>LR737398.1:1405785-1419713 GCA_902655005.2 Marronus borbonicus | reverse complement strand
AAGAGGTCACCCAGTTGGATTTATTTATCCATTATTTTGAATCTGCTTATGTAACAGTTAATGACCACTTTTTGAGCTACAACAAATTCTACGTAAATGAAATTTGGGGTAATCTCTTAGGCCTGAGTTGCTTTATCTTTGTTAACAATGTGCATCTTTGTATTAAATTTACTTACACAGATTGTTTAGCATTCCGTTGCCAAAGGAATCCTTTAATAAGAAGCTTGATGTTATTACCTAGACAGATTGCATAACTTAATCGTTACTTCCGAGTAGGATCCAGTGAAGAGAAATGGGGGGATCTGTTTACTTTGATTGGAATGTTGCAACATCACAATTGGAGAAACACTATATTTAATTTTCCAAGGTTGATCGCTTCTCTTATAGAAGTGCTACTCTGTCTAGAGACAACTTTGATGTATCTTCTAGGAAGATAAATCTTTCTTCTTAGTCTATTGTTAAATAATAGGGAAATTTAGAAAGAAAGGCGTATGTATGCTTACGTGGTTGTTGCAATTACAACATTCCTCGAGGTTTTCGTATTTTGCCCAACACCTATTAGAAAATAACCATACCTTTAACGGCGACCCTGGTGGCTTCAAGGTTCTACGCACTTTCAACAGGGATTCCTCCTTAATAATCTGGAGCCTTTGGAGCCTTATGGATGAAAATAATTCATCAAATGACCAATTACAATCAGAATCAACACCTTCCCCTAAATATTTCCTTTTGTTGCTTGGATTGGTTTCAAATTTCTTGTTATTCCTTTCTATGAGGTTTATAGCTGGAATTATTTTTACTTCCGTTGTTGCTTTTCACCACCATTCAGAGGAGTCTGTGTTTACTTCTTGTGCTAATTTTACATTTTTAAATTTCATATTCGATCATTTTGCTTTTCGTTGAATCCATCTTGGACAGATGTTTCTTGCGAATAACCTATAAGTTTTCAATGGGGTTGAGATCTAGCTAAGCTTCCGCACCAGTACTGTGATTTCGTTCTATGTAAAAGATTGTTTCGCTTTTTTGAAGGAGTAGTATTGAGCAAAATCTGGCTGAAACTAGTCTGGTATAAAGAAACTTTTTCTATCCTCATTATAATCGCAGGATTTGAGTTGCCTCTTCTTCCGTTCTAATTCAAATTTAAAAAATGCGTATGCTTGTAACAGGTGTAAATGCAACTGTTACATGTAAAAATACTGTAAAATAGATTACTCTGGAATGTAACAAGATATGCACTTTTCTTGATGCATTTGTACCTGATGGATCGCTCTTACAAAACGTTAAAAACAATACCTGCGCAAATATCGAAGAAAACACTTAAATCTCTTCCGTATCAGATAACCGAAGAGTTCTCCAATTTTACATCCCTTTATATCTTAAAACAGATCGAACCTTTCCAATTTTTGTCCGCTTGTTTACTTCACAAATAATCTGACAGCAGATTTATCTATTTCGGAATATAGCGAGACGATGAACGAAAAACACGCGTAAACCAAACTCCCCACTCTCGACGTGTTCCAGCCGGGAATCTCCCTTGAAGTAAATGCGCATAGTACATATCAATTTTAATATTTCCCTTGCTCGCTGTAAGACGCGAAGTAATACCCAACCCTTAGACGCAAGGAATAAAATAGAGGAGAGGATGGGGTGGAGCGCGCGATATTTGAATATATTTCATAAATTTGGCGGTTATAATGAAGTGAACGCCCGGGCTATGATTGATGTTGGGGTGGTAGACGTCGTCGTCGCGAACGCGGAAGGCCTATCGCTTTGATAAATCGTTGTTATAATTGATTTCAGTATAATTATTCACGCAGAGTTCGGTTACCGGCATCTGTAGATTGACGTGTTGTTGAATATCGTAGTTACGTCGATGCTTCGCTTTAGAATCTCCCAGGCTTCCTGTGGGAGGCTCTTTTAATTACGTTGGGGTGTAGTACGTCGCGCCAAAAAGTGCGAGTTGTTTGCTAGGTTGTCAACGAGGAGATGATCAAATTTCATGTGAATTTAGTGATAGAAGCGGATTGAGTTGACCAGAGTAAACTGCTTCAGGTTATTAAGAAATGGTTCGTATTGGATATAAGCGTAGCCCAAGTGACTGGATTTAATATATTCAAATACCCTGAAACGGTTAAACCAAGCAGTTGAACAACAAACATTTCAAATCTTTGGCTTCGACGAAGTTTCACAACCTTATTTTTGAAGCATTGTTTCAAGCATTGATGCTTGAAGTATGTTCTTGGAACAAACAGCTCTACTTATTTGTATTAAAGTATTGCATTCTTTGTGGTTTTGTCCTCTATAGCAGCCTCTCATTTGAAGAATAATTAAACCACGGTAAGGCAAAGAAGTGTTGCTAATGACAGACTTCAGAAAATGATTAATTTATGAACTTAAATGCATAAATTTATATTGGTGAAAATGTCTAACAGATATAATTTTGATTTATTTGAACATTGTCCACGTAAATGTGTGTTATTTGTATTTTAATAAATTCACTGCTTAATTTAGCTGCGTTCTATCCATAAGCAACCATTTTACGAGAAAACCGCTGCCTTAAGACTTAAGCGTGCGATAAAATCTTTTGTACAGTTAATTGCTAGGCCTTCGACTTGATTAACATAAGGTAATTAATCATCTGGCAGTAATTAAGCCATATCGATGGAAATCTATGAAGTAAAAGTGACAAAATCTGCATAAATTTGAATAATACGTAATTAATATTAGACGGTAATTTAAGAGGGGAAGTGGATCGCATGAAGTGTTAACAAATTTTTGCTTGCAACCTATTAGTCAAAGGTTTTAAAGTTGGCAAAGGTTGGTCGACGATAACCAATCCTACTTTATGAAGATTGAATGTTTTTTAACCTTTTCAATGCTTGAAATGCATCTTCTTTATAGAATCCACAAAAGGTAGCCCAGCAACTTTTATCTTTCGCAAATTTAGGTGTTAAACGTAATTAAATCCGGTTAATTTTTAAATCCTTCTAATACAATCATATCGATAAATGCTAATTTATTTATTTAGGTATTGAGGCTGTAGAGGCACATGTAGATAACGATGGTGGGCTATAATTTTAATAATTTACTTTCGGTTTAAATTTGTTTGTTTCTCCACCGACGGGTAAATCTATTTATGCGTCTGGTGTGGTAATAAAATAACGAACGACACAGAACCCAATCCAGTAGATTCCATCTCGCATCGACTCGCGAGATTATCCGCCGGTTTTTTACGTCCTTCTCATTCTAACCGAGCGTGGTGGTGGTAACGTCATTTATCTTTTATGTTATAAGCTTTAGTGGGATCACTTATCTTTTATATATTCCATAATAGACTTTAAAAATATCATTCACATATGTTAAATTTATTATGTTATTAAGTAAAGAGCGCTTCGTAAAAATTTCAGTGGGTAATATCAACACACACCACTTACACGACGCACACATGGATGAGGAAGGGTCCGTGTGTGTCACTATCGGAGACACGAAACGGCGTCCTTCATTGGTTGTTAAACACTATCGTCCGTTTAATGTCGCCGTTAACAGTGGAAGGATTCATAAAAATTGAGGATGGTCATTTACATCACCCGATATCTCCGTCTCGATGGGGCATTTCGATCGCGTCCGGCGATATCGGATGACGTACGCATGGTTTTAACGGTTCGCCGTGTGGAATTATTAATTAGTATCATCGCGGATAATTCAGGCGATCTTAATGATCTGATATCGGAGATTTCTTCGCGGGAGAATACGCGGCGAGCAGGTGTGTACAGTACCCTGCAAACGAATTTCCATGAGACGTAGATTTTAAACAAAATAGACGAATAAATAATTGATAAAATATATCTATAGAATGGTGAATAACAAAATATGTTGCTAATCTGAAAGTGGATCGTTAGTCACGAAAGCCTTACTTTGCACCGGAAGTCCCCTCTAGAAATATGCTGCTGTTTAAACTGGATAAAATGTCTTGAATGAATGCCTTATGGTCTTCGTAAGATTTCCTCGCAAACGGGGCTCTTTTTGTACATATCGTGCGAGGCCAAGTGCACCTTCAATCGAGAAAGTAGAATAACATTTACGAAGTATACAGAGTTGGTAGCATGCTCTGGCATGGATGCGAATTTCTGAACATAAAGACCTTTATGAAACATGCTTGGTAATTTTTTAATTCAAAGCAGCGTTTGATGAATCCTTTGGCGGGGCGGCTGCAGTGGGCATTGGACGTCTTTGTTGAATAGTTGATCGATTGGCGACGGCCAGCAAACCGAGTTCCGAGAATGGTTATAGAATGATGGTCGCGAAGTTTTTTAGCAGTATCAGTTGATGTGAACCATTTATCCATGGTTAGCACCACGAATTGGATTAGTAAAATTTGGTGGATAATATTCAGCAAAGGAAACTCTCTTTGGAGTTGAACATTTACCTGAGGATTAAAGCAGTTTTTTTATCATATTTATCTGGCTTTGAAGGTATATTCCGGACACCGTCTAAACCTCAGAGCATTTAGAAGTCAGACCCTCAAATCGGTCACGGATAGCATAAAATTACCATTTTTTCGTGGCTCTGCCCTGATGTCCCTGTCACCAAATCAATCATGGTAGCACGAGAAAAGGAATTCTCGTATTACCATAGTAGGAGACCACCGCATAACCTACAGCGACGTTAAGGTATTAGCCAGGACCAGCCACTACTACCCGAGGATAATACGCGAATCGATAGAAATAATGAAGAACATCAACAACTTCAATCGCGAAGACGGATACAAGATCAGCAACACGTGGATGTTACCACTACGGAGTTGTCATACAACGAACGACGCAATTCAGCGGAACGGAACGGTTATGGATCAGCAAAGCGGAACAGAAACGGGATATATAACGATGAGCAAGAGACAACAAAACCAGTCTTTAGAAATCTTCTGAAGAAGCTGACAGCATGGTCAGCGAAACATCAAGTAAAATTTTAACTACGCGACATCACCCGAAAGACATTTCTACTATGGATTACGGTCGTGAAAGCCTACACTCAACTATTGGAATTCTCGTATTTTTGTCTAAAACGTTTTTCGTAGTAATAGCATTTTTATTCATTACACCAGTACAGTGGTGACCATAGACCATACAAAGTTCTAATTTCGATTAAATTATTTCTTTCGATGAATCAACATTGTCTTATTTGCGAATGTAATTGTACAGTTAAAAATACCTTCCGTGAAAAACACAAACCATGGTTCAAATCCAATAAACACATCATTAGCAGATCCTCTATTTCCAGGAAGATGCATGACTAAATTTCGACCAGTAGTCCGAAATGACTATTTTTCCTGGTTCACCAGTCCACTTGAACCCTTTCCTTCCGCGCAGTTTAGTCGGTAGTCGGTTCAATCTGTAAATATATCTTGCCTTTGTTTACGTCACTATCATTTGCAGATTGTCCTTCATTACTTCGTACTGGTATTTCTTTTTCTATATTTTCACATTCTACCAAGCAGCTGCTTGTTCCAAAGGTTTAACTTTAATATTTTGCTTTTAATGTCTGGCAAGCTAAAATCTTCTTCATTGTCAGAATCGGCTTCAAAATCATTTCTAAAGTCTTCTACTACTTATATCTTCCTCTTAAGTATTTGATTTGTCGTCTGCTTTTAAATCAGATAGATTTTCAATGATCTCCTCAACTATGCAAGAACACGCCTGTACCCCAAACAATGATTTTACATACGTGTCACTACAACGACTGTACCAAATCAACCGACGTGCGCATCTAAGAAATTAGCAAGAACCACAATTTTATGTTGCCATCGATCGAAAAATAACAGAAGTTACAAGAAGAACTGGGGTGCACCTGTACCGCAGGTACTGTTCCACGGTTAAGAAAACATTTAGTTGCCACATGACAAACACCGACATTGGTAATTATTTAAAGCCTTTCACCGTTGCTTAAACTTGTCAACACTAAAAAAAAAAAAAAACTCTGAAATAATGAGATTTCAAGGAATTCTTATTAATGAGTATTTTACAATTAAATAAATATATAAAAGACTTCTTTCCCACAAAGGAACGTTCAGCGAATGGTTAACTCGAGAAACCCTGTATATCACTACCCATACCGCTCGTAATAGATTTAATGTTCGAGATGTGTCGCCCATAACATCGCCTAATATTACTACTTCCACTGTGGATTTTATCGTCAAACGTAAACAGAAGTCCGTAACTCTCATGTGCCGATCGTTGAGACGCACTAAAACACTCGAATGGATTAGTTATGTGTGGTAGCCGACATCCGAACGTCGATTCATTTTCGATTTTTTATTGGAGTCATATTGTAATATAATGGCCGGATAGTTGTAGAGATAGTCGGCTACAAGCTGTACGTCTCGCGATATATGTAATTTTTCCCTCGTCCCGATGGAATATTTTAGATAAATCAGAATGGACGGAAGGTTTTATTGCGAGGACGTATGTACCATATACCTTAAGTGCAGCATCGGGTGGGCAAGTCACAGGATCGTGTACCCGAGAAGATTCAACCATTAAAATAGCATTTAGGTTTACATGTGTGTTCTGTTGATACGTCGGTTTATTAACAAGATCAGTGTTCCCTTGTTAGCTGGATGAGAGCTCCATTCGTTATAATGCTTTGGAATTCGGAATAAAGTTTATTATCATCATGGTTATTATAAAATATTCCGGAATGTTATTTGTAATGTTTCAAAGCTCTTTATGCGAAAGTAGGAGTTAGATTAATTTAATAGAGCCTCATGCATACTGTAGCAATGACGGAAGACATAATTAAGCTATATAGCAAAGGATATGCGCATAGCTGTCGTTTGTAAAAAGCAGTCGAAGGAATGGGGTGCAACACAAAGTTTTGTGATAAACTTGCGTAGCGAGTCCCTGGGTTAGAAAAGTTACGTAGTAATCATGATAACCTCAGCCTGCATCACTTTCTTTTCAAGAAGAAGATCTACTAAACTGATAAGAAGAATTGCCATTACTCTACATTTTTATCTTCAAAAAGTAAACAACCCTTAACCACAAATCCTATCTTATTTTTGAAATCTATGAGTGCGTTAATATTTTAAAGCCAGTAACTGTAAAGCAGAAATTTTTAAAGGATCAAGAGTTATATCCAATTGTTACGTTTAGTAAAATCAAAAATCACTTAGATCCTTGCGAATAGAATTGATGTCAAATTTGAGAAAAATTTTGAGACAGCCATTTACAGGCGGCCACACGGACGCTAGGATGACAATGCCGAAACGAGCACAGAAAGTTTCTTTCTTATAAGTACTTTGCATGATTGAAAGTGTAGTGCAAGGAGGTTAATTACCGCGCTGGGCTATCGGTCTTGGCGTACTGGGTTGGCACCCCGGACTCGCAACTCTCAGAATAAGGCTTTGCGTAGTTTTCTTTACTCCAAATTTAGCCAATGCCGAAGACGAATATCTTGTTATTATTATTACCCCCGCGGAAGTAAAATGGCAGTCTGGTGTAAGTAATGATGGCTACTAAAGAAGCAAAATGTTCGCGACCCAGAAGAGCTTGTAGACAATTCGCAACTAAAGCGTTTAAGATGCTAAAGCGCTGTTGCCGTGCAAAACGGACACATTACTTTAAAAACATAAAAAGAACACTGATTTGGACATGCAGTTGACATGCCAAACACCGGAAAATTTGTGCATTTTAACCTATTCTGATCAATAGATGATAAAAAGTCACAAAAATTAGAGGAAGGAACCAATATACAGCCTGATTTATTTTCGAACCTAATGGATCTCACTTATTGGAGATAGACGGTAGGTTTAAATTTGCTACTTAAGTTACTTACTTTGTGGTTGTTACAAGCCCGAAGAAAAAATTGACCCGCAACAATTGATGTCCGAGATTTAAAAAAATAGCTTTTGATTTTCTATATAATGGTATGCTCCACATTTATCTTCTTTCGGTTCTGGTCATTGTCAACTTTCTTATTTCTTATCGGTGCCATATTGGACCGTTAGGAAGGATTGATCGCTACGGCTGATATACCAATGATTAACCAAGAAATCACGAACGCGTTAGAATTACTTAATGGATGGTTTATGGGCAACAAATTACAAGTAAATGTTGAAAAACAAAATTAATACAGTGTGGATTTCGCAAGAAAGATATTCTGGAGGTGGGTTATAAAAATTTTATGTTAAAATCAAGCGCTAGTGCGAAAGGTTTGGGCATTGCAAATCAATTGGACAGCTTGCCTTGACGTTTTGGCGAAGAACTTAACATCGTTTACATACATTGTGCGGGTTATATATCGTCGTCCGTAAATGAAGAAGCCCCCATATGTACGTCTTTGCGAAACGTAATCTAGAAATGTAGACTCCATCACTATATAGAAGATTTTAAGTAGCTGTGAGAACATGTTTTTAGTTTTTCTTTGCAAGGCTAAATCAGGCTACTAGAGGCAGAAAAAAGAAAATGAGCTTTTTTTTTGTTTCCTTTAAAGAATTTCCAACGTCATTTGTCATAGATCCAGTTCCTCTTTGGGTTAATAACAAACTCAAAATTTAATAACTTTGCCAAATTTATGTCTATCCTCTGCCTCCAATAATAAGCAGAATCCTCGTGGCGAGGCTCAAAAGTAAATCCGCCAATCATATTTGATATGAAGTGGTATAAGTGTAATCCTTTCCGAGTACTTTGGTCTAAATGAACATTTGCTTCAACAATCAGCATCTTTTACATATTGCTGCCATTGCGAATGTTTTTAAATTGAAATGTTATTCGTGGTATTCATTCCACTCTGCAATAACTCAACTGCTTAACCTACCAACCTCACCGTGGTCAAATTGGTGTGTGTGTAAGCTTATTTATCCAACAACAAAGTCAGACTCGTTGAAGTACATAACAAAAATAGGTTGTCGCGGTAGCTCTTAAATTTCAAATTAAGATTATAATCATTTTATTTGAATCTGTATACCTTTTTCCAATTTGATCTAAATACAAATGTTATAGAATTTCGCATTGATTCCCTCCTATACCCTACTTAATACACCCTGTACCAAACTAGCGCATGCCACCGACTCCATAATATAGTATATAGCACGAAACCGAGAAACATCTAAAGGCCATATAATCCGAAACTCAGGTAAAATTTGTGGTTGGCGCCAGACTCCGAGAGCTAATGAAGGTCCGGTAACCCGACTCCGGTTCGGTTCCGGTTATTATGGGCAGCGAACCGCAAGAATCATAAACTACGCCGGCCGTGCCCGTACCGTGCTGCGTGAGACGGCGCGAAAACGGGCGGCGGCGTTACGGTAACCGGAGTCGGTAATGCCGGTCGACCGATGCCTTTACACGCTCGTAACCGATGAGGTTTATTGATGGTGGTTTTCGACCGGTGACGGGGCGTTGTGAATTTTGGATGTATGAGACGTTTATCTTGAACGAAAATGTATGCGTAGTACCTAAGTCAATTTTGAAGAAATTAATTTCTCAATATTTATTTGGTTTTTCCCTCAATCACCTCCATTGTTACTCCGCTAGACAGATAACCTCAATTGATTTTAATAAAACACAACAAATTCCAAGAAATGCGGTTATTGGTAGAAAGAAATTTAGCGGCAGTTAGTTCTATGCGCCCTAGCACCGGTAGTATTAGCCAAAAAGAAAATCAAAGGGATATGATGGAATTTTAATAAATAACGCGATGAAATGTATTACCCAAGTACATTTTTAAAATCGAAGAAATAACCAATTTGTAGGTTTTTGAGATACGAATATCTCTGCAGCGTTAAGTACGAAGAATGTCTGAGATCAAGAAGTTCTAGAAGTCTAGCGTTGTCCTAGATAGGCTTGAAAAAAATCGCAATGTTGACAATATAAAATTAATTAACAACGTAAACAACCTGTGCAGTTAATTTTTTTTAAAAACCATGTTAAACGAATGTAAAAGAAAATACCATAACGCACATCAAGTTCAGGTAAATGACGAACGAAACAAAATGATTAAAATGAAATATCGAATACAAACTAATAGCACGGGTAGATATCAAACTCCTCACTCAAAAAAAAAGTATTTTTCCGATTTATTTTGTCGAGCTGAATACGAATATCGAATCAGAATTCTTCTATCACCACAGTTTTTGTGTAAATTGTAATTTAAATGTCATTTAATGCTAAAATAGCTTCCTTGTGGTATTGCTGGAATCAGTTACAGCAAACGCAATGCAATGGGAGAATAAATACGCTACCCACGGACATGCTTCTGCGCCTGCGCAGCATCATCAGTGTGGTTCCGAGAGTATTTTAACTCTACCTTATACCGCTGCTGCCTCAGTTAATGCCACAACATTTCAATACGACGAACTAGACATTTCTTGGCGCTCTCTAGCGTTTAGAAAGCAGCGATATAAAACGGGTACTGTTCCTTCAACCATCTCTCGAGCAGCAAGACTCTACTACTCCATCAGTAATCAGGTAATCAGAACAAAACATGGTCTCCTAAAGTCCGTTGTAGTATATGTTTTTAAACCGCTTTCACGTTGGGTGAAACAAATCAATGTCTCTGCATCCATGCCTTCTGATCTAGCGGAAATCTCAAAAATCATTCTATTGATTGTTATATCTTTATGACGGACGTCAAAGAGTTTACCGGGAAGTCAAAAAACGAAATCAGGTGTCCTAAGTGTGCCCTCTGCCCTACGTCCATTCACTTGATTCAAAATCTGAACATGACCGCTGCAATTACTAATAGGAACGCCGGCCCAGTTTTAGCGCAGTGCTATGGTTAATGTAACAATGAAATGTTATATCAACATATCTATTTTAGAATTATTGAGATATCGACATTTCTTCGATTTTCCGATTCTGCTTGAAATACATTTTTAATTCTGTGGTAAAAGCTGGAAAGTCCTACAATACGTTACTTTTGGGGAGTCTACGATATTATGGATGCGACGCAAAATATCAAATTATCATCTGTGTGATATAAAATCTTTAATTGTGAATTTCGCTTGGAAAAATTTGCGTTCAGCAATTTCTCTGATGCCATCCTATCTGAAACAAAAACCAGCTAGCTACATAGAAGGGTAAGACTTTCAATATCTTGATGAAAACGATATTCTGGAAATTTATCAATTCGCAGGATACAGAACTGATAACCGAAAATTTAGTGGAAATACACACGGAAGACGATCAAATAAAGCAACATGGCAACGAAGTGATGGTCTCTACATGTTTGCTGTAAATTCTAGAGCGATGCAAAAAATTTGGTGGACATATATTAAGGTCTTTCCAGTTTAGTTACTAAAACAACAAATTCATTAGTTTCATTCATTGTATTTTGTATAATTATAATTCCATTACTTTATTTTGTAAATAATTAAAATAACTCAACCAAATAAACTCATTTATATTGTATTTATATCAATTTAAAATATTATTTGTGTAAATACTGCGACAGGATCATCCGTCTACAAAGAAATCTACGTAAAATTGTAATAAATCAAATAATCGCAACGTCGGCAAGCGCCTACATCAAAAATCACGAGATTAGACAGAAAATCACCTTATTCGAGCATTAAATAAGGCTTCAGCGCCGAGAAACTTTGCCGAAGAACAAACGTTACGAACTGCCACGACTACTCGCTCATGTAGCGCCTAGACCCGCACCATTTATGGTTTACAACTTTTCGGCTTCTATAAGGAGGCGGTAGCAAGAAGCATACACCATAGCACCATTTATATAAAGGTACATAGAAATAATCCCAAAGATATATATACAAACAAGACCACCATATATGCATATTTTTTTAATATAGACAAGAGGGAAACCTTACAGTTTTTTTATATTTTTTTACATTGTAACAAGGGTAAAATTTTATACATTTAAGCAAAAGCAATTGATCCTTCCTCTTCGCAAGAATGTTAAACCGAGGCAGACGACTAGCAGTATTGTTCTTCAAACTAGGGCGAATTCACAAAGAACGAGATTAATTAGAGTCCCCACAAAACTATGTTCTTCGAGAAAAAGCGCGAGGCCAACTTAAATCTTGAACCTTTTTCTGCTCACAAAGTACCCACCATTATAGATTTTGAGGATTGCGCAACAGGTCCATTTACAAGTAAATATTTTTTCATGTATTGCGAATGTTTAGTTATATATAACTTTCTAATAAACTGTCTCTCTTATATAAAAGAAACCATTTTTTCTAGCTCTGAACTCTTGGATCTTTCATCCCACCTTTATTTTATAACTTTATATATTAAATATATTAAAACTTTAGCTACTTTACTTTCTAATTTCTTCAAATACATACTCACGATATTTTGTAGTTAAAATTATAATTATATGTTCAATTCCATTCAGTGCAAAAATGGCTTTTTCTTCAACGTACTATGTGAGGATGCGGATCTATTCAGCGCCCCATTTTACATATTTTTAAGCCTGGCTTGAGAATTTGAAAAAACCAATAACCAAATAACATTGCGAAGAAGAAAAACATTATTATCGAATATAAAGGATATGGGTGTAATATTGTTTTCTTTAACGCAGACTTTTGACGGTTAATTTCTGAACGCTTTATAGCCTTCCCGAATCGATTCTCGCTGACAAAAGGATACCTAGGTATCCAAAAATACACCAAAACGCCCAAATATCCGTACCTACGCCTAACACACGGCGTACAACCAACACGCCAGCGTCGGTTGGGTCGGTGGAGTCGCGCTTCATTTGTCTTGCGGCCCATCATATATCTAGTACAGATCGGACCGCGATATACCGGACGTTTTAATGGCCAAACCGTGTCCGAGGCCCTGTATTAAGCAAAACAAAAACGACACATCAATTAGGCAGGTTTCGGACACTCCGTTCGCTTGTGTGTGTGCGAGAGAGTGTTTTTTTTTCTCGGCTCGTCGTCACCCGGTGTCGATTACTATTCAGACCGCCCTTGCTGTATATTTTTTTCACGTCGGTCCGTCTGCGAGTCCTCCACGTCTGTACATATACAATTTAACCGATGATCCAATGATACAACTATGTATGTATCTACGTACTTATGTACTATGTATGTACCAGTCTGGATGCAATACTATGTGGAAGTATGGAACATTATGTACGGGCTATTGGGTCTCACGTTTTACTAAATGTATTTCGCTTAGGTTATGTATAATTTAGTGCGAAATCGGTGAAAGGCGAGCAAATCAATTGTATTTTTTTGAAAATTTAAAACTAGCGATTTAGCGTTGTTAACGGGAGAAAAATTGATTTATCGAAATTGTTTAATTAACTTGCTGGTCGTAGGAAAATTAAGAGAAGTCAAGTTACTTAAACATTTCCCTCAGATAAACGCTGTAGAGAGTACTAACACCAACAATTTTCAACGTTTTTTCCAATTTTTTTGCTTCGGCAATTGTCAAAAGTTCCTCTAAAGTCTTCAAAACTAGAAATAATTTGGGAAGATAATGCAATTTCCCTTTTAACATTTAAAGAAATCCTCAAAACATTTTCTGGACTCTCTAGATTGTGCCGGAGTTCATTCTCACCAAATTACATTTGTAACTGTGTCCGATTGTGATGCCTGTATTCAATAAATCATTAATAGAAACAATAAATAGTAGGAGACTCTTGAGGCAATGAGTAAGGTAACCCACAATTTGATTTATATTCGATAAGTGTAACTGGCGATCTTGAATAAGAGGAAAATCAATAAATTTAGCATTACTGGCAAAGATAAAACCTAGATCGTATAAGTAATTCTAAAGGCTATTGATCCTTTCCAGAAAGGGATAAGGCCTAACACATACGAATCTGGTCTGATACACGAACGTGTAAACAATTTAAGGCAATTGGGAGGCAATAACCGCATTTCTTTGCGGCAGGTCCCAAGCCACCAAGGGATCGAAGCAATTGAAAAGGCAGATAAGTTGGGCAAAAAAGCAGCGAAC
>LR737398.1:1373898-1405775 GCA_902655005.2 Marronus borbonicus | reverse complement strand
TCGAAGCAATTGAAAAGGCAGATAAGTTGGGCAAAAAAGCAGCGAACTTGCCTTTCATTTGTCCTAATACTTTTTGTGGTCTTCAAAAGAGCTACATGAAGCAACTAATTAAAACATGGGAGGACAATCAATACGGGGCAAGTGTTCAAGGAGAAAAACAGATGAAAGTACTCATATTAGGCTCACCACAGTAAGAGTAGCGTTATCGCTCAGCAAAGGGAACCTTAGGTTATTGGCAGGATTACTGACACAACATTTCATTTTTATAGATATTTTTCCTCTCAGAAAATTCTGAAACAAAGATAAAAAAATTTGTTCAACGTAGTGAAATGCAATAACAAATTCGTACCTAAGAATTACTTTTTGAGAATCGAGTTGCACAAAACATTAATTAACAAACATCTACCCTGGAAAGCATGAATCCCTTTACCGCAATCTCCTTGAACGTACTTTCGCGGTATTGGGATTTTCACGGCTCCTCATCCACTACCATTAATATTCAGCATCGTAGAACCTCCTGACAGCACCTGCGACTACACTAAATCTAATTGTAAAAGCATACACTAAGGGGATATTAAATTAATAAAATTATTGCGGCCATTAATTTATCGGAAATAACAGTTATTGACGATTGTATATTATTTTTCCCCTTCGGTTGTCGAATCGTAACGAAAGCGGCCACAATTAACAAGTAAGAGCGCACGCATTAATAAAAACAACATCGCCAACGTCGACAAGCTTTGCACATGTAAATGAATTAATAAGACAACCTTTCTCAAACGAGAGCCTATCGCGGAGCGCCCATGTTCAAAGATAAAACTCCGTACCTTTTAAACAAGGCACAGAGGAAATAAATTTCGACCGGAGAGTGTCGGACCGACTGGTTAGCTAGCCAGCGTTGGTTCGGTATTATAAAACGCTGAAATGTTAAACGCTCTCCTTTATCTGAATCCAAATATACAGAGTGAACTGTTTAACGTGCCGTCGACTGTTTTGCAGGCTATTTACTCGGTATATTGATATGTTTTTAGGAATTAAATGTATTGTGCGACTTTCTTTTACTATGTTTATATATGCCTTGGCATTTTGGTGTAAATTTATTATTATTTGTTAATCAGCTACATGTTGATAAAATTACAGAAGGATGCTTCAGCACGTACGGCTGGACAAACACTTGCTCGTTTGAAAGAGATTTTCGGTAATCGATCCTCCAAGATATCCAGATCTTACAATTCTGGATTCACTGTTTTACACCTTCTTATTTTAGTTTACAATTTACGAAATGTAGTCATTCATCCACCATAGATGGATTTATAAACAAAGAGAATCTACAGTCATTAATGACAGAATAAGCAAATTGGATAGAGTCCTTCTGTGCCATAACCAGTGAATCCAGACATATCCTGCTGCACCCGATTTGGAATAGCTTGTGTCCGAGACGAAACTGGTCCTGGTTAACCTTCCCGTTATTAAGGTCTGTCTGTTGACTGTCTGGTTCAATAAATTTCTCATTGGCCTTTGGATTTCACTTTTGAGTTCGGTCCATCACACTTCTTGGTGTTATTCGTTTCTTTTTTATATTTAGAAATATCCAAACTCATATAAAGCTGCCTCATATGCATCATTTCCCCCTGAAGCAATTTCTTCTAATACTGACTCAAATTGGTTTGATGCCCAAAATTTTCTTGGTCTCGCAGCTGTGTTAGGAATACTATATCGCGAGCTTTGAAGCCCTCAAGCCACCTAAAATCCGTTTCACCTCCGTATCATTTACACTGTCTGCATTTAAAAATGTACCGCTCCTAAATTGTATTATTTCGTTAAAATTTTATAAATGTATTTCTGAAGGTTCCGATTGTTTACCATATTGCTTCGGACATGGCCAGATTATTGGACTACATGAAGGCGGTGTTAGTTTCTGGGAAATTTCGCGTAAACTTAATGGTAATCATTCAACTACATGAATTGCAAATCAACGTAAGCACGTAGAGCAGGTTCAGGTGCACCCATAGAGATCACCCCCCGAGAAGATTTTCTTTTAAAGCGCTTGGTTGTGCTACAACCGCTTCAGTCGGTAACATTTTTAATGCAGCAATGTTAGAACGCTATGTCGCAGTATTACGGACAGTTTATGGATGAATTGTGCCTATGGAGTTCCGTATCTTTTATTGCCCTTGCCTTTAACATCCGAGCATAGACGCGCCTTATTTATTTTTCTTCTGTTGAATTGTTGTTGGAAAATATCTTTAATTGTGGCCAGCCCATATGTTATTGAATTTAACATCAATACAAATACAAAATTATAGAATTTCTAATGAAAGCAAGGCCAATTCGACGTTCTTCTCGTGGTCTTTGACAGTATACAAAAAAATGCAACAACTGAGAATGTCGTGTCTACAAAGAAATATGAAGAAATGTTTATTCAGTAATTGACTTGTAAAATGTCTGTTTCCACTTACTCAGGAAATATTTCACATTCGAGTGTATGTTATTCGATATAAAAAAAAATTGTCCACATCACTAAACCGTGCAAAGCAATTCACTTTATCACAAATGTCACAGTCTTTACTTTTTGTTTGAAAAACGCTAAATAATGAAGATCGAAGTTGAAGCAAATGTGAAAATTAAATTGTACCAGGTTGTGATGGTTGTAAGGAAAGCTTCGTTAAAACATGACTAGTCTATGCCTGCGAAGAGAGTATTCGCAAAAGTTAACAGTTAGACCATTGCATCAAGTAATATGTCCATATTTGTCCAAAAAGCTCACAAAATTAGCACATATTATCCAAAATCGAAACATATCCATGATACTACGTTTGCCAACATAACGATACATCAACATCTTGAAAAATACTACGAATACTTCGTTCCTGCTACCGGTCGGACTCTCCTGCCTTTACCCTGAATGAGACAATTTTTTAAGGGTTGCTATATTGTTTCTATATTATAAATGTGTATTTGGAGCCGACTTTATCTCCATTTCCACAACAAACAACTCTATTCGACACATTCCCTTCTAAAATCTTTTCCAAAAATACAATTGCTTCAAGTTAAATGTTTCACGCTGTATACAGTTTAACAGCCAGTCCCATACGGTCCATTCCCCAGTTTAATAAACGACGTTATTTATGCGTTTATAATTTGTATTAGTGAAATAATACGTTAATTATCGTCGAGATAGGAGAAATGGGTTTTCGTTAATGCCAAGCTATCTAAACGAGAGAGCGGATAATACCCTTCATCGGTTCCCGTCATAAGAATGTGAGAACGCCATAAATAAGAACGAAATGGAGAAAATTCGAACGGGCTGGCGCAACTTTCCATACTCTTGACAGCGTTGCACGATACGAGAAACACTAATTTTAATCGATGTAGATTACACATACATGAAGGTGGCGAAATTCCATGTACACACACGTGGTTAGTTGCTAATGGAAAAATACAAGACTGTTCAAAATAAATTAGCATTCATGATAGTTGCCTAACGTTGCAACGATTAATGTGGCTAGGTTTCTTCTGTATTTTTTTTAAGTTTATTTTTAATTAAATCTCGTTGTTCACGCTGAGATGTGATTGAACAGATTTAGTGCAGTGTAAGTTTTATTTATTTATTTATTTATTGTTGTGACGTAGTGGCGCTGAGAGTTTCAATATTTATTTTATACCCACGCCACTTTCTTCTGGGTCAACAGCACCAAAGCTTATCGCAAGCAGCCCAAGTTCTCAGTTAGTTTTAAGTTTTTAAACAGAACACATCAGAAAATACCTAGAAACAATAACCAAAAAATATAATGCTAAGATAGCTTAGCTTCCTCATGGTATTGATGGAATAATTCACGGCAAACGCAATAAAAGGAGAGAGAAAAAAATACACTAACACACGGACATGTTTCAGTCATGGACAGTTAATGCCACAACTTTCAAAACGACAAACTCGACATTTCTTGGCGCCCCTAGTGCCAAAGAAACGCGTGCCTGTCGTTCAGGAAGCAGCGACATAAACCGCGTCGCCATCTCGTGGTAAGCAGTCAGAGAACTGCTCGATGGATGGTTTGGGGAACAGTACCCCGTTTTATGTCGCCGCTTTGCGCACTATCCTGGGTTGGAATAAAGTATGGAAGCAAGCAAATATCTTTATAATGGAAACGATGATATTGATGAAATCTTGCAGGTAATTGTAACGAGGCATAATGCATCTGATTTCGATTTTTTTTGTTGTTACCTTCAACTTTTTCATTTAAATGGGACGACCTGTATGTTTTTGCTGATCATAGCAGACCGTATCTTTCCGGATTTCTCTGTAATGGGTTTAATACAGTGGTCAGTAAAAAAAGGAAAGGTGAAACGCTTCACGTTTACTGGTTTTATACATTAGAGTAAAAAAAAATGAAGATAAGCATGAGCAACTTGAATTTTTTTTTATTATTAAAAAATAAAGGTGTAGTATTTAGTCTTTTTAATGTTACACAGTTAATACATGTTAATGACAGTTAAAAATTTGCCAAAAACTTGAAGATCACACGCGGCAACTAACGAAGGTATTGGAAAAAGCGTTGCCATTGAATTAATAGAATCGCCTCAGATTTCTACCACAACTTTTGCACTAAACCATGGCATAATATAAGAATATAATAAATCCGTATAAAGTACACTTGATTCAAGAATTAACAGTTGTTGGCTTTGATCCGACGGCTGGAGTTTTGCGAAAGAATGATGGAAATTTGAAATGTAGGCGAACATTTCGCAACTACTGTGGTGTGCTCTGACGAGACAATTTTTTGTTCAAATAGAACAGTTAATCGCCGTAATTCAAGGTATCGATCAATTCTGAATCTTCACTGGATTCATGAAGCTCGCGCTCAACATCCATAAAAGTTGAATGTTTGGATGAAAATTGTAGAAAGCAGGTTTATAGACCCATTTTTGGAGACGGAAACTTAATGAGGAAATGTATTCGGATCTATCGGATAGTCAAATTATTCCTGCATTTTAACACTATTAGCAATTAGCTCAAAATTTTCGATTCACTACGATAAGCGAATTAGGAGTTTTCTGGATGCCATTTTTCCAAATCGATGGACTGAACGTGGACGACCCGCAGCTCATCAAATTTTCGTGCATTAGATTTTCTCCTTTGGGATCACCTCAAATCACGTGTTTACGCTAAACGACCAGCTATTTTGCAGAAGTTGAACCTATTATTCATTGCTTCACTATAATTAACTTCATATAATGCAATTTCACGTATTATTGGATTGTGCAAAAAGCAAAGCGGGCTACGCCTAATTTGACATACTTGAACGCATGTTAAGAATAAAATCTCAGGGGCATAAAAATCAATCAAGATCTATTTAATAATACATCGAGCACTATAGCCGTATCTGGCGATAATATTTCGATCCGCTCGAGCTAAGTATGCTCTAAAATATTCATTCCGGAGCTGAGCCGAACGCTAAACGCCCTTATTTATAACGGTGACGGCGAAAATGTATGTTGTCTACGGCTAGATCCAATTTATTCCCGTCTACCGAAGTGTGTGTATCGGCCGTACGCGCGGCTCTCGTAGCAGACAAAACGTCTTGCAAATTTATTTGGAAACTGAATGAGGTAAACGATCATTATTCATAGTCAGACGGTGAGACCGAACGCCATTAACTACTCGAGCATACATAAATAACACAATTTCATAATGACTGAAATTGAAATATCGCCTCGCGTACGATAAACATTTCGATGCTTATAAACGGCGGCAATAAAATCGCAATTTATATTTGAATAAGTGGGCAGGGAGCGAGAACGATGTATACTTTCGGAATGTACGCAATGTCGGACATGTGTGTTAGACATGGATAGATCCGATCGGATGGAGAATTCTATACGATAATGGCGATTGATAGTTGATTGCCTGTATTGAGTCGCTAGCGTTATCTATCGGTGAAGACGATAACTTTCTAACTACGCGGGATTTGAATAAGACACCGTTTTCAATTTATGCTTTGTAGCTTTGACGTTAATTTCTAATATCGCGTGGAAAGGAACAGATTTCTACAAAGAAATGAACAGATTTAAGTGAAATTTACTAAATATATAGCCATGTAATCCCTGTAAAGAGCTATCCAAAGATGTACTTACATCATTTATTAGTGTTTGCTTGAAGAGAGTGTACCCCGCCCCTGTTTATTTCTTGTGTTTAAAATATTTACTTCGTAGTGCAATTGAAAAAAATCACTGTTATTAAGGAACTGCCACTTGATTATGAATTTTTCAAATGTTCCAATGCTTTCATAAGAATCTGGGACAAAATATTACGACAATGACTTGTCGATTTGCGAATAACACTAACAGATCTATTCAAAAGAAATTCGTTTCATTGTAATGCAAAATTGTAGGTTTTGCAGGGATGCTCCCATTTCAAATGGATCACACTGTATAAAAGAATCCCAAATTAAAATTAAAATGATAGCAAGGACTGTGGGGCTAGTATGGCAATATAAAACAAAAGGATCGGCACACTCCGCACCAAACAAGTTTATTATTGATTAATCCGGGATTTAATCGTCGGTTGAAAACGAGGGTCGACGTATTCTCGAAACAACGTCCTGGATTAATCAACTAAACTTGTGTGGTGCGGAGTGGACCGATGCGTTTGTGGTATTTGTGCATTTATGTAGCTTAGCGAAAATTAATTTTCTCTGCAAATCATATGAGGAACAACGTTGGCGTTAATGGTGATAGGGCAATTTTTTTCAATTCTTTTGTTACTTGGAAAATTTTCTAGAACCAACCGTATATGTGTCTAAAATATGTTTGGCACAATTCCGCTTGACTTTACTTTAACTAAGTTAAAATCATACCGCGATTGATTAGAAAAATCATTACCTAAATGAAAATTTCAATCAATCAGCGCATCAGATGATTGTACTAGCGTTCCGGTTTTCTCATCGTGCTATTAATAGGATGACATTTTGTGTGACTTTGCTCATTTCTCACGCTTTCTATTTTTGACGGAAAACATCTATCTTCTTGTCCTTCATTACAATTGTTTACCCAACGCGAATACTATTAGATAAAAAAAGCATTCTTTTTCAGGCGTATTTGAAATTGTTAACATGTAACGCAGTCAGCGAAGGATTTTTGGCTTTACCATAGTTTGAATTAATTTTCCCCAAATCGAAATCAACATCTATATTTCTCAATTAATCCAAGCATCCTTTTCTTAAACAGAAAGCGCATGCATATTTCTTGAGAATAGCTGCTTTACTTCTTGTACCGGCATATAACGGTAATTGGCAAATTTACTGGATTAATTCATTTGGTGTTGGCAAACAACAATGTTACGACCGATTAATTTCTAAAAATATAGATATTCTGTGTTATTTCGTCACAAAAATTAATTAATAATTTTAAATGTCGCTAGCTAATCTGTTCATCAGCGTGATCCCGAGTCTCAACATTATATTCGCCTTTTCTAAGATATAAATAACATGCCACTATTATCAACAGCTTCAGGTTTAGAGACAAAATAGTCTTTACCAATATTAAGCGAAAGGAAGAAGAAAATAAGAACAAAAGATTTCGGAGCTAAGAACCTATTTAGTCCCTTATCAGATAAACGAAGTGATGCTTAGTTATTTAAAGAACGAGACCTTTCGAAATGGTTAAAATATATTATTCGTTTTATTAAAATTTTATTTGAATAATTTGGATAATAAAGGAATTTAACATGATTTTATGTACCTAAAAGGGACTAAATGAGCTCTTAGATAAGCACAAACTAGTACCGTGATTCTTTTTAATTGGTCACTATTCAATAAAGTAGAGCTGCAACAAAATCATCGAGTTACACTGCTGATAACAACCGCGTAAAGCTTTGAGCTTTTAGACAATAACTTAAGTGGAACGTAGCATTTTTTTTTTCCTTTTAACTTTTAACATTTGAAGAATTGAAAAACTGATACCCTGTAAGTTGTTTCATTTTACGGAACATTGTGACTGATCCACTGTAGAATTGTTGAATCCAAATATATGTTTTTATACGAGAAAAAATAGATGAGATTAATTGTTAAGTTTGTGGAATTGGGGAGTATTTCTAGAACACTCTTTTGGCAGTTTAAATACAAATGGATAACAATAAATGAATTTTTAACGAGTATTACAATTTGGAACGTGAAGCTAACCTAATACTACGACGCTCCAACACATAAACACTACGTTTATACCAGGGTTGGAAGAAGAAAGCAGGCTCACTAATTCTCTACAGATTTGTGAGCTTCCTTTTCCTTCCAACCCCGGTTAAATTAACTCATTCGGATTATTTACTCTGTTTATATGTTCCGTGGTGGAACTCAGCTTTATTTTATTTTATTTAAACCATCAGACTTGACTATAATAAAAAAAAATAATAAAATATTTTGAAAATGGAAGTTCAAGCAAACACGTATCACCTGGATGAAAATCAGACTCAAAGTTCGAAGTTTTTAGCTTTTCCACACACAGCTAATTTTGATAATTGTTACCTTTGGAAAAATACTTTGATGACGAAGCTCAAGCATGTGATGCAGGAACGTAACCGAATATGTCCTATTTGACACCACAAACAACTGTACAATATTAAATTTTACTGACAGACAAGACGGGAAGAATTTACAACTGAGATCGCCTGAAATTATTTTAGAGACTTGTTGTACATTAAATCGGAAGATTTGGGATGTGAGGTAATTGAACAGGAGACGAGTTACTTATCCGTTCCACCACTACCAACTTAATATAATCTCCTTATTCGTAGGAGATGAAAGGAGTTGAAGTTATTGAAAGCGAGCTCATAGCCGTCAGAGGGATTTTGAGCTTCAACGAGCGGATACATTGAACTTATTATTCGTGGCGCTAATGACAGCTAAACTCGATGTCGTAAACTATAACGCCACAATATATTATCATCAATACTTACGCAGGTTAGAATATCAAATTCCAAAGGTCCACTTTCTCGTAAGATTAATAGGAAGGTATTAGAAAACAGTCCGCAGGTACACTTAAAGGATTGGGAAAGTGTTTCACAACAAATTGATTCTTTAAAACAACTGTTTACCAACTTAATTGACTCAAGACAATCAGGTGTCCAAGATACCAATGTAAAATGCATATCAGGGGACACTAGATTACTAGGTCTCTCCTACATTCAAAGAAAAACAATGCGATAGCAGTGACACAATATTGTGTCGCGCTGCTTGTACTCCAGCGTGTATAAAATCGAAAAGTTGTTTAACACGCGCCAGAACCATGCCCGGTAATCTGTTCCGCCGCTTGTTTAACCAGGAAATGATCACTATTATTAGGCAATATTATCTATATGGCAATACCTACTTGTTGAGTTTCGAACGTGTAAAACAGTCAGCCGTGGACGTCGTCGCTCCGCTTCTAACAACATTCTAATGCGTAACCGTTGATCCATTATACGATTTTAGAGTGTGGCTCATTGCAAAAGGTCAATGCGTCATTATGTAAGTACAGTACGTTTTAGATAAAGGTTATTTGTGGCCGCATTAGCGCTATTAACGCGCCCGAGATAAATCCTATAAATTCTGAAACGTTTACCAGAAGCGAATTTTTAACTCTTCGAGGAAATAAATCATACGGCGATATGGTTTTGGTTCTAGCGCGTCGGCTCGGTGGCGATAATCTAAAGCACGCTTTTTCCTGTAATTGCTTTATGTAAACGTGTCTAATTTATTACGCGGATGTTTTCTGCTGAGTGTACGGGGGCGGTTCAACTCCTAACAGGACTTTTGAGTTTTCCCGGTTGCTTACGATATTGAAATGGCATTCTTTGCTGGAAGAAAGAAACCTGCAATTTCATAGTGGTCGATCTGGACTGGTTTCGATCTATTTTACTTGTTTTTCTTGTAATCTCGGGCTTCAATAACAAATCCCAAAGAAGAGCCCGTTTCTGGTCTCAATTCATAAAGCTGGTGTAACTAATGGATATAGACAATACTAGCTTCAGTTCTTTCTTCTTTCCTCTAATCTAACAGCGCTAATACTCCGAAACTTTTATAGAGACGAAATAAGAGCTTGAATTCGCCTTATAAAGTTTGAAGAAATAGAAGAATGGAACCCATGCAAGTTATTTAAGAAAGTTTTATAAGCTTGCTATCACCTACAACTTGGAGGTTCTTGGAAGGCGATTTTCTGAGACAAGAGTCCAGGAAACAAGGAAGAAGGGGACGAATAGGTAATCAAGGTAGTAAAGAAGCTAAAGAAGGAAAAAACTGTAGAGACTGATCAAATATCAGGAGAAATGTCAAAACATATGGGAAAGACCGATTTAAAATCTGCAACAAGTTCTTATTCTAGATGCTGGGGTGAGGGAACTATATCTGAAGAATGGAAAATGGGCAATATTAAACCCATTTTTAGGAAAGGGTGTAGAACACAATGTGAAAATTAAGGAGGCATTACCTTGATGACAATTAATCTCTCGAAAGTGTAGGAGAGGCTAGTGAAGTAAAAAAATAATAGCTTAAATAGAACATGACGTGGAAACAGCCTAAAATGGATTCAAAAAACGAAGAAGTATTTAGGACCACATTTTTACTATTAGGTTATAAGTTATAAGAACGAATACGAAAAACGAGAGAAAACTACTTTTTAGTTTTTGTAGACTTGGAAGAAGCATTTGATACGATCTGAATGACAACGAAAGGTATAAAGCAACGTGAAATAAGAACCCACCCAAGCCCACTCAAGAACCCACGAGCTATATTAATCATATATTGAGAAACAAGAGACAACGTGAAAACAAATAATGTAGAATCGCAAATTTTTATGAAAGAAAGTCCAACCTTGTCTAATATGATAATGGACGATATTATCAAAGACGTAAGCACAAGAACGAACTCATATAAATGGGAAATTGGAACCTGGAACGAATATATTTACAACAATGCGGGTTTGGAGAAGATTTAGTGGTGTTTGCAAAAAAAATTAAAGGAGAATTAGGTGTCCTAGCCACAAAAAGGAAAGACAGGTAGAAGACGAGCTAAAAATAGATCCAATTATCAAAAAAATTGAAAAATCCCAACTGAGGTGGTACGGACACTTAGTGTAGAATGTGCAACAACAAGTCAGCGAAGAAAATGTGGGAATCAGGAATCCAAGTAAAAAGACCTAGAGGAAAACTAATAAATATATGTAGAAATATTGGAAGGTGGCGGTGTAATACTGCATAAAGCAAAACAAAGCAAGTGTGCTATCAGAAAAAAGACGATCGTAGGAGCATCTCTGCATCTGATTAATGAAATGAACCATGGAGAGAAGATTAACAACGAAACTGCAAAAGTTAAGGAGAACCCCAAATAGCATATTTGGGCTGATTTGGGCGATGCAAGGATGAGAACTCGACTTAAAAAGTGTTCAAGTTATTATACCAGTTCAATTCCCCTAAACATTATTTTAACCCGAAGACCGCAAACTCCACCATAACACAGAAAATAAATTATACCACAGCAGGATCTGCATCAAAATTAATTATCATCAACAAAATCTCCTCATTTCTTCGTTTACATATGTAAAACCTTTTGTAACGACATTTTTATAAGGCTCTTGCTTACTTAACGTATTCGTCCATATTATTCTATACTCGAATACCACTCTAATATCTAATTGTATTACAGACGACTCCCATTATCCACACACACGCAGATCCGCCGTATAAAATATCGCCCTATGACCTCAGGACGAACATGACAGCCCGTCTGTGTCTCTATACTGTGTTTTCGTCCATAGCCGCATTTATTTTCTTTATGTATAATGCATGGCGTATGCGTTCGTAATTTGATTTATTCATGATTTTATGCATAATTATGAAACGCGTCTTGTAAACAATATTTTTCGACTGTAGTCGAATAAATTACGACGTGCGCTTGATATTTTAAAAAGGAGACGAACTATTACGCACGATCTCAGTAGAAAAAGAGCCGTATTCAATTATTATGATTATTTTTATTGTTATGGACGTCGTTGGGATATGGAAAAAGGTTATTTATCGATATCGTTTTGAAAAAGAACTTGCGAGTGCTTTCATAAATTTGGTGGAATATGCAAATTATTCCGAAAATGGACAATTTCGTAATAATCTCTGATACCAAAGCAATATGATTTAGTGCCTCCATTAATTTGTGGTAAAAGTTTGAATAATTGAGCGTGACCTTTACATGATCAGAAATAGATCTAGAGATGAAAATGTTTACTTGTTCAAATGTAATTTATCATTGATGTGCTTATATGGATCTATGCGGGTTCAGTTCCTATTCAAGGCAACTGGCAAATAACATCAGGATCTTAGGTTTCCAATACAACATATAGCGTGAATAATTTCTAATAGCGGCTTTGGTTCGAATGATTTCTGCGGAACTTCATTAGGACCCAGAAGTTCCCCAAATAATATCAAATATTCGCCATCTTCCACTTAACTGAATGTATTAATTTGCTTATTGATTCTGGCGATTCCATCTGATCTTTTGCTTATGCGTTTGTCTTAAACTTTTATAATAAAAGCAGCACAAACAAACTGCTACAATCTGTTATCTGATAACATTCTTTACCTGTTGGCAACGTAGTCTATGCAAACATTTGAGAATGCTTAGCAAACGTTGATGGTACTAAAAGGAGCGTTTTTATTGTCACTTCTAACTGTATTGCTATTTAAATTTTTTAACATGGAGCTTTAAAATAGAAAAAAAGAGGGAATGTTCTGTGGTCCATAAAATGCGCAGAGAAATTTAATCAACCCGGCGATGAAATCTAAGGAAAAATGCATTTATTGGATTATTTCTACGTGGTCCCCTTTAACTCAAAGTACTTTGCTCGACGTTTCTCCATTGAACGAATTCCATCCTTAAAGTACGAATCCAGAAAATCAGAAAAATACGCACCTACGACAGCTATTTCCTCGATATACAACACTTTTTTCAGCCATAGACTTTGGTAGGTTAGGGAGTAGGTGGAAGTCAGGGTGGGGTAAATCTGGAAAAAAAAAAATTTTCAAATCCACCCAATAGTAAAGATACCTTTTGGATTCCAATACTATGTTTCCATTCGCGGCTGCAGTATTTTATCGTACTTCTCGTGGATTTTCGAGGCATTTCAACCCAATCGTCCATTACTTTACTATTGAAAACGGAGAAGCATACTCCTTACAGGCCTATATCAATTTCGAATAAATTGTTAAAAAGATTCATTGATAGCAACGCCATCGTTGAGTTATGCTGGAAGCTCTTCACCTTTTCTTCGCTTATATTCACAGTTAGCCATGGAGAGTTTATGTCTTACTTCTGTTATGTGGCCATTCTAAGTTAATATTTTGTCTAGTTTCAATCCCAAACATGTCACCGAGTAGAACCAGGGCGGATGAAATGGATCGATCCGAAGATCTTTTGGAGCTTCCTTAATCTTGATTCATATCTCATTATTTAGGTGCAACCGCCACTGGATTTTATCCAAAGCTTCACGCAGGAATTGTGTAAACGATGTAAGGTAAGCCTGGCGCATAAATCCATGCTGACTCGTTGATATTAAATTCCGAAGTTCTGAATAAAAATGTGAGGAAAGGATATGTTCAAAAATTTTAGGGAAATTACAAAGCAAGGAGATTGGACGATAATTACGAATATCTGAAGGATTGCCTTTCTTTAATACAGGGCAAACACTGAGCACTTTAAAATAAGATTGTATATCGCATGTAACCGGCTGCAAACAAGTTTTTGGAGTTTTTAAGTGCTAAACCGGTAGTGTTCGATACATCATTAAAGGCTGATAAATTAGTATCCCGGGATTTGATGTAGAAGCTATGAAAATGCTTCCCAAATGCACTAACTATGTCTTCAGGCGTGGATTATTCGATTTCGGGGATTTTCGTATGTCCTTCTTTATTCTGAACATGAGACTAAGGTTACTTAGGATCATTGCAAAGGTCACTCTCCATATGGCAATACTGCTTGTAAGCCAACAAAATGAATCCTTTAGCTTCCGATTTATTATGCTTTAATTGGTCACGATAATATTGTGTTTTGTGATTTTTATATTTGGACAGTGTTGTAGATTTGGTTTTCAATAATTAGATCCGTTCCATTATACCACGAAGGATAGTGTCAACGTCGCTTTGTAGAATTTTTTTTTGTTTTTGATTTTATTTTTAATTCAAGATCCCCATAATTAAATAATTAAAAGTTTATCATTTTAATAAATTTAAAATAAAAATAAAAAAACGTATTACATCAATCGTCAGGTATATTTCAAACGGCATCTCATTTTACGCTTGCTTCTAACGACCTATACATTAAACCCTAACCGATAAATAGTTCGCAGCTTGATTAATGAAGGCATTTCTTATCTACGAAATAAAGGAATCCCTTATACATAAAATCCTACATTCCCCATACAGGAGGACCGTAATTTTATTAAAGTAACCGCCAACAATTCTCCCTTAAGTAAACAAGCGCGACAAGGAGCATGATACGTATGCGTATAGTAATATAAGAGGCGCTGAAAAAATCTTAATGAGCGTCCTTTATTTTCCAATTAAGGGCCGGATGGTCGGCGGTCACATGAAAAGCCGCTTACCCTCTCTAACGATCGTAAAATACCGTCCGCGCGGCGTAGGAAAGCCCGGTTTGCCGCCGAAACCTACGACCAATAGATCGGTGTATGAGAGGAAGAGCCGCCAATAGCTTTAGGATTTTTATCAATGATTTTTCATTGTGCGCGGCCATCTCGTAACAATCCCATTCAAAACGTTGTCGTCGCTTCGACAAATTAACATTTTCCCAATGTCTATGGTGGTGGAACATGAATTCGATAAGGAGGCCTATCTTATAGCGCCGGTTATATATACCGCGTGATCTTCTAATATGCGCACTTATATGAGGATGAACTGAAAAGTCCATGAAACGAGTTTCCGTTGATTTCTCTACACCTTCTCTAGCAGATAGTTAATATCTTGGTCTGCTGAAAGTGTTTGGCAAATGAAATAGGCGTGGAAACAAATCGAAACCAATCCATTAATTTTTGTCCATAGCAATACTTAGCAAAAAATGATTTTCTCGTTAACTAAACCAGCAGGCCCTTCTTTAACATTTTGCTTTAGTTTGTTCCAAAAAATTCACGTTAATCAGAAGAATACTTACTGTTCTCGAAAAGGTGACAATCTTCCATGCAGATCGAACAGCCGTTATCTTCTTTGACCTGGTTATACTTAAGAATGACGATCAAAATTTAAACAAAAATCTGCTCTTAATTTCAATCAATTTTTCGTTTTATTTTAAAGCCATAAACGGGTTACAACTAGATGAGCAATCTTTAGATTTTAAAGCTGATAAAGTACATGCAAGGAGCTTCGATTGATGAACCAATTATCTTCTTTCTGCCAGTATTTTGACATAGATTTATTTTATGAAGCTCTTGTAATATTAATTTTTGGTTAAGATTCATCCGTAGAATATTTGTCCAACTATCCCTGAACGTGCTGATGTAACTTGGCGAGCCAAAAGCGAACATTTTTAGTTGCAACTATAGCATTTTATCGAGAATTACCTTTGATAATTGAAGTAATTGAAGTTCTCTTCTTTCTAAAATTGGTTCTCTAAGAAAGGTCACTTTAATGAGTTCCATTGACAAAGTGGCAGTATTGGAAGCCACAAAAATTGTTCGGGTGTGATCTAAGATTTTCTCATAAACAACAATAATTGCACCAACAGATCTACGACGCTATACTCATCTGAGAAAGGCGACAAGCAAAAGGGTAAAATGTTTTCCTACCAGGACTGTCACCATTACGTAATTGCTCAAAACTTCTTTTTATGTCCTTTAGCTCTTGTTCTTTTTGCCTTAATTTATTCGTTGAAGGTTGATTCTTGTTCTACTGGATGCTTAGGTCTTAGTAGGAACTGAGACTGACTTTCTCTTGTTCTTAAGAAAATTATTTCTTTCCAACTCAGAGCTTAACACCCAATAGAACGACAGTTGACCTTCATACAATGTTAGTTATTATTTCTTTCTGCAGACCAATCTTCATAATATGTTTTAACCGTTTTCGTGTCATTCTATAACTAGTGGGAAGGTAAATGGTAAAGAAGGAAGTTAGCATTACAACCACATTTTCTGCGGTTTTCTTTCGTTTTCGAGAGTAAACTACATACTGGAAAATTACTGGACAGTGTTCTTTGGAATTCCTCACAGATAAAATGCAGACTACCGTTGTCCGTTGGTTGCTATATAGTGGTTCGCAGGACTTCTTTTCTGTTTGAAAATAATTGTAAGCAGTACTGAATATGACGGTCCTCCACCTACCCTACAAATATTTGAATCAATTTTCATAAATTTGTGCAGGCATGACACGCATCTTATGGACAGCCTCTTCATGGTAAACCCTTTCTTCGAATTGTTTATCACATCCACTATCTTAAACATCTTCAAATAAAGCTCTCCCTTGACTTTGGAGAAGTTTACAGAATGCCCCAAGTCAGACGAAATAAAAGAAAGCTTCTTCCGTCCACGTTTTTCCCTAGTACAGCGGACGATTTTCAACTTTTCAACTCGTCCTCGTAAATACATACAGTACGTGTTTAGATATAATACCGGCTGCAATCGCCTTCTTCGGAATCTCGCTTTTGTTGTAGCTCGGCTATGCACCCGCCATACTTACACATAAATACCTGGGTGGTCCTCCACGACGGTGTGTTGCCGTTCCGAACATTCGGGAGGACATTAAGCATTCTTCGTACAATTAGGTTGCGGCGATTGTCAGCGTCGATAAAGCCAAGAATAACTCGGAAAATATGAGTATTATGTCATTAGATTTAATACGCTTTTGTGTAGCGTGGCGTGGCGTGGTGGATGTTTTTATTAAGGTGTGACGGTCGTTTTATTTCTGTTTAGGTATTGTAATCCCCAGGAAATGCTCATACTAACACTAATTTTATCTGTGTGGAAACTGAGATGATTTATATTTAACGTTTAACTTTGAAAAGGAATTGGACGAGAGAGGGGAGGCGGTAAACGAGTCGTTAGTTTTGTTTTTTGATGGTGCACGATTTGATTCTTGTAGAGATGACATGCTATTGTACTATAACCAGTAAGGACATATGTAAACTTTATTCTAGGGATCTCGGTCACCATCTTGAAAATCAGCACCTACCATCAGCATTTCCAGCAACATAAAAGTATCGACAACCTCCGCACACATAAGTTTCATAAATTACACTTGCGCTGATTTGCTGGTATCCTTTATATTTCTTTAAATTATTTGCAAAATTTGAAAGATCCATGGTCAGACACACAAAAAACTTCACTCAACTTCTAACGAAGCATGCAATCTTCCATGTATCTTTTTCCCTTTCAGTATTTGATAATTTTAGCTTTACATACAATAACACATTGAAATTTATGGTTTTCTTTAAATAGGAACATTCTATAATTTTCAAGCAATACAAGAGCTAAATTTTAAGTCAATCTGTTTGTTCCAAAGAGATTTTCAAAGATTAGAAGAATTCCAAATCAGAAATTGAGAGATCTCCTAAATATGGTTATAGAACACGTCTTTCTGGTTGCAACCAGGTTCTGGATCTATTTACCCGAGATACCGCTTTATAACCTAGTCTCCATTACAACGTTCCTTTTGCAAATGCAAGTAAAATGGCGTCGTTCAAGGCCCGTATTTAAGTAAACCTAACAGTGTACACCAGCTTCTACTTATACCAAACCCGACAAATATGGAAAACGGTATTTAGCGCAACCGCGTCTCGTAAAACCTAACAATAACATCCAATGCCTACCATTTAAGATGGAAGGAGGGAAAAGAAGAACAAAAACGAAGAAGAAGAAGGCGGCCGTAGCAATGGCAGCCGTTTCACCAAGCAAAATCGAATCTAAACCGCGCATAAGTGAACCAGAATCGTCCAGCCAAAGCGATAAATTCGAAGGCGCGTAACAGAATCCGACGAGAGACGAATTCCGCGATTCTCCTTTTCCCACCTTTTCGCGGGTATCTCGCGCGGCGATCACGTACGCGTCCCATCGACAATTCCCATTGGATAAGTGCGATCGGTGACAACTGCTGAGCGAGCAGCACCTTGCGCAAGAATGGACAATTGTGCGCCGTATGGAGAGCGATGGATTCGTTATATCCGTATTCGTGTGTTCGAACGTCGTGGTTAAACAGCCATCGAAGTGTTACGGTTTATCGCTTAAGGGGGGGTTTGGCGTTCGTGCAAGTAACGCTCCATAGGTGGCATCTGCGTGTTGATTAATAGATTATTTACGCTGGACAAACTTAACTGGACGGCTTCGTGTAAATCACACGCATTCTTAGTACCATTTTAAGCAAATACGCACGTATACACCAGCATCCACACGTTTGAGAACCAAAAAGTTAAAGCTTCAAATTTGTCTCACCCACAATATAGGGTTGTCTTTTTTAACTTTGCATATAGCTATAAAATAGAATCCACACATAACATGTGCAACAGTTTTAATGACCGACTTAAATTTATTGTTAGAACTGAAACCCCAATTCCCTGATCAGTAATATTTTAACCCCTAATAGTGGTCACGATGTTACTAACAATCCGATTGTAGCTGACGGATCGACTTATAAAAAATTACAATTTATTCCTTCTTTAACCAGGACAAATTACCAGTTATCCCACTAAACAGCTTCTTTTCCAGACTCAAGAAAGAAAAGTGAAAATTGTGATAACTGTAATGTTATTTATGGTGTCCATTGTAACACCACCAGACAAATAAATAAAAAATCCAAAAATAGGATCTCTATGCACAATGGCAATAGGTTTTCTAAGTACTGTCCTTTCCGTCCACTGTAAATAAAGATAGGTCACACTATTAATTTTAATAACCTGAGATTTTGGACGTTGAAAGCAATCCGTCTGAACGAAACTTTATTGAAATATGTAATATCTCTAAGAATCTCTTGAAATATATTAACTATAAGAAACACGTTGATAACCTAAGCAGCATTTATTCTAATTTGCTTTGTAAATAACCATCATTAAAAAAAATCATGTATTTATTATGTTATCGCATGTTATGTCAACTTTCTGCCTTGGTCTCTTTTTGTCTCCAAGTTTCTGACGGGTTTATACATTTTTCCATTTAAAACTTTGTATGTTCAGGTTAATATGTTTTGGAACTGACGATGAAATTTTTTAAATTATTGACTTGAAAATTCGATTTTATGTAACGTAAAATCTTTTTTCTATCTTAAAATTTCATGGTTTTTTTAATAGTTGCCCCGATGAAAACTCGATACTAAGTCGAAAGTTTAGCAAACCAAATAAAGAATTGAACCTAGACCGCATCTTATTCTTGTTTGTATCTAGCTGTGATTTTTGGGGCCAAGGTAAGTGTCATTAAAAGCTTTGCAAGTTACGAGTACCGGTTACTTCTTCTCACGTATAGCAACAAGAGCAAGCAGTAGATCGACTTAAGGTCCTTTGTTCTTTTTCAAAGCATTCTCTACAAAGAATGAGACACTTTTCCATTCTTCCAAACCAATTAACAGTTGGTTTGAAAGAAATTAACTAATTGTGCCGGTCATCATTTTGGGAGAGTTAAATTTGCCATTTTAGAGGCTTCGACTGCTTCCTCCGGTGACTAGAACCGTTGACCATGCAGTCAATCCTTGTTCCTAGGGAACGTCAAACATTGCTGAGACTTAGGTCGGAATTATACGAAGGGTGATCAAAATGACTTGATATTTTACTTACTGCTCTTTTGCGCTGTACACACACGTATTGTCGTGGTGAAGGATTATTCGTCATTGTGGGTTAGTTTTTCCAATCACGGCAATCACTTCTGGTAAACAAACGGTTTGTTCTTCTAAAGGCATTGTAATAACATGCCCCGAAATTAAGATAAAAATTGTGACCATTTTCTTGAAATATTCTCACAGGCGACCCGTTTAGTTTCGGGTTCTTAGGAATAAATCCGTGACTCGACACGACTCACGATACTATAAGCACATTTCGAGCTTCCGCCATTGAACCGGCTCAAAGTTTCTCGGTACTAATTAACGCGAGCCAGCAGGAAACTAACTTTATCATGCTGAGCTTTTTGGATTTAGGTCTTTGAGGTGCTTAGAAATGTCTCAATCTCGCAGTATGTCACATGTCGTTGTTTCTTGATCAGTTGGCGCACAGCAGCGATGTTTTTCGAGTGCTGTCTTTAAATATCCTGTCCTGGGATCGTCGGTGAGACTGCCGCGTTCATCTTGGAATTCGCAATGTCGACTGATGTAATGCTTCATTATCAAAAACAGAAATCAACTTGATGAGACATTGTTGTTGCGATAATCCTCTTCAAATGTCGTAGAAAATTATCGCGCGAAAATTTTCTCGGATTAATTTCATTTTTCAAGTGACTTTGTCGGTTTTGAAGATTTGCTGTGGCCAAGTTACTCGTCGTATCTTGCAGAAAGTTTGGATTTCAGGTCCATAAGTATTGAAACTAATTTTAAGAATGTAGCACCGTTTACGCAACTATATGCAGGACGAAAAAGATATCTAACCCTCGTATTAATAAAAAAAAACAACCTAACTTCGCCCTAACTTTAGGCTCTTATTTTCTACGCTTCCCAGTCAATCGATGACTGAAAATCAAGTGATAAGTAAACAAGTCCTTTCAAGGAATTATCTTTAGAGGAAACAAGATAACTTGCCAAGGCTCAATTTGCATATATGAAACAGCGTAAATAAAAAATGTCTAGCACTAATTAGGTCTACATATAGTAGTCCTGGTAGATTATGAAAGGAATGGTGAACTACCTCATCATTTTCTGCTCTCCTTTATGAAGACAAGGAGTAAAACACTCAAAATTACTGAAAGATTACATGGTCAATAAGACAGCAAAGCAGGTAGCCATAACGTTGAAAGAACCAGTTTTAGCGCTTGGCTAGCGGTCTTTGACAGTATTGTCGATATCACTGATTATACTCTTTATAGTCGACATTCCGCTGTAGCAAATGTGAATTGTTGCAAAGAACTACTTAACTGGACGTGTAAGAACTAGGAAGTTTTTCATTTCTAAATGTTGGTAGTTAGAGTGCCAATAGGGGATGTAGTAGCTCAGATAGGAGACTATGCAAAGTCAAGCTGAACAATGGGTGCTGAATTCTTGCAACCCTATCAATCAAAACAAATTCTCAGAGAAGTACACCAATCAGCTAATGCTATAATGTCACGCTGTTGAAATTGTTCTGGTTTTCCAGAGTTGCAAGTATATTTGCAAATTTTAGCTGTTTTGGATATTTTTTGGATACTACAGTTTGGCTACTATTTATGTGAGCCGATATTAGCGGTTCTTTAAAAAAATTCTGATAGTGAGTGCAGTTCTCTCGCTTAAAAAGCAATAGGCACGTGGACTACGTTTTATTATTTGCAAATGTGAAATACGTGGCGTAAGAAATTTAAGCATATCAGTATGGCGGCTAATGGATGATTGTTTTCTTAATGTTAAAATGATTCTACTACCAAGAGAAATGAGCAGTCTAAATAATGGACTGCATCATGAACCGATGCTTGGGACGCTTTGAAGGTGGTGAAAGAGTTGGATTCGTCAACTGTTTTCAAGAAAACGGCGCTAGTAATTGCAGCTGTTGAAGAAGAAAGCACTGATAATCTACTATATCTCGTATTTCCCCAATTGATAGGGTCAAAATTCACAAATTGTGGTTCGAACTGATCAGCAAATGTAAAGATCACCTCAGGAACAGACCCCTAATTTGAATAGTTCATGCTCAAAACTCTTGAGATTCTCCACATATACATCTAAATTAATTAATTCGAACTTCAAGTGGCTCATTTTAATTTCCTATAATTATCGAGCAGTTAGAGTTTATCAATTTGTTAATTAATTGCTCACGAAGATCAAGAACAGATATATGTATGCGTACCCGTAAGTTCTCGTTTTTTTCGTCTTCTTTTTAAGACCAGACTGTCGTTTTATTAATTTATTCGCTCGGAGCTCTGTATGTACGAAGAAAACGCATGCTGGGTGAAGTTTGTTTTACAGCGTCAAACGTGTAATGTATTATGTCTCGAATGAAAACGTTGAATACGTTATGCGCGGAAATTATTACGGATGTCGAATAGTCGGTTGGGTTCCGTTTTTGATGAAAAATGCTGTTTGTTTCAATAATTGTGATATAAAGCAAAAGCAGAATAAATATCTGTCCGAAAGAATTTATTTCCGTGTATACGCGGTTGGGTATTTTTTCATCATAGTCGATATACATGTATTCTTTCGAACCATGCAACAAAGAAAATATGATCAATGTGGCGTAATGATTAAAAATATTGCTTCCTGCTGGTTTTAAAAATAATGGATAATCTATGGAATAAGCACATGAACATAGAAGAATAAATCTGGAATTACATATAAAAGAAGTATGTACTCTCCTCGATGGTATAATAAATAAATCCGTTTATTGGGAACGTCAATTTGAGCTAGGCTTTTGTAACTAAAATTACGCAATACACGTAATGTTGCACTTTAGAATTACTGTTCCTCCAGTTTTGTTTGCTTGTTTACACAATTACTAATAAATTTCTCAGTTTAAATCAGAGATTTCCAGAATTGTTTTGCGTTGCAGACCATCTTAGGACATAGGGTCTTTGAGCAATGAACAATTGCAACTACGCCATTTAAAATATACAACGGTGATGATACTCTGAATGGGAAGAATAAATCTGATGCTCTGATAGCAATTGGCTTCAATTTAGTGATTTTATGCTAGAGATTTGCAATCGATTTTTTTAGGGAGATTAGTTACCGCGTTAAACACTCTTCATACGCGTGGAAAAGGCTATCAAAAACTTGTTTGCAATAGTCAACATTCAGAAACGAGAGGTCAGTGTTTATCTCTAACACTCTTATGTGTAATTGCTATTCAAATCAGGACGTGCTACGTATTATTTATGCGTACGCACCTGGTGGTTCACATAGACCGCTTTAGGAAGCACAGGGTTAGATGGAGGTCTAACTCTTCACCAGCAATACTTCAAAACAAAGTTCCCAATGGTTATGAGTTCCCATGGACCATGGCAACTTAAAGAGTTTCAATTCTATGTTTTCCGCAATAGCAACCATACTGCTTTGACAACCTAGTGACATTGGACAATAGAAAACTGAGCTGTTATTGTTTTTCTTAAGCCTTGTTTTTCTTAAAGCCAGAACCCGACTTTCCATTATTGTCTAGAAAAGTTGTTCCTGGTAACATCTTGATGCCTAGTCCTGTTTCATCTATGTTATATATTTGTTCAGGAGTTAAGTTTTCCATTTCAATTATTTGTTTGACCTTGGTCTTAAAATCGTTTGGACCAGAAGTGTCACCACTTACGTGTGCGAAATGAATCCCTTGCAGCTTCCTCCAACGGTTAAGTTAACCATCACCAGAAAGAAATTCGCTTCCGTTTTCAATTTTGTTGTGGATAGCCAACGCCTTTCCTTTTAAAACTGGATCGGCGATCGGTGCCTACGTTGCGTCTCTAGGCCGGTTAAGGCAAAGCCAGTTAAGAGAAATTAAACTGTATTAATTCTGGTTAGACGCTATTTACGGAGACTCTGCACCATCGTGAGCAACTGAGTTTAAACGTGGTCGACGACAAATTTTCGGAATGGGGCTAGTTGACGAGGTTGTTTGTATTGATTAAAGATTTGAGTATGAGACAGTTAACCGCGCGAGGGTTGTCACGCTTGTTCATTCAGGACCAAAAACGCATTAGAATTAACATTTCGGGGCCCCTGTTAGAGCAGCTTAAACGCTAAATTGGAGCTTCTCACCGATTAGTAACTATAGACAAAACTTGAATGCACCAGCCAATGGACTGCGAAGAGTGAATCGGCTCCGAGCTAGCTAAAACCAGCAAAGTGATGACGACTGATTTTGTGATAGTCACGGAGTTGAGTTAATCTTACAAAAGGAAAAATATTTGAGGCAGAAATTGTGAAAAAATGGTTCCATCCGGACAATGCATCGTCTCACACTTTGGTGAAGGCAACCATCCTATTTGTTGTTTGACTTTTCCTATTTTGCAAAATATTCCTTCTCAACGTATAATTTTAAAATGCTCATTCTATTTGCAATATTTATACAATACGCATAATTCTTCTTTCATTGCCATCGATAAAAATCTAAAAGTAGGCGATAAATTCAAAAAATATTCTCATTACGCCGAACGGCGGTGTTGTAAATTTATAAATTCCAAAGACCCTCACGCCTCATCTCATAACCGAGTTGAGATTAATGCGCATAAGCAGGTCGTAAACTGTTTACAGAATTTCGGTTTTTAATGACTCGACGCGGAGTGTCACATGATACATGTGTGACATTTTAGAATTAGGTAAGGAGAGGCGGGCCGCACATATATAATTTTTATGACGGTGTCATCACGTACTTCAAGTTGAACACCAGTTTAAGTGAATTTTACGCGTCATAAGCTAGCTTTTTTACGCGCATACATCACGCTGCGGATATACAGGCGTAGCGTCTGTAATCTAGTGAAAAAGCGCTAGAGACACTTAAGTGCGGTTTTTTTTATGATTCTGAGAAGAGATGCGTGGTTTTCAACGGGTATGGAGATGTTTTTTTTACGCAGTTTTTTAGAGTATTCTTAAAGCAAAGTTAGTAGCACTAGGTCTTTCTCTTCAAAAAACAATATGATTTTAACTGAAACTGTTAGTATGCCATCTATTATAGTAGCTATTGACCATACCATGTAATTTTTATTATTTAATTACACATTTGGTTTTCGGGTTGGGGCTACGTTTCTACCAGCGTTTTGTCCAAACTCCTATAGGACATCCACAAGGCTTGAGTCAATCTGCAGTAACAGCCCTGAAGATATCCCATATGGTTGTGGACTAAACACCTGCAGAAGCTGCGAGAACGACGTGGTTCCAACCCAGGAACCAAGAGTATATCGTAACTGACGACCACGGAAGCTTACGTACCAGATTTGTTATTTAAAATTATGTATTTTGGCATATCAAGCCAAGAACCTTGAAATATGACACCTTGTTTTGTTATGTGGTTATTAGTAAGATTTCCTAGTCCTCCTAGCAATCCTAGCAATCATAACAAAACAAACGCTTTTATCATAGCTTTCAACAAACTGTGAGAAACCGGAACGCTTAACAGTGCTAAAGTAGCATCTGAAGGAGCTGCTCGACAAAATGGACATGAAGTAGAAAATATTCTGGATTTAGTAGAAAAAGAAGCTCACCATGAATTGGTTCTCAAATGAGCATTCCACAAAAAAGAGTAATAAACACATTCCACGACTAACGCTTATATCCACACCATATTCAGTCTATACAGCGTCTACATCGGGAAGAAGATTATCTTAAGAGCATGGAATTTTGACGGTGGATAACTAATGATCGTCGGATGAAGCAACATTAGCTCATGATGGCATTAGTAATATTGGGATCCTTCGTGTGTGACCAGGTGAAAAATTGCCAGTTTTAGGCGGGTCGGTATGACCCGTAGTTATTTAATTAGCTCTTTTATTTTGGAGAATCGCCTCGCAGAAGCATACTACTTATATTCTTTACAAAATGAATTACAAAGATCATTAAACATCAGATTGCAAATGTATGTAAGGTCATCCAATATTTAGACGATAGGTTTCCAGGGCGCTAGATCTATCAGTTGGCCTCCAAGAGCCCCAGATCTTACACCACTAGACTATTGTTTACGGGACTGGGCAAGTCTTGGGATGTACTTATTCAGCTGCAGCGAATATTAAAGAAAGACACGAAGCAATCAGAAGAGCAACAAGCGTCCTTAGTAAAGGAAGCATAAAATGTCTGTAGGTCAATGGCGATATTTTTTAACACTTATTAAAAGAACGCTATGATTAAAGAAATCTATTAAATTTTGTTTATTTAACTTTAATTTGAAAACAAGTGATAATCGGATAGGAACACTTAAGCTTTTTTACATTATTTCCACACTCTTCGAGTTTGGTCCATTTCTCTCCACTCACGCTATATAAATACTGATCTTTATTAAGTGATTTATACAATCGAAAACTTTAGATAAAGCCAAGAATATTCTGCAAAAACTAGTCAGATTGTCGCTATCTAAAGCCCTTGTGTTTGGAAACCCATGCTATGTTGGTATACAAAGAAAGTAGGAAAACATTTATGTATTATTTTTAATAATAATAGAATTAAAACGTGGAACAAGGGTGTAGCTTTGTACTATTTCTGGATCATCTCCTTTATGTGTTGATTTTATTATTGCACGCTTAAATTCTTCAAGAGTGATTCCCTTTTACGGTGAATTTTTCCCGGATTTATCATCGACAATAGATTCAATTTAATTCGCTCCGAAGCTTTTCTATTGTAACACTCTGTATGTATGCAAATTCGGTAGAACAAGCCATAGTAGATTAGATTTACTGTATTTCGAAATGGGCGCTAGCTTAAATGGTACCATTTTCTCTTATACCACAATACACAGATAATAAAATCGATTAATTTAATAAATTATGCATAACTCTTTCCCATAACGCCGTACCTAAGTATGTAGACGTAGTACGTCGCCTGCTTAGATTGAACTAGAAAATTTTACGTTGGCGGTTTGTGCAGCACGTATAATCGCCGTATCGATTTCAATTATGCATAATGGAATTGATATGTTCGTTTATGCACGCGACAACTACGAAAGCTTTAATCTGCTAATTTGAGTTGCTGCCCTTCGATTGTTCTAAAATCGAACGTGAGGTTGCCGCATGCATTAAACGCATTGTTGTATTCGTTATGAGCGCCGTTCTTATGCGAAACTTGTATCGATATTATTTATGAAACTGCATCGTAGTTCGATGCAAATCGCAACGTACTTACCTTGGGAGACCCGTAAACCTTCTAGAACAGGTTACGTAGGTTAGAATTAATGTTATGGAAATAACAATTTGACAAATTCGATTGGAACTCTCAATTCACTATAAAATGATAGGATATGTTCTAAAGTAAACAAGATACATGTTACAAAGAGCTTATTGGTAGAGTGGAGAAGTTTTGCTCAGTGCTTAGAGCCGGGATGGTGTTTAAGGTATTTAATTACTGAAAATAAAGCGGAGCATCTCCACTAAAATTTAAAAACTTATTGCTAAGCAACACACAATTATTAATTACAACGTTAATTGTTTTCTGCAACGTCCCTTCTAGCCTTAAGGCATGTGGATGTGGTTACCACACGAAATCAGTCGCCGCTTAACTACAAGATGAAAAGATATTTGTGACAAAAAGTTCTTTTTTTCCAATTTCATTAGCACTGTGAACTCACGTGAGGAATGAAGAATCCTTAAACTTCGTTTGGCTTCTTACAAAGTAAATTAATAAACGGGCATTTATTAAATAAATCGATATACAGGTTTCAATTCGATAAATATAGTTCATTGTTGTAATAAATTTATTAGTGAGAATAATATATAATAATGTTTCGTTGCATTAACATACAATATTTATTGAAATTATTTCAATATTGGTAGAAACAGAACGCTGCTAACAGATGCGATCGCGTTTAAGTACTTCAACATGAGAGTACTTGGACTTCAGATGATGAGCTTGATAATCTCTCACCTAATTCTCCCATTTACAGTTCTGATGTTCAATAGACTCTCTCCCCGGCGCATATGATAAAGTGGCTACAAATTGTTACACGAACCAGACAAGTGTCACTGGCTGCGATCAACACGGCCTGTGATTTGTATTCACGGCTAATTTCCGGCTGCGGAGACATGCCTAACACGTGTTACCGCTATGCGAGACCGGACATTTCAAGAACTAGCTTCCGGCCCGTTCCTAACTATGTATGTATATGAATCGAAGAAATGAATGACACGGGAATTAATATGTTAATGCCAGACCGCGACGGAATTTCAAGTGGCGAGTTTATGAAGCGTTCACTCGCTTATAGGAGAGTGCCTTCCTGTATTTTTAACGATATTACAAGCGTGCGGACAGCCGATATTGCGCGCAAATCCATGTTTGTCGAGTTTAAGCGTACGGTACATGGATGAGCGTATACATTGTCGCAGATTGACACAGTTGTGTTGGACGCGGAAGTACATTGCGGATCGCAATATGCTTAGCGAGTTTATCCGTTGTCGACGTGTCTGTTTCTTGCTGACGTTCACATGGAAAAACTACGAGTATTATTAATGTTTAGTTTATGCAATTAACCACACACGACGTTCTGTCGAATATCTTCATCGATGTAACGAATAACTAGTTATTGACACTTATGCTTTTAAATTCTAAAATAATTACGCAAACGAATTAAAAAAGCTCCAAGAGCTTATGTCTATTATTATTTTCCAGTCCTCCCCACGTCCAAGATTGTGCATTCGCTGGACTTATATGGTGAGGTATCACATATACCGAGATGTCTTACACATAAATTTAAAAATTCGTAATTTTTTTGCAAATTGCTGCGTTTCTATTTATATCGGGTGTCCGTTTAAGAATGGAAAGCGGCTCTATCTCAGCAATGGCGAGTTCTATTGGATTCAAAAAAATGCTATAACAGTAATTGATGGGACTGACCAACCAGAAATTGGCTAGTGAAGCTGCATGCCTTTACGGGTAAACGTTTACCCGAAATACAAAAAAAGAAAGTTTTTCCGAGTTTGGGCCTCAAGAACAAATAAAGGCCCTATGGTGCAGTTGGTTTAGAGCGCTTCTCCGCCAAACTAGCCGCAAGTTCGAATACTACCATCTTGCAGATACTTTTTGTCTCTTACTATATGGTTAATTACTATCAATTGCGCTTTTTAGCTCATGTTCTGCTTGCAATTCACGCGGGAGCCCTGATTTTTTGTGTTCAGTCGATAATCTTATAGTTAAAGTTCTCAAAAATGTACCTTTCATTTCATCAAGAGTATTAAGAACAACCACTACGCTCACGCCGCCCTTTGTGAAGTTATAAAATTTCGTCAATAATTTGTCTGCTGTACTTTCATCAATGTTTGAAGTATGATGTGAGAAGACATACGTAAGACAACCTGTTTTTCGATACTGTAAAAGTTTCCGGTATCCAAAGTTTATTTTTTCCCACAGTGCCGACAGATTAGTTCATCGCTTGTAAACCAGTTGCCGAAGTTCACATCTCTTTTTGTCCCAGAAATAGCGCTTATAAACCTGAGAACTACATGAGGCTTACATGGTAAGATCCTTGAGGTTACAATCCAACCTAAATTCACGGTATAATACGATCGGGACCTAGTTTCTCAACGTTGTCTAAATAACGGCAAAACACGTATAATGTACAAAAGCTAGCCAATGCAAGTACACCATTTTCTTGGGCCTCACTACACGTTTTCATTTGTTTTCAAGTTAAATATACTCCTCAAGCATGATTTCTGTAACATAAATAGTCTTTTAGCGTCGACAGAGTTACCTCAAAATACAATGCCATACGACAGCCTCGAGTCATTGTAGGCAAGTGGTCAAAGCTGCTTCAGATGAAATTCTTTCTTTATGGTGCATTGAACCAGAATTGTTTTCTTTACATTTAGTTTTAAGGTTATTTTCATGAAACCATTTATGCATTGCATTGGGGTGATTTCTACTCCCGGTTTCTCATTATTTGCTTCTCCAATAATAACCGAAGTATCATCTGCAGACATGTTAATAAAATGACCAGTTACTTCTGGAAGGTCATTCGTATACAGTAGAAATAAGAAAGGACACAGAATGGAACTTTGAGGTACTTCCTTTGCTATTTTCTTATTATTAGCTTGCAGTATCTTTTCTTTATTTTACAGTAGTACTTACCGTATCTTCTCGCTTTCATTCCTCACTGGTGTTAAATTTCACACTATTAGAGATAAATTTATCTTTGTGTTAATAAGAAATTTGTCTTAAACATTGGAAAGCTCTAGAAGAGGTCGCATTAAGTATTATGGAGTTATCGAAGAAAATTTAAATTTTATTTAACATGTAGTGTATTTAACATGAAGTGACACCCTGTATAATAACCATCAATAAATCGTTGCGGCGAATCTTTTTGGCGTCGTTCCCAAACAAATATTTCCGGCCAATTTACAACGTATTTTCAAAGTAATTATTTTATTTTCGGGTCGGTTTCAAACGCGGACACGGCTCTTTTTCAACGTATTAAAGCTAACAAAACATAAATACGGGAAAAATATATGTTTTCGACGTGAAAGTCGCCGACATCCTCCTCTCCCTCGCACAGTCGTACGTTGACATTCCGATTTTTCCATTTTTTTCCCTCGTCGTTCGTCGCACTCTTTCCTCATTATATTTTTGGACGTTTGACAAATATTCTCTCGGCGAACATATTTGCGTACACTGCTAATATAGATGACACGGCCGCGGACCTGTCCTCTTCCACGTCGACGTCGCTTTCTGCGTTGGCAGTGTAGACAGATGTATGCGCATAACATGTTCGGAGACAAGAATTATTAAGAAATCCGAAGCTATGCTAATTTAGTGAATCACCGTGTCACCGCAGGTGGCACACCGGACCCAAACCATGCGCGCACACTGAGTGAATATTAATTCTCTGCGTTGATTCTCTCGTTGCGACCGCGGACGCTGCCTCGCATGCTGGCATGGGGCCTAACAGGCGTGGGGTTGATAAGTTATAGTGACTTTCGTCACTGAAATTGGAACATACAGGTCGTCTCGGATGATTTAATCAAGTTCGCTCTGGAAGTCATACATATAGTGCCTTAATTTTCAATAAGTATGTACGTACAGAATCCCCAACCTTCTTCAATTGCAGGAGGTCAACATTTTCTGGTAACACTGTATACATCATGAAGTATCAAAGTTATTTTAATATGTAAGTTACGGTTAAATCTGGAGATTGGAAAAAACTGGCATTACTAGTACGAATCACTTGTTATCCATAAAGACCGATTAAAGTGCGTCATATATCAACTGTTTCTAGCATTATTCGGATAATTTGAGGTCTACCCAACATCGATAGGATAAAGTACAAAATGTTAAAAAAAATCAACAAAAGCACAGGTTTTACAATAAAGAAAAATTATTTATTTACAGTTGGCAAACTAGAGTGGCATGGAGATACACAAAACACCTGACTTGCATTTACATTTCCGGGTAGCACAGTTTCTTTTTGAAATGTTAACCTCTTTGAGAAATGAAGACGTTGTAAGGCCAACTTTGATATCTTGGGAACGGACCACAGCTTTGTACGGGGAAAGTGTGATATGATCGACTTTTCATTAGCTGAATAAATCGTAAATCCTCATACCAGCTTTTACACTTATGTCATCGGCATGTTTTGAATATCTTGGTTCGCTCCCTTAGGATTGGCTGTGGTTTGGCGTTTGCAACGGTGCTGGCCGCACGTTGGACGCTAAATTACAACGGAGCTGATTTCAAACTTAATAATATTGAAAAGGAAGAACTACTTACTTCTGAAATGCTCCTTTTTAAATGTTAAAGCTCGTAGCTTTCCCAGGTCGTGTGATTAATGAGAAAAAAAAACAAAAAATAAAAGAACTGATTTCGAAAGCAGAGAAAAGTATGAATAATGGTGCAGTGAACAACGACAAATATGAAATATACAAAAACGTGATTTTACTGAGAGTGCCCGCGAGATAAAGGCGATTCATTACACTTTACTCAACTTCTCGAGCAGTTGGGATTTGGTACAGCTAACTGTCGAGACTTAGACGCTGGTCACTCATTCTCTTACCTTGGCCGCTAGAAGAAGACTTTTTTTTATAATAATCTTATAACGTTCGGGTGGGTGACATCATCTTATTTCTAAATTGGGGTCATCCTGCACCAACATAGAATACCA
>LR737398.1:1341599-1373498 GCA_902655005.2 Marronus borbonicus | reverse complement strand
CTGCCGGAAAAACCGGAAAGGAATTACCGACACACCTGGTACATTGAGCAAAGCTTTTGTTTGCAATGGTCTGATCTGTACAAACTTTGTTAAATTATCCTCTCACGTCAAACTTCGATTGTTAATTTAAAAGTATATTGCAGTGTTCAACAGGAATTGGTTTTATTTTCACATAATTAGAACCAAAGCTGCAATAAGAATTTAAATGCTAAATACGTCCTTAGTTCATTATCGCTTCCAACTTGTTAAAATGGGATAATATACATTTCATAGCAGGGCAGATATTAATTGAAATGATATGTCTGTCCTAATTTCCTAGACAGTCCCAGTTACAGCTCGCATAATTTGACATCTGCTAACAATACAACCTTTATATGAAGCATTAAGCTAATTCAATACTTAAAATAAATTTTAAAACAAATCTAATGTACCGAAATCCTCATTGTCACTTTCCATAGTGCCGTTTTGCATTTCGTAAAATACCTTTATAATAGTAGAATAAATAACAAAGCAATATATTCGCGATATTCATAATATAATCCTATTGTTCGCCATATGCATTATGCATCGTTGTTCTACTCATCGTAAGCGTTCTTTTTATTAATTTGTTTTAATGTAATAGCAACATAGTATTGAATGCTTCCATACATAGCTGGCGGCAAATCAAAATTGTAAAGCGTTATATTACTGAATATGTATGGCAGGTAGAATAATTTATAATGTTGAGTATTTTATGCGATGAAGATTTAAATAAATCTATAACCTCCGGCGTTACGAAACATATTTCCAGCCATTGTTTTCAGTAAGCGACGTAATTTGAAATCTGGATAAGGTTGTTGATAATTCGCTCATTAACACAGGTAATCGTGTCACGGAATTTATTTGCTTATTTAATAGGTAAGCACGGACAAACCAACAACATACGCTTATGCATGGACAAAAAATGTCGTGGGGTACATCCTGTTCAGAGTCAAATGTCAACAAGTGCTCTGGATTTTCGTATTGTTAGTATTTCGTATCTAATTATCGGTATACCATCAACAATCGCTGTATTTAAGTGTTAACGTTTGCGCCGGCCTGTTGAAATTTATGTTTGGAATATCTCGACTTGTACACTGCCGTTCAGAGAAGTTCGGTCGGTTGGTAAAAAACATGAAAAGGTTACAGAAACAAACGAAACTAAAAACAAAATGCAATTTTATTGTATGTACACGTAAAAAAGACAAAAATAAATAAATAAAAAGTTATTCTGGCCTAATATAGCATACTCAACATTATATATTTTTTTTTTCATCGAAAAAACCTCCTTTGCTGTTAATCACCGCTCGAACTGTTCTAGGCATTCTTTCGATAAGTTTTGTTAAAACGGATTGTGGAATATTAATCCATTTATTTTGCAGAATATTCCGTAAATGTTCTTGTGAAGTTGGGTATATTTGTCGGATCCTCCTGTCCAGTTCATCCCACAACAACTCTATCGGGTTCAAATCTGGGCTTTGTGGGGGCCATGTCATTACTTTCAGGGTGTGCTGTTCTTCTTGCTCCTTTAGATAGTTCTTACACACTGACGCAGTGTGTTTTGGGTCGTTGTCGTGCATGAATGTAAAATTACGGCCTATTATACGCAAGCCTGATGGTACTGCATGATTCTGGAGTATTGCAAAATAATTTTCCTTCCTCATTACACCCTGCACTTTGCATAAATCTCCCGTCCCAGCAAAGGAGAAACATTCCCACACTAACAGAACTACGCCCTTGCTTCACTGTAGGCACAATGCAGTTCGGGATCACTTTTCAGTTTTAGATCTTCGGACATAAACTCGTCGATTTTGCCCAAAAACCTCAAACTTTGACTCGTCACTCCAAAGCACATGTTTCCAATCATCTAACGACCAATCTAGATGAGAACAGGCTCACTGTAGCCGTTTTGCTCTGTTGTCCCGACGTGATAAGGGTTTCCGAATGGCAATGCGTCCATGAAGGTCCGCCTATTGAAGTCGACGTTTTACCGTACTCGTCGAAACTTGTTCTTCACGGCCGCGATTGACTTCGGCTGCTATTTGTGGCGCTGTTAATTTTCTATTGCGTTTGCTTAATAATACAATTCTCAAATCTTCAGCTTTTGTTGTTTTCGTAGATGCTCCAGGACGAACACGATTTTCTATAGTTCCAGTTGTCCGATATCGCTTTATGATGTCATTTACTGTTGAACTTCTCATATTTATTTTTTCAGCAATTTGTCGCCCCGTTTGAAGAAGGATATCTTCAAACAGCGTAATAATGCGTGAACGTTTTTCTACACTGGTAGGCTTGCCACGTGCCATTTTGAAGTAAATTTTCTTAAAACTTTCGCGCAAAAACGACAGATGCACACCAACACACGTTTAACGGTAAAATGAAGCAAATTTATATCTTTACGCCTGCGATAAACAAACAAGAGTGATACTGCGGTATATTTCCTAAATGTATTGTTCGTTAATAATCCCCAAACGACCCGTTTCAAAAGATCGGCACTTCCGGGAAATTCTTGGAATGATAATAAAAGGGACTTGATTGTGGTTGTCGCAATATTTCTACTTTACATAATAATTTATGGCTTTAACCCCTTAGAAAAGAGTGTATGCTTAATATTTTTCTAATTTTATGTATTAATAATTGTATACAGTGTGATATAACAGATTTTTATTGTATGACCGAACTTCACTGAACGGCAGTGTACATGTGTTTCCTATTTTACAGATAAATAGATAACCTACTTCTATAAATTGTATTTGTGCTGGAATCAGAGCTCATTATTCAGCTTAGCTGATGATGTGTTCGTTGGTACAAAATGGGCTTTAGGAAGAATCTATTGTATCGCAGATTAAAATATTTGGTCTCCACACTTCGTCATTGAGCCTATGAAGTATATTTAATCCATCGAATATTAATATCTGTTGCGTATGTTATACAGAATGTTGCGAATGTTACGGGTGTGGTTCCAAGCAAAACCATACGTTAATGTTATTTATGAAGGCTGTATCATTATGCGTTGCAAATTGGTGTCAACTTACTTTGAGAGAGCAATGATTATAATACTTTATAAAGCATGCAGTCGTAGTATATGACTTGAATTCCTCTTGCTTGCGCTTTCTTGTATGTGATTTATTTTAACGCATTTTATGCTACGGTGATATTGTAATTAAGTTTAAATTTATACAACAGCAAGAAATCTGTACCTTGATATATGAGCAACACAATTTTTTCAGCGGCTGAATTTTAGGATACAGCCCCCCTCAAAAGTTTCGAGGATGAAGCAAACTATTTTCGGATAAAATATATAACGAGGGACCGGATACCTGCATGTTCATCCTCTTTGTAAATATCTTTACCAGCTATATAATTACCAAAGGGTTCCCACTTTTTAAAATCTGGATTGATTGGGCAGATGCTAGCGGTCGTGTTACCTGATTGTTCGATCTCCAAAATCGGCCTTCCTCTTATAATCGGGGTCCATATTGCCACCTTCCAACCCACGTATTTCATCATATTCTTCCTCAATGTTGTATAAATCAGCGCACTTTCATCTCCATAAAATATAGACGAAACATATCTTCAAATTCTAAGCCATTGTCGGTTTCAAATACAAGGGAAGCTGGTAACAATTATATCTTTTGTTACATCTCGTAACTATATTTCACTGTAACTATAGTTACACAGGGTGGGCCACTAATGTGAAAGTTCAATATTTCGCTTAATATAGAAGATAAATTACACTCACACAGAGATAGATTAGAAAAGTAGCTTTACTAATGCGAATTAATGAGATATTTTGAAGATACATGCTTCATGTACAGATTGTTTTTTTATATGTGCGATTTTCAAATATCAAAAGCTTGGTTCTTTTTAATGGATCACCCCGTATATTATTTTACCATTGTATCCCTTACAATTACACTAATACCAGAAAACCCTTAAAATTGATAGTTTACGAGAAAATTGCTGTTTTATTTTGGAACGGATAAATCTTCAAGCAAACTGTGTGGCTTTTATTGACAAAGAAGTGTATTTTCCATGATGGAAATAAATTTCCAAATATTACGTTATAAGAATAAATAGGTAAGTCCGTGTTGACACAACGAAATTTGAGAGAAATGCGTTTTAGATCTATGTAGATAAGTGACTCTTCCTTTTCGAACATGGAAAGCCATGCTAATCATGTGTCTGACTGCTGATCGCGACCAAAATGGTACATTTCTTCTCAGATTTCGATGCTTTGTCTACATATCAAGTTTCATCAACATCGAAGAAATAAATCTTGCGCTGTTTTGATAGATCTATAAAAGGCGCATTTAAAGATATATAATTTAATTTTTTTCATTACATAAACATATAATAAAAAAATTAGCTTTCACGCCCTAACATGAGACTCTGCCAAAACGGTAAGTGGCGTCTTGCAATACACGAAGGATCTTCCAAATTTGCCAAGTTTCAATCCGATCGGTGATTATCACATTGAAATTCTCCCTTGTTAGTTACATAGATTTTAATAGATGTTGACGATCATCGAAATGAAGAGAAATCTAGGGTCTTGGGACTGGGACGGCGACCAGAAGTAAGTAAAAGAAGAAGAAGAAGCAGGCAACCGGCGAGTGATACATTCTCGTCCGGGTCTCTAATAACTCAAACCTAACATGGGGCGCACAATGTTTACATGCATATTGATATCTATCGCGCATCTACACACGTATAATTTCCCCAGGCTCGCACGCACACACGCCCACGTAAGAGAGATACAGCGCATGGAACGCATATACATACATATTTATGAACAACGTTCGCCGTGTGGAACGGGACGCGTTCTCTCTTTCTCAGACCTCAGAGTACGGCCATCCTGGAATCATCCCCGCTGCGGTACCTTACCTCGTCTCGCGCGAAGATATATCCGCCACTTCCATACCTCACTGTCCGTGTGTATCTCATAATTCTGTCACCACATGAACGCTCTCTTATTTATAAGAATGTTTCAATCCGCCGCACCGTGGGTATTTGTCACATTCACACACGATTATAAATAATAGATGAAAGACGAATTCCCAGTGGTGACGGTGGTGGTAGTGGTTGTACGGCGAAGCTACTGGGGTAACCGACGTTCTACTAGGATAAAAAGAGGAGCCCCGGTGAAAAAGTCTTAAATATCTAAAGCTGTATATGTATGTACAAGGAAGCTAAAAAAAGAAGACGGAAACATATGTAACCAACATAAATTGTAAGATCACTAAATTGTGCCTAGAAGAAGAAGGGAATTCGGCAAATATGCGGAAAAAAAGGAGATTTTCTAACTCTAAGCTACGGTATGCGCTTCAAAAGCATAGCAAAAAAAAACAGTGTCTAGGTGCGGTAGAATTTAAGTTACCGCCATTACGGTTAATTTATGTATTCTAGCACGTTTTATTTATCGCGCCAGATATCCTTTATGTAGAACGGGAGCAATGATGAATGTAAGAACTAATCTATTTTAGAAGCTAAAGTACTATAATGTACACATAACATTTCAATGAATTTGTTTGAGACACGTGCTTTGGATCTTTTCTAATATTAATATTAGCTTATATGTATTAATTGGGACGATGTTTGTTTGTTCCTGCTCACAGGTGTTTACTTGATTTTTTATTTCCAATAATTAGGCTAGAAGCTTTTAGCGTAACCCAAAAATAACGACGTGGACGTAGTACCAGCTTCGGGGTGCTTAATTAAGCTGAGTCTCCTCGCCTCTCACTAATCAGGGTGCTTGATTTATGCGAGCCCCTTCGCCTCTCACTTATTAGAGTGCTTGATTTATATGAATACGCTCCATCATCTCTCAGTTAAGGTAAGTGCTCAAAATGATGGCCTTCAACTGCAACGCACTGATTAATCTCCAATTCAAAGTGATTTAGCAGGCCAATTTACTGGACCAGCTCTATCTATTCAGCGACCATTAGTACCTCACGTGCCACCACCGAATAGTGTGCTGGACAACCATCATGGACAATCACATGTCCTGTCGCGCTTCTAAGCTCAAGTCTTGAAGTAATGTTGGTAGTTCGTTTTCCAAAATGGTACATTTGCCCGCTCAAGTTGTCTTCAATAATGTGGGGGCCTATTAGTTGATAGTCCAAGGATACTGGTGTTCAACCTGCGGAAACTAGTGCGAATTTTCAACAATCCAGTAAGTATGATTAACCGTTGCTTGGTTTGTAAAAGAAGCCTCGTCGAAGAATAGTACGTAGCAGAACCTGAGTTTTTCTCTTTTTTCTCTTCTTGTGAGGCTATTCAGATGTCACGGCGGGTACGCTTGAACTACGATTAATCCTAAATTGTGTTTGGCCCTTTAATGATAGTCTCAGGCAACATAACAATGAAAATATTATACTTATCTTTATATCTAAAATAATCGTGTAAATATTGTGTAAATTGTATCTTTTTCTTGTGAGGCTAATCGGCTATATGTTTGACAGTACGTACTTCCTTACTACGACCCTGACGCACTACCCGAAAGTTATAGCCCTGTGTTATCTCTTTATCTATCTCTCAGCATTTGGTAGTAATCACTAATCACCGTCAAGAAGTTACAAATTACACAGTATTGTTCCAAAATAGTGTTGAGTGGTGGTTATTACTGCAAATTTAGTTATAAGATGGGTTGCTATTTGTCAACTTAAGATAGAAATGGTGAGATGTAGAAATGCACTATTAAATTTTTAATCATGACAAAGAACGAGATAAATCTACAGGAAAACCTCACAACATAGTATAAGACTCTAAAATGAATACAGAATGAAGAGGAATACAGAAAAGGCAAAAGTGATGGTGATTGCGCACGAACAAGAAAAAGATAAGTATACAGATCGGGGGGTTTCAAGTAAAACAGGTTGACAAATTTCAATACCTGTGTATCATACTGAAGGAAAAAGGTAAACAAGAGATAGATCTCAGTAATAGAAGGAGAAAGCACTGCTAATTAAAGGATTCTTGATAACAAAACAAACAAAAATTAATGTATTCAAATGCATATACAGGGCCAAACATAATATACGGATGCAAAACTATAAACAAGAAAAAATTAGGATGCTCTATTGCCGGAATCTTAATGAGAATTCGAAGAATTACGAGGACTGAGAAAATCAGAAACGAAGAAATAAGAGAAGAATTTAACATAGAGCATCCGGAGAAGTATATTCAACTATACGTGAGAGCACATGCCCTGTAAATACAACGAATGGGAGAGCAGAGACCAGTTAAACAGATATGGGAATCCAGAACAACAGACAACTGTATACGAGGACGTCCAAGAGAAACCTGAAACGATATAGTGGGAAAAATTCTGCAAGAAAAGGGGAAGAACATGGCAGGAGGGAGCAAACTTAGCAAAAAACAGAAATGAACGGAATAATTTTATTAAATTGTGGAATATTATGGTAAATAAGTAGAAAGGTAACTTCACACCCAGGTAAGTACAAGAAGCTATGGGAAGTTCTTTACTTCCCAAAAGGAAATACAACGTTAAATGGCAGAGTTAAGGTACGACTGTTTAAGCCACCTAGTGATACGTTAGGATAAACAAATTAGGTGAGCTTATTCTAAAGGAAGAACGACAATTAGGTGTAGAAAGTGTCCGTTTAAAGAGCTTTGAAAACTTTAACACTATGTAATACATAAAAGGGTGTATATAACATAATTCAACCTTGAACTCATTCTATGACGTCATATTCTTTCTTTAAACAAACTATATAAAAAAAATAATAATTTTTACTATTATTCTCGACTTCCAATTTTGTGTGCGACGCAAGTTTACATAAGTAAAGAAGTTACCCGAAGTCATACTTGCAGAAGCGTCAATATAAAGAACAATATTAAGTTTAATATTCCTTAAAGTTAGACAAATTCATAAACGAAAGACACAGACCGAACGAATCAGCATCACGACCAACTTTTGATTTATTCCTTCTATTCCGTCGCCAAGGAAGGGTCTTACTCGTATCCAGATTTCCCAGGCGCGACAGTCTGAAGGAAAACGCCGCTCCCACGGGGCGAAAGGCTGCACAGGCTGAGAACAGAAGGGTTGAGGAATTTTATTAAAACAACTTGTTAATTCAAAGCGTCTCAAGATCGAGTAAGCGAACTGCAGAAACTTTCCCCGAGAAGCGAAGAGAACTGAACTGAGAATAGGAGACATATTGCCGTAGCGGTAAGGCTCTTTACACTATACTAGTCTAGTGTAGTGTATATATAGTGCAGTCTAGTGTGAAGGGAACTTCAACTTCGACCGTACTATTCTGTACAACTACGACAAGTTCGTTCGCATCTACTTCGAATTGGGATGAGGGAAAACGTTGAACGACGGGTGTAGAAGACGGTGGGTGGGGTATCGAAACCTAGGGAAGGGAAAATCTTCGTCGTCGATGGCGTAGGGTGAGGTACGTCGAGCACGTCGTTGTAGGCTCCCCCATCGCAATAAGTTACACTAATTAATATACATCAACGCATAAACGCATTAATTAAACAGGAGGTAATAATTATCGAACCAAGTGTTGCGCGAGGTGCTCTCGCGCGATAACTTTGAAATATTACAATCGGGCGTCTCGTTGAATGGAAAAGGGTGGAGAGTCTGGATTTGATGGCGAAGTTATTGTTTCTCCCAGCGTAGGAGAAATTTGTTTACAACTGTATTGTAGTATAGTGATATTTAAATTCATTTTGGTTTACATACTTAGCTATAGAGGGAACTTCGACAAATACCCGACCTTGGCAAGAAAAAAACATTTTTATTTATCTTTTATATCTCATCTAAAAAATATGATTTCTCCAACTCTGCAGGGTGAGCGTTTGTTTCTGCAATCAATTCATCGTTTGAGCCAAATCTTTTCCCGCCGAGTCATTTTTTCATATTCGGAAGTAGGAAATAATCGCTGGGGGGATCTGGTGGGTGCGGAAGCAATTCATATCCTACCTAATGGAATTTTGACATCGCAACGATACCAGTGTTATCTTGATGAAACAGAACTTTTTCTTCGCTAAACGCGGACGTTTTTCCTTTACAGCATCGTTGAAACAATGTAGTAAGTAGGCGTAATAATCGTTTTGCTTTTATCAAGGTAATCAACGTGGATTACGCCACCTCCATCCCAAAACACTGTGGCCATTGCTTTGTTGGCCGATAAAGTGGCGCTAGCTTTCTTTGGCGTGAGTTGGCCACTAAACACCCGCCGTTTGGACTATTCTTTGATTTTTGGTGTGCTGTGATAAATCAATGTTTCACCTACAGTTATGGATCGATTAAAAAATCATTCAGATTGCGCTTTAACGAGGCCAAAGAATCTTTTGAAGTTGAGGAATGAGTTTTAAATTGTTATATTGAGATGGCCACAACCTCACAAATCTCTGGCACCTGCTATCTCCGATAATTAATTATCATATCGCGAATCTTTTCAATCATTTCTGATGCAGTGACCGCATTTGACCGACCTGGACACACGTTCTTAATCAGATTGCTCGTACGGCCGAGTTTAAATTCGAGTGTCCAATACTTTATGGTCGATAACGAAGGTGCAGAGTCCCCATAAACTGCAACTGAAGTATCTCTTCCTGTAATAATAACCTTTTTTCCATTCTACTATAGTTTTTTACATTTTCCCTAATAGCAGATTGATGGAAATGGCCAGTTTTAACATTATTCTTCCTTTGGTTTTATTGCAAATTGATTTTAATTTCGGAATGTGTTTATTATAAGCTTATTGTTTTTTTTTGTAATATCCGAAAAACCCCATGTTTAATAGAATCCAATAAAAACACTCAATTTTTTAATCCCGTTGGCCATTTCCATTAATTGGCTTGCAGAGTAGTTTACGTGATCCGTCCATTTTATAAAATCATGAATGGTCTGTAGTTATTAATAACAACATTATGTTGAATGTGAACCATTGATTGAGGCCATGTTCTATTGATAATATGACATCTGTTCTAGCGACTTCATTTAACATTAAACCTTTACCTGATGACGTTTTATTTGTTTTTAAACTTTTTGCAACTTTCTTCCGTTCGGATCTTAGCATTATTTGCTATCTTCTGTGCCCTGCGTTGATAATAGATGATATTTATGAAAATGCATTCAATTGAACTTCATTTCGGTCTCAAGATGAAAAGTAGCCACCTGTACCATCCACATTAAGTGCATCATCATCATGAAAGGAATCATAAGACGTAATTAAAATAAATACAAGCCATTGTAAAATTGATCTCTTTTTTAATTTAACTTGAATACAAATTTACATTAAATCTGAATAAATTTTATTCTTGTCCCATATTGAAATACAAAATATATTTAATTTCACCAAAAATTTTTCTCGGTTTGCAGCGACCGGAAGAACACACTTTACTCTCCAGGTCTCTCAAAATTTGAAGAAAACATTTAGAGAAACACAATTTGGGGACGATAATGAAGCTACAGCAGCTGTTAAGGACCACTGTGTGAGGAAACTGAAGGAATATTATTAAAATGAATCAATAACGTTATTAAACAACGAAGTACATATTTTCAAAAGGAAGGAGGAGATCGAATGTTAAAATTTGATTTCCATTAAACACATTCATTATATTTAAGTATTAAAAAACGTTAATTATCGCTGCGTTAATGACGGAGATTCTACAAGTAATATTTTTCGCATTAGAATGTTTATTTCAGGAAAAATAAAGATGTGTGGCGTGGTTACCTTCATCTTTTCTATTTCGTCACACACGTTCACATAATTTCCGCAATTTACAAATCTGCGTTGTTATATCAGCAAGATTTCCCGAAGACTTATTATTGGTCAGTAATCGTCCCTATTATTGCTTTCTCATGAATGAGCGGAATTTTTACGTAGAATTCAATGGGAAATGTACGCATCGGAAGTAAGGAGTCGTAAAACATCTCGTCACATAACCGCAACGTACTTAAACCTAACGGACACGTGAACGATTCCGTATTAGCAAGTACCTTAAGCTTTACCTACATACACGACATTCGTAGGGGATCGCCGTATAGCTTATACCACACAATAATAGTAAGTAATCATAAATTCATCAAAAGGCGTTCACCGTCGGCCAGCTCTGAATTAACGTCGCAATGAGTTCGTTAAACCGTACGGCTAGCGCCTTATCGGACGCATGGCATCTGTATATGGCGATCGTTTCCTGTGAATTCGCACCGCAATTGTCACCGCGTGTTTACATCTGTAAATTGTCACTTCCGCCACTAACAAACGAGCGCCATATAGAATCCTCAAACGTACTCGTATAACGTTACTTAGGTGAACGTTCGGACGGTGTTCGTGAAATAAAAAGGAGGAAATATTAATAGTTGAGACTGTAATTGTTGAATAAAACGTATCTTTTAATTGCGATGATGTTTTTGTCCCTTTTTTAAAGGTATTGTCCTCATTGTAGGATTGATGTTTCTCACCTCGTAATTTAACATATTCTAAGATGAGAAGAGCGCTAGTTAACATTGTAACTAAAATATGCAAATAACATGGAAGGCATCTGTAATTATGCCATGTTATTAGCATCAGAGAGGCGAACGATGTAATAGAACTTTACAAGGGAATACAGGTAGGTGTATCTCGCCGATTTAAATGAAACTTTGTCAGTTTCTAAACCAATTTAATGGAGGGATCAGTGCCCAGTCACACGTTTTCGAAGTGTAGAGCACCCCAAATGCCCTTTACTGAGTGACTCAATAAGTCAGAGACTATAAGAGATATCAAACAAAAATTTAAGAGAAGACGTAACTGTTTTGCATGCTCTTAACGATGCCTTTTCTTCAGTATTTTCTTTGGGTTTTTACTAACCGAAAAGCTTTCCCTACAAAAAACATTTGTTTGGGGGAATATTTCCTTCCGTTTTACCTTTCCAACAAAAATGAAATTATTCTCAGCCTCACAGTGCCATAGACGAGAAATAATAAATAAACTACTGATACAAGCATTCGATTGCTACATAGACGGCGACAATTCTTATTTCACCTAATAAAACACTCGAAGAGATACAAAGCTATTTATCTTTTTTTTTTAACAACAAATTTCAGCGTAAGCGGCAATTGCAATTTCCTACTTTTCATCCCTCTAATTTGTCTTTCCGCATCTTTGACAAACAATTTTCATACAGCTGGAATTAGCATCGAATACACACAGAAAAAACCAAATGTCAATTAGGATCTATGCCGGCTAGAATTTGTAGCAGTCGATGAAATAATATTGTAGGAAACGGGAGTGGTTCAAACCTTGCAATGCTTGAAACTAAACGTGTTCCGGGTTTGAATCGTGTCATATCGTTGGTTAAAATACAACTCGACGTTTCGCCCACAGTCGTATGGGGCTTCTTCAGGAGAGTGATGGCAACAGTTAGCACGGTAACTCAGCATGTGAACCATGCCAGAGGCGAAAACCAACTGCGGGCTAACAGTTGCCATCACTCTCCTGAAGAAGCCCCATACGATTGTGGGCGAAACTTCGAGTTTTATTTTAACCAACGACATGACACGGTTTAAACCCGGAATACGTTTAGTTTCAACTGACTCTGGCCGTGGAAGCCTACGTTTTTACTTGCAATGCTTGCTATAATAAACTTGCATATTTTTCAACAATTGTGCGAATGTATGTATCGTACTGCTGCAATGCTAATGTAACACGAATCACAGCAATTATTTAAATAATTAGAACATTCTAAGAATTACCACAAATTATGGAATATTCTTATAGTTATTATAATGGTTGGAAAAACGAAACAACAACAACATATTCCATGTTTTCGCGTTTCTCACAGCTTTTGCTGTTTCTTCAAGCATTTGCCGAGATTTGTAGCAATTAAATTAAAAATTGTTTAGCATTTACACATCTCCATCAATAATGTAATAAAATATCACAGTCGTACGCACATAAATCAATACGTAACTGCAGGGCGATTATTTAAAACAATCACAGTACTCCTCTTTGGAATAGGAGGCTTGTTCTAGTAAAATACCTTTTAAATGCTTTTTAAATCCTCAAAGAGAAGATTGTAGAACTGTAAACCATAATAACAGGAAATTGAAGAACGCCCTTAAACTATTCTTATTTCTTGTACTGTAGCTATGAAAGGATGCATTGGTTTCGTAACTATGTTAAAAATGTATCGCGAAGGGAAGATTGATAAAATCTTCGCTACAATCGGAATGGCGTAAAATTCGAACAGCCCTTCTGTGCAGACCCTGCGAGGAAATTTGGAGGAGAGTAAGGTAAAATTGCAGAAGACCACCTTACTCTGGAGAGAGTTGCGAGCCCGGAGCACGAATTCAGAACTAAGAGACTGATAGCGGGGCGTTACCAATGCTATTAGTGACACTATCTAGTTGACTACTTATATAAACAGATCGTTTATTGGACAATATTGGACAATAACCAATACTTTCTGGATCTAGTCCTATGGAACAGAGCATTTGGTTTATGTTTCGATAATTAAATTTTCTGTACTGCTAAATAATGATTTACCTACATACTTGCTCATTTTCTGTTATTTGTTTTAAGATAGGAAGGCAAATCCACGAATACAATAACCTCCACGATAAGGTGTAATATGATACAATACTGTAGAAACCTCAAGTTTTTGAGGCAATGATTTGCCCAATATTCGACGTAATTTTATTCCTGGCTTTTTTTTTACTATTGCTGTATTTGGGCATTACATTTTTATAAAAATGTAATGTACTTATTTAAGCATCAAAATAACTTATTCTTTTAGTCCATTTTTTAGGAAATAGAGGCACTTTTAGCCACTTAATTTAATTTATTTTGAGAGATTTTCTTTTCATATCTGTCTTCTAAGTTTTGAGCACTTAATGTAACATGTTCAATTTCACGTTTGTCTTTTAAGTTTTATCGAAACTGTTGATAAATTAATCTTTGGTTATTATCTTTACATCGAATTAATTTTATCAACAGTTTTATTTTCCTGAAAAGTACAACAGCTAGGCTGGTAGCAGTATAAGTAAAGTTATCACAAATTAAAAAGCAAGTTAGATGTCACGAAATACGTGCCTCCTCATCAAATGTTTTCAGAATTTTAAATTCTTCGTTCGTTCTCGAGGTATTACGTTGTCCCATTTCTCGCTGAACACTCTATACATACGTACAACTTTATCTATAAATAAAAATATTTATAACACTCACTTCACATTTAATAATTGAATTGTAATACACAAGAGAGATTAAAAGGCCAAAGCTTTTTATATTTAACTACATGGCTACAGAAATTCTTGTAAGTAAAAACCATTAAACACGCATTATGCTTCCTTTCTAGACAACTATATGAGCATTAACGTCAATGCACCATCCCAAATATTCGAAATAAGTATTCAGCTGCAATCAAGCTTAATACCACAATGACACCTTAATAACGACCATCGCCGTACTTTCGTTTTAATGCTGTAATAACGCCAAATAAAATTACCGATTACAAACTTACTAACAAGTTTTAATAATTGAAAGAAGAAATTCCAATCTTATAAAGTAAGATTGTTTGGGAAACTTGCTGGTTGGTGGTATAGGCAACCAGGTCGAACGTATAATGCTCATCATCATCATCATCATCATCTGTACGTCTCAAGAAAACCGGATTATCAGGACCAGTATTAGATGCACACCATGGACTTCCGGCGCTCCGGACTAGGTAATCAGTCACACCTGACGGATAATCAGAAAGAGGCGTGCACCCGGACCGCATCCTTAATGAACGGATACCTCCCATTAGAAGCCGTACAGCATCCTCATTGGTTCAGCTTATTGCCACTCTAGGCGCGGCACGGCCGCGACACCACACAAAAAATACGCATCCCATGCCCAGACGTGGTGGTGTGCGTGTGTACGTGCGCCCATACCATGTTGAGATTTCCTCGATTCAGCGCTACACTTTAGGCAAACTGCTCACATTAGATCGTGGTCCGCCTATTATTCACGAGAGTTGTTAGCTCGTCACGCTCTACCTGACGCCGTCGCTAGGTTGCGGCACATCGAGGGTATACCTTTAATTTAAAGGTATACCATAAGTACACACATGGCTATATAGTACGACTCGTCGTTGGTTTAGTCTTCGCGTTTTTGCCACGATAATTCCAATGAATTTCTAACGATGACGTTCTAGATTTCGCGTGTGTCAATCAAATTAACTGTGTTGCCAAAACAGTTGCAGATACCAGGAAAAAACAGGTTTCCATTGAAAATTTAGGAAAACAAAAAAATGCCTTTCAAACTTAACAAAACTACAAAAGCTTTCTAGGATACGTTCACGAAGTTTACTTGAAAAATATTAATTATTGCAAAGCTGTGTAGTAATGCTCTTATTATTCCATTGATCAGTTAAATGTCAGAAGGTGCACTGTAAATACATTATGAGTCAATCTACTCATTTTGCACAATGCCACCATATAATTCCTGTGTATGTATGTATTGAATTTGTAAGATTGCCAATAATCCACTAATTTATCCCAAAATTGGGTGTAACTCAATATTTCAGTGCTTAAAGTAGATCTACACCGATCTAGATCTCCATGTCTTTTTATTTGATGCTATATGAAAGTTGCTATATGCAAATTCTCCATTCTTTGAAGCACTTTCCTTTTAACCTAAATGTTTGAAGCAAAACTGGATCTAAAGAATGCAATCAGTTCTTTATCGATTATTTCCGAAATTGCAGCCTATATTGTCAAAGCTGATGAAAAAGATTTGCTATTTTTAATGCACATTAGTATCGTAACTACCACAGTATACAGCAATTGGCAACAATGTTCGTATTGCGACAACATTTAACTGACTACAGCAATAATACTCTTTAGGTATTATTAAAATAACAAATTAAGAAGGATTTAAGTAACCAGGTTGTTTAAATTTATAAAGAAACAAATTGCACAGCAAAACAATGGCCTAAATCCAAGGTTATTCCTGATGATGGCCTATTAGACGTGCCTCTGAAAATGTGTAAAATAGCTTTGTTAAAGTTGTTGAATCATGTTATGGATAAAGACCTATTTCCGGAAAATATGCTCAACTTCATAGCACCCTTGATTACACTAGAAACGTGTATTAGCTTTTTTGTTTCAGATAGAACATCCTGTATATTATGGATTATCTACATAGCCTTCTTAAGTTGCAGGTTAAATAACGTCACGGTTCTGGGAGTAGCCAACTTTGAAAAATTAATTTGTGCATTCGTCCAATAGATTTTGAGAATTTTATGAGCTACATAAATGGCTACTTATAGTAATAAATAAATACCTAAATGCCTAATTTCACTGGCTTCCGAATTATTTTAAAGAAATTTATAAAATCACTGTATTTTTAATGATAACTAACTGAATTAACAAGGTATGCTTGGATTTTCTTCTCAAACTGATGAGAAATCATGATTGATATGGTAGAAAGATATTTTTTGAATTCCTTATAAATTCGTTATGGAAACAAAGAGCGGGTAGTAAAATAAGTAGAGATTTGAATGAACCAGCAAAATTCTTTCACTAAAACCGTTATCACAACACTTCACTAGCACTGGACGCACTAAGTTATCGTCACCAGCACCACAACTGAACTCAGTTCAGACGACGATAGATTGGCTATTGAAACGTGCGTTCAGCGCTGTGGTAAGGGTTTTAGTGAAGTGTTTTACTGACTAGAACAAGGTCCAAACCTGGACCTGGAGTCTTCGCCACTAGTTGGATAGTTGTGGAAATTTGAATTTGTGTGTATTGAAGGTTCATATGTTCTTATGTGTAAACTTCACACACGCTAGAATTTATACACTCGCGATGCTAAGTATGCACCGGAGTAGCCAACTATCTTTCTGTTGCAGATTAAGTAACGCGCGTTTCTGCAGGAGAAACACATCATCAGCGTCTGTCAACATACCCTATGTTAGAATCTCATATGTTGAGGAAATGTGAAAATGAATCGATAAAAATCAATTGATTCATTTTACGGTCCGGAGGACTCTCTTTCCACGTACTTTTAAACGATCAAAGCTTGATTTTCACTTCATCTTTAACGCTAATTTAAGCACCACTTTTCGAAAAATAATACTCTTAGCCAAACAAGTGATAGTACAACGGTATCGGTTGTTTAAACTAAACTGTGAAATTCTAACCACCCTTTGACTCCTTTGTTCGCGATAGCGATTGTTTCACTCTGACTCTGATTCTGTGTGTATTACGACTGAATTTGTACCGTGAATTATTGAAGGAGAGCATTCAAAATTGAGCGTATGAAGAAAATGGATAGAAGACAAGTTATTTAGCCGTTCCACCAAGATCATCCCTATAGAAAAATTCATCTCCTAACATTCCCGCGACAGAGAAAGGAAAACCCGCTATAAAAGAGGCTGGAAACAGAGAAAGAAGTCAGAGGACGTGGCGATAATGATGCTGTGGAGGTTTATTAATAGGTTTGCCTACTTTAAACGTTGAGATTGATCTAATTCTTCCAATTCCATATACTGCTTAGTTTATTGCACAGCTTGCCAATATGGTGACTCCAATTCAGTTTGAGGTCTAGGAAAAGACCCAAAAACACAAATGATTCTGCGCTAGTGCTAGAGAAGGTAAGAACTTGCACTTTATCTTCGTTCATTTTAAATTTGTTGACAATCAGCAATTTTTCTGTCGACGAAGTAGCTGACTTTCACTATGCTTCATTTCGTCGCCGTTGCCCCTCGCTAAAAGCCAAGTTGATATACAGAATTTCAAAACGATGTTTTGATTATTGGCGTGAATGACCTTCTTTGCCAATACGGTGAACACTAATCAAGGGAAACATGGACAAAACAAGAGAAACTAAAAAGATCCAAACAATTGAAAAACATTGAGGGAATCTATCATAGATTTACAAGTAGTATAAGTAGTGACTATTGTCACATTAGTTCTTGTCAGATCGATAAATGGCTTGCCTTTTCATAGATCTTAGTTAAAATAAATGTGTTCAAACTTCAACAAAGAACAATTTTCGGAATCACACCGTATATTCGTTATATTCGCCGAGCACTTCGTATAGTGCACCGAACTATCTCGAATACTTGAGCGTAACTCCTCGGGGTTCAATTATACAGAGCGGAGTATGGTAAGTAAAGAAAAAAAATCGTGAAACAACCGAACACAAAGTACGAAACTAATTCAATAGTATATGCGGTAAAGCGTAGCGTATAACGCTTGATTTGTAATGCGGCTCGGGTGGAAGTATATATGCGCATTTTTATGATTTATGTGTAACAAGGTATCGTTATTTATACGATAGGTATCCGGTATTTATGGCGTTCAAGTAATAAGCTGCGTGAGATATATATAGTTAAGTAACTATAAATTACGATTTTTCGAAATCGGATATTGAATGAAGTTTACTCGGGATTTAATTTAGAAACGGATGAAATATGGGTACAGAATTACACGACTTGTATGCGTATAAATATGTTACGTTTAAACCGGGGGTGTTTGAAAATTTTTTTGTATTTCGTGAAATGAACAGAGTATATCGGACAGATAGATACATTGCAGTTCGCGAATAAAGGTGTTTAAGGAATATCAGGCAAATATCTATGATTATGTAAAGTAGACGTAACTACATCAATGTTGGAGCTTTTCGGGCTTGCTTGCTGCAAATGGAGAAGAGTTAAAGGAGTCAATTTTCTCAGAAATGATAAAGCCTTATGAAGGTAAGTTTGTAAATAAAAGTTAAACAAGGCAGTTAGAGACTAATCACATAATCATAATAGAAGTAACTACATCAATGTTGGAGCTTTTATGGCTTGTTTACTGCAAATGGAGAAGAGTTAACAGAATCAATTTTCTCAGAAATGACAGAGCCTTATAAAGGTAAGATTGGAAGTAAAAGTTAGACAAGGCAGTTAGAGACTAATCACATAATAATAATAGAAATAACTACATAAATGTTGGAGCTTTTAGGGCTTGTTTACTGCAAATGGAGAAGAGTTAACGAAGTCAATTTTCTTAGAAATGACAGAGCCTTATGAAGGTAAGTTGGGAAATAAAAGTTAAACAAGGCCGTTAGAGACTAATCATATAATAATAATACATGTAATTACATTAATGTTCGAGCTTTTCGGGCTTGTTTACTGTAAATGGAGAAGAGTTAACGGAGTCAATTTTCTTAGAAATGATAGAGCCTTATGAAGGTAAGTTTGGAAATAAAAGTTAAACAAGGCAATTAGAGACTAATCACATAATAATAATAGACGTAACTACATCAATGTTGGAGCTTTTATGGCTTGTTTACTGCAAATGGAGATAAATAATAATTTAATTACTATAATAAACTAAAATAATTTAAAACAAAAAAAAACATAGGTCACTTTTTTAAGAGCTACAAAAAATTCTTACTTTTAAAGATATAAATACTATATGCTGACTCTAATTTGTTCGAAAACGCATTAAATAATTTGCATCTCACAGCAGAAAGACTTTTTTGATACATACGCCCTAGTTTGTGAAATATGTTTGTTTCAACTGGGATGATTGATGGATGTTTATAGATATACGAGCACAATTCTAAAATATAAATTGAGGAGAGGATCAGTAACTACATTTTTCTAAATTCATCTGCTACATGAATCCCAAAACCCCATCTCGCACAGCGTATTTCTGCAGCACATGAAGACGATGTAAATCATTGTTATTCCAAATAATGATGGCATTGTGCATTTTGGAATAGTAGTTCGTACAATACAGATTTAGAAGAACCTCCTGACTACGGTAGTTTAACATAAATTTGAGGCCGTACGTCAGCGAGTCAATGTACGCTCTACGTGTTAAAATCATGTCGAGAGCACTTTCAAAAATTTAAGGTCGGCAACAAGGTTGACATTATGCCAGTTAATATCTCGTTCCTTCAATTGAAAAACTTTAGATACTGTTTTTAAATTGTTTAAAACTAATTTGTTTTTTGTAGGCCAGTTTTCAATGTTTTCATAGATACAAGGATAAATGCTATTAAGCATATAAAGATTGTATGTATTATTGATGTAAACTACAAACAAGAAGGGTCCCAGGTCAGAGCCTGGGGAACACCGCGTCACAGTTCACAAGTAGTGCTAACTACGGAGTTACTAAGTTTAACATATTGGTTTCCTATTTACAAGATATGATTTTATATAATCTAGAGCAATAAATCACGTACTCGAATACTGTGGCACTGGAACACTGAAGCACTTCACAATTACCCCTTACCACAAACACTTCACTGAAACTGTACGTACGTTTCGATAGCTAAACTATCATCTTCAGCAGCAATACTGAACTCGTTACAGGAGTTCAGTACTTCAGTACAGTGTCAGTGAAGTGTTTGTGGTGGAGGGTAATAGTGAGGTCTTTCAGTAATCTAGAGCAAGATCACGACTACCGTAACTATAGAGCTTTTCAAAGAGCAATGGATAGTTGATACTGTCGAAAGCACATGCGTAGTCAATAAACATGCCTGCAATGTATAAATCTTCATGTTCAAGAGCACAAACAATATTATAATAGAATTCACGAGGGCAATACCCACACTCCTGTTCCGCACATATTCGTGTTGGCAACTAGCTTATAAGGTTAATTTTTGTAAAAAAAGTCATTAAATGTCCAAAGTTGATTTCAAACTAATGGTTTTGCAGTTCGATAAGCAATTTGGGTCACCTTTCTTATACATTGGCTTGATCACAATCACCCCAGCGTGCTCATTCTAAATGATAAATTGATAATATAGACTAAAGCATCACAGATATTAAATTTAAAGTTCTTTAAAAGTTTATAACTTCGACAACATCAGTATCAGTATTAGGCGATAAGAAAGAATTAATACTGCCATGGTTTCCTTCATTCAAGAAATCAGAATCAATCAAGTCGTCAATATTATTAGTGTTACTCGTAAAGGCAAGGTTGAACCTATGTGCAACTTCCGTCTCAGTAAGAGACTAAATTGACTTAATTGAACAGTTCCCCTAGACATCTGAAAACGAGAGCATTGTCAAAATAAATTTCCTGGAGTACACTACACCAATTCTCAGATCTTATATTTAACTGATCAAAACTGCGACGATAAACATAAGCTACTTTGTTCTGTTACTTGTTTTTTTTTTAATTTCAAAGTTTGCGTACTATATGGCAAGTATATAAAATTTGTGTTATGCGAGAACTCAAGCTCTTTGATCACGTAGTGTGAATGCAATGCTGCAATTGGTTTGGTGTTAATAAAGCCACCGAGGAATTGTTTTATTATTAGCAAACAAACCAGGCGTGCATAATACAGAAATTATTGCATCCTAGAAAGGTTAGTGTTTTTATAGTAGCTTAATGGAGAAGAATTATTGGTCCATTATTTTTTCATTAATCGCAGAAAGATATCGTAAGAGCAATAATTTCTAAACCAGTCAACGCCGCAGCTCCTAAAATAAACAGTGGACCTCTTACATCAATATTTTGACTAGCATACAGTAAATTCTCCTCATTTAACTAGTTTAGATTGCTTCATTTTTCCGCATTAAAAAAATACAATTTTTGAAAATGCATCACACACGATACAAAAAGTTAAATTGAGCTTAAAGGAAAGACCATTTCTTAAGGCATTGATCCTGGTGGAGATTCTTCACGCTCCCGTATTTGACGCAAGATACAATATTAGAACTACACGCCACGAATATGACCCGTAATAAAATGTTTTTAAAAAAAAAGGTCATCCGCAAGAATTACTAAAGCAAAATAATTAAAAAATCATCGGATTGATTTTACATTTAATACATTCCAAGCGAGTTAATAAACTAAAATCAAAACCTTGAAAATCCAAGGCCGTGTCAGTGCCTGCTTAATAACAATCCTGTCTCATTTAATAGTCTAATTCCGATTATACCGAATTCAGTCGAAAAATATACGCCGAATTAGCACATAAACGCCGGCCTAACGTACCGTACCCACATCCACACGAACTAATAATCAATTCGTCTCTATGCGACTATCACGAAGTTACGTACACGAATTCGAATCAATTGTCGGAAAATTTGTCGCGTAGATGGAGTATGGGGCAGCAACGACACGATGACAAGCATTTACCTACGGCCGATTGTATGTTAATACGCTTGTAAATCGTTAATGATAAATATTAAATCGGGAATCATGGCCGATAATAACGCTCTACAACAACAACGTCATAGGTTTTATTAACGGTGTGTCTAAAGCGACGAAAGGACTACACGTAGCGTTGTTGTTCTGCATAAGATTCTCCGTCGATTTTTTAGTTTTAGATTTTGGTAATAATTTTTAAGGTTATCTTTGACTAACGAAATGACTTTAAATGACGGATTAAAACTTAGTAAATTTATAGAATTGATCTAAAATCGTAAAACTCCCCTTCCCGTTTCAGCAGAATCGCACGTTTAGGGGGTCTCCAGTTCTTCTTTCTTCTTTTTTCTTCTTCTTTCCCTAGATTGAATAGGTAGTATTTTAGGGCTGTATGACCTGTCAGAAATTCCGCCAGTAATCTAACGTCCCCTTTACTGAACAATAACCCTGCTTTTGCTGTTTTAGGCGAACCTGAAATGAATGCTTTCGCCTGTTTTTGTCCCGGAGCATTTTCCCAGTACGTGGTCCTCCCATGTTTTAATTACTTGTTTTATGTAGCTTTCTTGTATGCCACAGAAGAGGTTAGGTCCCATGAAGGGCATATTCACTGCCTTTCTGGTCAGCTTTTCTACCTTTTCACTACCTTCGATCCGTTGATGGTTTGGGACCTTCCACAAAGTAACATGGTTTGGTTGTGCCCCAGTTGCCTTAAATTGTGTATATATTCGTGAATCAGTATGTGTAGGCTTTGATACCCTTTAGCACTACCTGGCTGTCACTGAATATAGTTGTGGTTGGCCCCCGTATCCCTATCTCGAGGTTCTTTATGACGCACAAGTTCCAAGAGATCTCTGCTTGAAATATGTTGGTGTGGAGCCCTGTAGGCATTTTAAGGTGGCTATTAAGTCCACTAATGCCTATATCTGTTCCCGCACCTTCTATTCTTCAGACGTTCGTGTCCTTAAACCCGAAACGCGTCTACCAAACCAGTACAGATGCGATTTTTTTAACTGTACCCTATCCTCTTGCATAGCGGGGGTTGGATGGGAAAGGGCAAAATATACTTACAAGTGATCTAGTAAATACCGTTTATGTCTATTTGCTGCTCCCGAAATCATCAAAGAAATGTTGAAAACAGAAACCGTCGTTAGAATGCGCACATTTCTTAAAAACAGGCTTCACGCCTTCAGCGTAATAAGCAAGCATATTTCACCGGATGGATGAAGCAATCTGGTTTAGCGTCTCTGTAGCCGGTTTTATAACAATAAATTGCAATATCTTGGAGAAAAGAGTTGATTGTGAGCTAAAGATTGCAATTTGTACATGCAGCGGTTGAATCGTACCAGTGGCTTTAAAATTTTTCAATTTCTGTCAGCCTTTATCCTTTATCCTAAATCACTTTGCATTATTATTAATTCTTATTGTTATTGTTGATGCGTTTAAAGCTGTCCAGCAGGTATTTGTGCGCTATCGTAGGTAACGCATAAGAAATTCAAATAAGGTTTTGAAATTAACCTCTAAGCGCGTACATATGTTAAGTTGTTTTACACACAATACAATTTCATTTTGTAATTCTAATTAGGTGCTGCTCGGATTAAATTACTACTATTCTTGAAATTTATTCACGACCTTTGCATAACATTGTGTGGCCTGAAACACCAGTTCATGATACCTGATTTCTTTACAGTAGCAAAATGTAAATCTAATTTTATTAGATACATCAACGACTGATTAAAATCTTAGTTAATCTAAAGATTTATTGCGTTGATTCCATAAAGCTTACACACCAAACACATAAATAGCGTAATATAAGCAAAGCGTGATCTTGGATTTGAGATGTTTAGTCTCAAATTTTTTCCATTTTTGATAATTAACGTTACCCTCAACGATTGTTAAATGTGTAAAACTTCTGCTAAGATATTAACAAATGTAAGAAAAATAGGAGTGGTCGTAATGTGGAACACCAGGTTGCTGTAGTTTTAGACTAGTACAGATTATATAAGAAGCTTGGGAGGTTTAAAGTAAAACAATTTAACATTCTTTCCAATTTCCTCAGAGAATGTTGAACTTAATCCCTTGGATGAATACTGATTTTCTTATTATTTTTATTATTAGCCAAGATGGCTTCTAGAAGCTGGAACAGTTTTTGTTAGTGAGTGAAGCAAAAGAAGCGCCGAAAAGGGTTTACCACCTATTAAGCTCATCCCTTATGCAAAAGAAGCAAATATAAATTTTCGCTAAATTAAATTATTGTGAGCATTTAACGAGCAAAGATTCAATAGTACACGAGTTTAAAATATCTAAAATTGAGGTGATCCCGTTTTCGACACGAAATTCTTAAATCGGTCAAACCCATCCATATCTGTAGGTTATGTTTTCAATAAATCATATGCAAAGCAAATCAAAAAGTCGTTGTTTTCGAAAAATGACCAGAAGCATTTCTCAATTCATTTTGAAAGCTTTTTGAAGAAAGGAACTTGAATTCTCTTCTTAAAACAGGAAGCTATGAATGCGATTGGAAAGTAGAACAAGCGCTTTTAACACCGAAGATCCTTCTAAAGATCCCGAAGACCTTCCGAGTTTGGAATTTTATGGAAGCAACCAGGCCTTTTAGGCTAAGAGCTTTGTCTCCATTCTCTTCTATCTTTGGCTTTACTTTTCCAGATGTTCGTTTTCGTCTTCTGATATCACTTCTCTACACATTTTCCTCGATCTTCATTTCTTCTTTTATGCTCTAGAATTCGCTGCGCTGAATATTCTCTTCTCTGATATTCTTTCTATGTGGCCTGTTTAGCCTTCTGACATACCCTTCCTCGGTTTCCTTCCCTTCTGTTATTCTTCTGAATATTTTTAATCTCATCATTGTTTGTTTTGCGTTTTTATGTAAAACCTTTGCTATTTTATCCTGATAGCTCTTGATAGTAATTTCGATGTTATTAGGTGATAGTTGCAGTCATGAAATAGCGAAAATACTGAAAGAATGCGACTGATGGTTTGAAGATTATGCTCTCCATGTTAAAAAATATTATACAATTCGAGATTTCTTCTATTTTGAGCATTTTGCATTCCTGGAAAGCCTATTCAAAGACCTTTGTAATCGAAAATGTTCTTTATTTTGGCCATTATTAATTCTATCAATTTTCCTTTTAAGTGCAAATGATTAAAGAAGCCATACTACTTTTAGCCGATTTACCTGTGATTTTATGTTTTGAAGATAACCTGTGATTTTATGTTGTGAAGATCTTTGCTGAAATATGTGCAGATTAATAGCATAGATATAGCTTCAAAAACCATGGTAGGAGGTTCAAAAACCTATTTCACAACGGAACTAGGAATCAAACAATGGTTTAGTACTTCCGAATTAATCTTCTATTAAAATAGCCACACAACAATTATTTCGCGGCACTACTACCAGAACGCAGTAAAGATTCCAAATCCCACAAATAAATGTTGGAAGCAGCTTAAACGACGACTCACGTCATTATACATAGCCAACGATTCCACATTACCTAGATGTACGTGATCGATAAAAACCAAAGCCCTTTCCGAACAATACGATAAATTTAACAATTCCGCAAAGCCAACAAAGCAACATAACAGCATTTTCCTTCGCTAGATAGAAACGGAACATCGAACAACGAAACAGTGCTGTTAATGTCCGGTATTATTAGACGTTTATATCCGACCGTTCGTTGAATACCAATGTGACCAACATAATAAATAGGTATCAATTCTTTTCTTAGCATTAATATTCATGCTATCGAAGTAGGTAATAGAAGCTCATGACTGATTGTTCGATTTTGTATTGTAATCGTCGGGCGTCAGTATTGATTTGTGTGACAACAAAGACGGTTCGTGATTTGCCGTTGCGACAGGCTTTTGGTGAAAAGTACAGGAGTCGCACTGTTCGGGAAAATAGGACTATAGTGTGGCTATTTATAGCGAATAGCAGTGTGATTTGGAAGAGTACTGGAGCTGTTGAGCTAATTCTGCACTGATGTTTGTACACGTAAATAGTTTTTGCTTTTTTATAGGCATACTTTATGTTTCACTACTTTTGAGCTATTCCCGTAATACATAAAATTTCGGCGTTTCGTTTGAGATTATTGTAATTGCGAGATGCGAGGTGTGTTGGCGGCTTCTGATTCCTGGATTTATTCATTTTTGGCATTGAAAGAATGTTTGATTTCAGTAAAATCTTTTCAAAAAATTACAGATCCCACTTATCTTTCATTTGGCATGATTATTGAAGAAGTTTTTTCTTCAATTAATTTTTATGCTGGCTACTACTACAGTCATCAGATAAATTTTGCTCACCAACGTTGAAGCATCAAATTGCGCTTGACATATTTAACGGCAAATGAAAATAAGTTTCTTTGATGGCTAATGTGGTAATCAAAATTGCTAATAATAAAGCTGACAAAAAAAGAAAATTATGTTCTATCAAAAGTAAAAGAAGAATTTAGCAAACAATTACAGTAAATGCTCAAAGTGATCTCTTTCGGTTGTCTTTGCCGTGTTGAGGTGTTATCGGGTCACAAATAATTTTAATTGCTTCGGTTTTATAGCTGGTGTAATGAGTTATTACGATATTCAGGAAAAAATAATGGACCAATAATTTTTTCCTCTGAAGCTATTATCCAAGCTCTTTAGAATATAATGGTTTCAGTGTCATCACATAAGGACTTTCGCCGGACCATATACGCACAGTTTATTTGTTATTAGAACCATTTACCATCATTGGGAAAGTGTTAGTCTTTGAACAACAGCTTCATGTAGAAGAACTATTAGTCCATTGTTCTTTTATGGCACAGTCAACGCAGAAAGATATCGTAATAACTTATTACAACCTTTTCCAAAACCAATTGCATGATAATCACGCATTCGCGAAGAGTTGAGAGTTGCGAGCCCGCGATTTAAACTTGGTATTCCGAGTTCGAACTCCGGGTTCGCAACTCTCAGAATATTGAAAGGAATCCGATGTGAAAACCCAAAGGTGTATGATAAGCAACGGAAACTGAACACCCTGTAGACTTGAATATAATTTTATATTGCCCACTGCTGCTAAAAAGATATTCAGAAACAGCTGCTTGTCTCCGTATATTTTCCTATTTGGAGACCTTCTCGCTAAATCATTTGAATACTGGGAAAGTGTTCCACGACAAAAATAGGCGGAAGCGTTCGTATCGTGTCAAATACATCGAAATACATCGAAAATAGCGTTATCGTTAGATTATTGGGAGGATATTTGACAACTAACGTTGCCCTAAATTATCGCTTATTTAAATTAAGAAAACCTGAAGATCAAACTTGTCGTCTATGCCAAGAAGATCTAGAGACGGCAGGAAGGTTGCACACGACAACAACATTTCAGTAGACCATTTCTATCGTCTACTGAATGGAAGGAAGAAGATCCCAGAGTATACTTAATAAAAGCGTCCAACACACACGAGGGCATTTGTTGCAAAAGAACTGTTAAGGTCTTAGAATATTAGTGTTGGTGAACTTTTGAACTTCACTTCATTTAGGAAAAATTCTTGCGAAATTGGTGGCGAAGCGGTATGAAGGATTGTAATTCCTGGTGACTATTTTTTTTGTTCTCTTCTCCTTGCCTCAGAGAGCTAATTTGGACAATCTTACATAAACTACAAGGTTTCGGAGAAATCATCTTCGAAGCGGGTTTATCCACAATTGTTTCAAAATAATGACCACCGGAGCGAACTAAACTAAAAGAAGAATATAGCTCTAGAAATATATTTTTATTCTTCAAGCATTGCTCCAACAAATCTAGAGGTTAATAGAAAAATAAAATAAAAAAAAAAAAGAAAATACGTAATATCCCACTATAACAATCGCTTTATTATTTCAAGAAATTCAACTTAATTAAAGTATAATTTAAATTTGAAGAATTTGGAGCTTCTCTATCTTATCTCCTTTATCATTCATTTTTTATTTTATTGTCGAAATTAAAACCAAGAGGATGCTACCTAATTTTTATTTTCTGCAGTAACAATTCCATCTTTACATTTATGTAGCCTCATAATGTGAATTACAAATAAACCAGATCATTATGTTAAAAGCTTCCATGCACGCACAACTACATAGTAGCACCAGTTCATAACATCGTTGAGCGAGGATCAGAAAAAATTGATTGGCAGATAGAAGGTAATGTACTTCGTGTAATTATATATAATAAAACAACTATCGTGGATGTAAATGCGAGTAATTATACGTCATAAAAGTGTGTTAAAATCCGATAAGAAACCATTAAAATAGTTTACGTATAACATTATTAGTTGCTAATAAAAAACTTGGAAGTTACGAGTCTACACAAGTGTAACAGCCTCTATTATTACATCGGGATACATTTAATATTCCAATTGGAAGTTTAAAAAATTCTATATAACAGGTCGTAAAGATTTTATGAGCTACTTTACGTGAAGCATAGTGATTGTTAATTCAATTTGCTCCGTTCGTTTTAATGTTTTTCGATTTTTTTATTGTTTTAATTTACATTAATCGATGGGTGCATACGTCATTGGTGGTTTTAATTGGTGATGAGTTCGAATTTGAGATTCATTTTTTAGGAGGCCGGCAAAAAGTACATAAAATTAATTTTATTTAGTACGCAGTAAACTAGTAGATCCTTTGGAAAGCAGCAAATGTTTATAGTATTATAAAAAATTTAAAAGAAAAATATTTTATTCATTATAAGGGGTAGATGGGGTCCGATTGATAAAACAGGCGACGGCGTTTCCTTTTCTACTATCGATCCATATCCATCCTGTCAAATTTTGCAAAAGCTAACGAAAGAATTCTTTAATCTTCCATCTGTAATAATACTCAACTTTATCTGTAGATATGACCAAAGTATGTAAAATTATTACTTTTTGCAGCGACTAGACAGACTCGTGTTTATCCGTCTCGTAAGAAAGGGTGCGTGTTGCCTACTGGTTTCCCCGAGACTCGACAAAACACGAATCTGTCTAGTCGCTGCCTTTGCCATCTCTACTCATAAGTACAATACATAAATAAGCTCTTGCTCCTTACGACGCGGATCGTCGTTCTCGACACGGATACCTCATCAATCTTCATAAGATCAACGTCGAAACTTGGTGGAGAGCAAGTAGATCGCGCACATCTGACAATGTTCTATCAAGTTCGAAAGCGTGTCAAATTGTACGCCGCGAAGCGCCGTGTCACGCGCTCCTATCGACAATAACGCTAACTAGATAGGTAAGTCCTACCCCCACCCCGCGAACGCGCGCGGGACGTCAGGGGCCGATAGGAAGCTCGCGATTGAAAAGGGGGAGGTAGGGAGAAAAATACGCGTCGCGATACCCATGACGATTGCTCGGTGCTGCCACCGGGGAGACAATTGTGTACTAGCGAGATCGCCGCGCGCCGTACATCGCAGTGGGCTTTGATTTTCGTTTGGGCATCGACGTTGTTGTTCTTGTCGTTAGTCGGCATGGTTGCCGTCGTTGTTCGCGTATGTATCGATTATCGATTGTTTAGAGATGTCAATTTGAATAGGCGGAGGCGACGGGCTAACGATGGAAGGCAGTCAATTGTTTTCGACGATGTCGAAATTAGATGGGTGTAGGTGATCAAGTTTTTTTGAATGAATGTGTATATTTTTTCACAAGCCTTCTATTTTAAATTAGAAGCAAATCAAAGCAGTCTGTGATCAAATGTTAGTTCGAAATTAGCTGGTTTTTATGGATTTAAAAAAAAGTTTTTACTTATTTTAAAAGTTACAAATAACACAAGGCTTTCCAAATAAATTTTAGTATAAGTTAAAATAGCCTATAAGTATAGCTATTTTTTAAATAATGATGATAAAAATAATTTATTTCCTCCATACACTGGTGGAAAAAAATCATGTAAACAATCTATAAACTAATGATAAGAACTATTCCCCCAAATGAATTACGATGTACATCATATGATTCGGAAATGTTGTTGTGAATTGTTAAACACAGGCGACTTAATTACAATGTTTCTTCTACTTCTTGAGCAATTTTCTAATCTAGGAACAGTCAAATTCATTTTGCTCAACAACCACGGACAAACAAAAATTTTACACTTAACAGTACGGCGAGGGTAACATCCTGTATATGTAGCTTGTAAGAAAACCTATGAATAAAACTTCTCAATGAACTTGAGAACATCGTGGCAAATGCTTTAACGAATTGAATGGATTAAATTAATAATTTGGGTTTTTGGGAATTTTTTTTTATTTTACTTCTCATAAGCTGAATTTGTTCTGTATTACCTCAATTTAGGTTGTGTATAACAATCAACGATAATAAACAGGTTAACGCTTGCTGTTTTCTCCTTGTATCCTTTAAAAAAATCAATTGAATTAAAAAAAGACGTACTATACGTAAATAAGAAAGTAAAAAAAAAAAAAAGACGTAAATGAGTTTCATTCTTTATTATTTTTGTTGTTGGAAATAAATAAAATAAATATTGATTTTTAGTGAGCTAAGGGAGATTTAAAGAAAACTAGTTGTATCAATATTTATCTTTTCTTTCATGGATCCATTCCAAATTTTGATTCCCTTTTCATTCTGTATTTTATAGTTCGAAAATATTCTCTGAACCTCATTCATACATATCTTCATATTCGCCACTTTCCGTGCACTTCACAGGCCTCGGTATGGGAATGGCCGTTCGGGTGTGTGATTAGTAATATATGCACAAGCGATCTTATTGCAGCAGTAATGCATCTAGTATGTATTTGGCAGCCGGTTGGAATGCACGCGAGCGTAGCGACGGTGGACAAGTTTTGCAGAAGTGACTGTGAAAACGCTCCTGATGTTGATACCGGTAACAAGGTCGTCTCGCGTCCCCACTACATCACATAGTCTAATATGCGAAGCTATATATTACGAATCACACACCCGAACGATCACTTCTATACCGACGCCTGTGAAGCGCACGGAGTGAGTGTGACCCTTTCATGTTCCTCATTTTGTGTTATTATAAAATGGACACTCTAAAGTAATACATATGGATTCATACACATTCAGCATTTTTGCGTGTAAGAAATAGTAAAAAGCATTTCTCATGAATGTTAAATTTTCTCAAAAAGTGAGTGTTAATTTTAACATTCAATAGTGTTAATTTTCTCAACTGTCGTTTTGACATCATGCGCCTGGTTTACATTTTGCAACATTTCGCTGAAAATTTAACGGTGACGCTGCTTCGCTCTATATAACTTTCAGGAAATATACGTTTTTTTTTGTCCTGAGAGGTGCAGCTGTGCATTTGAGTTCGCAAAATACACTCAAAAACCTTCTAAGAAATCCGAAAGATAAGCCGGATACGAAGGGAAGGTGGCACACAGTAATTGTGATAAAGCCTTTATTGGATAAACGAAATCGGCTGTTGACACCAAATTCACAGAGCTTGTAGCTTATTGTCGCTATTGAAGAATTGAATTATCAAGTGTGGCGAAACACATAAACGAAACCGGGCATAATATTAAATTAGGAAACCTGAAATTAATCAAGAACGTTTTTGCCGTGAGAATTAGACGCTCACGAAACTTGATCTATTAAAATAAGTCAAATTTAATCGAAAAAGAAATAGCATTGTTACGTAGTTATTTCTAATGATTATTTTTAATTAAATAACCTACATTACATTTTTTTAACTAATTAAACAGCACCCATCAGAGCATTTGTCGGCGTAGAGTTTGAATCAATATCATCAGCGCTACCTCATATTTAGTTCATCGCATACCTATAGTGCTGATAGGACATTTTGGG
>LR737398.1:1307212-1341199 GCA_902655005.2 Marronus borbonicus | reverse complement strand
TTAAACAAATTTATTGTCCCCTAAGAATGGCAGCAAGCTGTGTTATTATTGTAATTAAAGAATCGAATAAATTAATTCACTAATTGATTTTTTTTATTGAATCAAGAAAAAAGAGAAAGAGAAAAAAAAAAAGAATCCAACAATTTTCGTAAAAGCAACGTATGTACCTTTTAAGCGGAACTCTCTGTATATTTTTGTATATTTTAAAAAGTAAAAGTATAAGGGCAAAAGGCATTGCATTTAGTACAATTCCTTAAGGAACATTAAACATTTTCCATAAACTACTAAGCGAGTAATAGAACCTGTCTCAACAGTTTTAATAATTCATTTTTACCGTGTTCTGTATATTGTAATAACGTGAATAGGCCTGACGCTGTTGCACAGAGGTTGCTCAATGAGGTGGTGACAAAATAGAACTCAAATGCGCAACGAGACTAACATTTAATTCTTAAAAAGCGTACACCTGAAGCTGAATATACCGGTATAAAAAAAATATTGTAAAAATTTCTGCAATTGTAGCACACGCCATTGCAAATAGTTAATAAGTTAATAAAATCGATGATGAGGACAATTTATAGCAATTAATTAAACGATATTGTAGGAAACAAGAATGTGGCAAAACTTGCTACGATAAACTTGGATATTGTTCAATAATTGTACAAGTATATGCAACAATTGCAACAATTATTTGAATAATCACAGTTTTCTATGTTAAACTAGCTACCACAAATTAGGCAGTGTTTTTGCGATTATAATGGTTGAAGATGCGAAAATATATTTATTTTCGCATCTTCAACTAGTCTCGTAAGCATTAGCCGGCCACAAATCTGAGCTCCACTCCTGCAAACATTCGGCAAATTTGGAGGAGTCGCGAGCTAGGGGTTCGAGACCAATAGCTAGGTGAGCTAGGTACTCCGCTATCTGCGCCATATAAGCAATTCTTTTACTACAAATGAATAAAGTTTTACATTGCAATATCTACCGGTGACTAACCAATACTGTCTGGATCTGTAGTCCTAAGGCAGGAAACATTTAGGTAGGCTCCGATCTGTACAGATAAACGATTTACTTACAAACTCACCCATTTTCTATTATTTATTTTAAGATAATGCGATGCGATATCACAAAACTCTAACTTTTGCTGGTACAGGCACGCGATACAATGACGCAATTCTATTCCCGGGTTCCTTCTTACAATTTTATGTATAAACCGCAAAGCGAAAATATCGGAAAGATAATATAATTCGCTTAATCTGTTTGGCTATTTTACAAAGTGTTTGAATCGCTATAACGCTACATAGCAAAATCTGTAGCTTTTGTCAATTAAATTAATTCAACGTTTATCGAATATCAAAAAACATTCAAATATTACTATCTTTTGGGAATCTCCGCTGGTTTTAAAGGATATTACGCTAAGTTATAATTGTTCCAATATTTTAATGAAAATAACGCTTTAATGTTGCAATTATCCTCAGAAAAGTTACAAAATTACATCTTTGTAAATACTATATGTCCTTTAAGTTAACATTTAATAGATCTTGCATACCAACAAGTCTCTTTTGAAATATTTTAATGTCAAATTAATAGAGTTAGGTAGTCTACTGAAATATTTACAGGCATTATAGATTAAATCGTTGTGACGAAGTACGGTGTTACGTACGTTAAGCTTCTGGTCGTCCTTAAGTAGTGCACCGCGATGATTCTACTCTAAGAAATCTCGATTTTTAAATTTGTACAGCAAACTCTTTTTTTTTAATTGATCTTTCACTAAAACCTATAATTCGCAAATAAAAGATAGGATGATTAAGCAATCTAGTAGAAATAATAATAAAGACGCACTTTAGAGCTCGTCACGTGTCTTAAATGTTAATTAGACAAATCCAATGTATATTATTTATTATACATATGTATATATATAATAAATAAAAAATATACAAATAATCCCATGTTGTTTATACAAATTTCATTGTAACGACTGTAATGACGTGCACATAGGACAAAGACATGCAGCAAATTTAAAGCACAGCTTTAACTTAGACCACAGCTTTAATGTGGACAAAAAAGAGTCAATTAGAAAGTCAAAAGCATATTAAAAGTAATTCAAATAAATAAACATAAGAATGCAGCCAATGATAAACCAGAAAATAAGGGATTGTCCATTCCATTTTACAATGTTTTCTTCCTTTCCAACACTTGTGTACATTACTCTACTTTTTGGATCTTATAAACGTTTAAAAAAAGTGTTTTACACCTGGAGTGGAGATTCTCACATCTTCGCACTATCGAATAGCACATCGCAATTAAAACCACTGTCAATCTAGCGAGATTAAAAGAAAAAAAATATGTGGCTGTTTCCACACATCGATCAAAATTCATAGTAAACACAATAAATTCGGCAATTCCATCATGCTAAGAATTCAATCTCAAAGATTTTACAACCGAAACACTGTTAGTTACATTTAAACACAAACGCCTATTTGCTGTTTGTACATTCAACTAATTGGTGCCCTTGAATACTCAAGAATATGCAAAAAATGTTTAAAAAATTACTACATTGGACGTATTATTTGTATGTAGGGAAACATCTATATTGTAATATTAGTCGCATAACACCGGAGAGCTTTGATAATAACCCGGCGTTCACGCTAAATCAAAGTAAAGCTCCCAAAAGGGTACCAAATTAATACAGCTGACAACATAAACAATATCGCGCACAAAGCTGTATGTACGAGGGTATCTGTTCCCCGCCTTGGGAGGGAAATATTAGCGTTGTAGTAGTGGCGGAGTGCTAAGTATTAGCAAGTAATAGTAGTAGTACTGGTAGTAGAATGTATCAGTAGTAGTAGGTAGTGTTTGGTTGTTGGGGAATTCAGCGGATAACAGCGAGGAGAGCGATTTTACACACTCACACTCATCTAAAACGTTTGCCGAGGATCGAGCAATCGAAACGAGATAGATATAGGCATAATACAATGCGTTCGAGGCTGCACATCTCTCTCGCACGCACGCATACACGCCTCTACGGAGAGAATAAAGAGAGAGAACGCGATGTAAGCGAGTAAGAGCGTATAGAGTCGATGACTATACATCGGAGACGGTCGACCCGTGTCTAGAGAGGTGCGAACAGCGGTTAGACACGGGGATGATGTCTGCACGAGGTCGATCCATCATGAGGTCGATGGGATTGGGCGAGACGTAGGGGCGGGGCGAGGCGGTACCCGAACGGCGGCACTCTTCAAATCCGCCGTCGGCTCGACCTCGCCGCCGAGAGGGGAAAAATACGCTGAACGAATGGTGGGGACGCGCGATCGGTCCGCGTGACGCGAAAAAGAAGTAGGGCGGTTAGGATTTTTAGTGGTGGTGGATCAATCGGGGAGGCCCGAGCACACGCACACATACGCGCGGACAAAAATGCTCTCTCCGCTCGCCTTCCCTTCAGAAAGAGAGAGGAACGACTCGCTTATAGTATCCGCATCAGGAGGAAAACAACACGCGAACGGCCACCACCACTCTGTCGCGTTATATTACCATTCACCGGGTCCGACGACGACGTATACAACTAACTCTTCTCCCTATACACGGAGAGTTTATACGCGAACGGTTCCGATGTGTATTACGCGACGATGATGATGATGATGCTGATGCCGCTATCTCGCTCGATCTCGCGGCACTTCTCGTGAACCGTACAACCCGTATATTCGCTCTCTGTCTCCTCTCTACCCGCGCTCTTCCTCTTTTTTTTCCCGTTCGCCCGCGTACACTCGTCGCCTGCTTCGTTTTGCCGTTTTAACCGAGCTACCGCGCTCGGCTACTACTGCGCTTGTGTGTTGTTAGTTAGTCGGGTCGGTGTGTGTGAGTTTGTTTGATCGCGCGACAATTTGTCGCGGAGAAGCCCCACCGTTTTAAAAGAATCCGCCGTAACATCGGTAGTCGCGTTCTGCTATCGGTGGTAAAAACTTCGCCGCCGCAGCAGCAGCACTAACGGCAACATAAGCCATAGTACAATAGTGCCACGTCATTCCGAGTATCGTCTAAGCGCGTTTAATTCAATATTTAGAAGAGGATCATCATCGCCGTAACAATAAACAACTCTACTCGTCTCTAATACGCCCCCTCTTGCCCCTCTCGACGCCCCGCGTGCCGTCACCCCACTCCGCTCCACCCACTGGTTAGAACTCGCAAAAATCAAGCGGCAGAAAGAAGAGGAGCGTAGGGTCGACCGCAATTATCACCTGGCGTGTGTGTCCGATGCTTTACAAGAATAACAACAACAACTGATTGACTACCACCTTCGCGGGCCTGTACAAAGCAGTAATTGCGCTGGACCAACTCGTGTCCGTGTCACATTTACGCGACCACCCTCTTAGAGATGTTGTTACGCAATAAACTCACTCAAACGGAACATTAATAACAACATCGATTCGTAATACCTGTAATACCGCTAGTGACTTCGTTGTAGTGCGCCTATGGACATGTCGCGTTTACCTTACGTTCTTGCGAAGTGAATTTTATTGAGAAATCAAGCGACGAAGTAAGTGTTGTATTGTTGTGCCTCGTGTTGCGAGATCATCGAAACCACATCAACATCAAGGAAGCCATGCTTCCCCTGACGACGACTCATCAGTGAGTGCAGCCTCATCAACGACTGGGACACACAACATGTCCCAGTTTGGCTTCCGAGCATCGCCGAATACTCAGGTATCTACTAAATATACTTGCTTATACTGATGAACCAACTGATGCTGAACCGCCTCAGCCAGTTTCAACTCGACGTACTGTACCTGTATGTGCTAGCCTCTCTCTGTTCGGGTCGGTTCTCTTCTGCTCTTAAAGCCCTGCGCGTATTCAGCCAACAAGAACATCGCTTTCTCGAACATAGTATCTACTATAAATGCCATACTATGCATGGTATGTGGTCTGTCTGGTTTTAGTGCTCTTGATTCTTAAGTTTTTACTAAGACGTATATACTTTTCCCGACAATAAATTGAAGCTTTCATAAAATTTTGTGTTCACAAAGAAACCCTGTGTAATTCGAGGAATTTGTTGGTTTTTTCGTAGAAATATTTGGAAGAATTCCGCTTTAGAACAATTACAAAGTTCAGCTGGGACGAACGTTAATTTTGTATGTCCCACATACAACATTAATTTTATACATTTCTTGTCAATTTCGCTGCTTACATCGTTCATATATTTGGGGTTGGTTTGTACCTTCGGTATTGGTTCTAGAATACTATCAGAAAAATTTGTTTTCTTCCACAATTCGTGATACCGACCCAGAACTTGAATTTTAAAATAAGCGTATCTTTGAATAATCATGAATTTGACGAATGTGTGTCTTCCAGTCTCTTTTGTGATCTACTGATTTAAATTTTTTTAAATTCTTTCTTTTCTAATACACCAAAATTTCTTACATTTTGGTGTATTAGATTAGCTTTGAAATTGACTTTCGAGTGATTGCTTTTAATGAAAAGGGTCTTCTAAAACATTCAGTCATCTATATTATATATTAAAGCTTTCTAAAATACAGGGAGCAAAAAAAGAAATTAAAAAAATCTCTGTTAAGTGCATTAATTTAACATTGTTTTCGTCTGGTTTTATATAAATGTCTTATGCTAATAATAATTTCCTTTGATCGGCACGTTAATTACTGTTTTGGGATTTGCGAACGTACCAGTGACAAAATAAATGTTAAAAAAAGTAACAATCTTACCTCAATGGCTACTTTTTCTTGATTATATTTTCCTCAAATCTCGCACATCTGGTTAAACGCCAGATCTTTTTTTAGATTAACATATTTCCTTCTTCTAAACGTTTCCAAAATCAATGTTGACTTTTTTTTAGAAGTCGACGATTTCTTCTGTATATTACAAAATGGGAAGTACTTAGAAGTCTTGATCTGATATGCTGTAATTTAAAACTAAGGGAGTGTTAAAATAAAGTCACAAAATGTATCCAAGTAAACACGGTCTTTTCTGATTAGAAAAGTTGTATTTGGGAGTTTAGACAATTCTACCATTCAAAATTGTGATTAACTCAATATTTCAAGTGCGTAAGTCGCAGAAAAAAATGTATTTAATTGATCTAAAATCTCTTACCAAAGGTAGCGAAATTCCTGAGTGTTCGATGGCTGAGAATTTTTCGAAGTGCTCAAACTCGTATGACCGGCAATTATGTAATTACCTTTAATTGAAGTGGTAATTCTCATATTTATGTGTTTTATATTAAGGTGCCAACCAATAAACATTTAACACTTCAGATCGTATACCCTGTTTCGAATGGTTAATTCTTAAGCTTCCTAAATAGAAGCATATTAGCACATTGTTCTTAAAACTTGTATAATTAATTAACCTAGAAAAACACAAAAAATTACGAAAATTTCATGGGAGGAGGGTTGTCATATATACTCGAACATTAAAGCTTCATTATAAAAAAAAATTAAATCATGAAATTTCACCAACCGTATTCAAGTTTCATCAAGCGCGCGAGGCGGAAATTTTAATAAGCAAACGAACCGTGGCTGAAATTCTTATTATAACAAGATGCATATAATGACGAGGTTCAGCAAAAGCCTTGCTGGAGGGTATCCTTACGTAGTCATCGATGGTAACAGTGTAATAGCGCAATTAATATGGAAAAATGGGCATTCACCTTAAACAGTACTTAATAAAATTATATTCACTATTAAAAAACTATTGCGTTTCTATGTATTCGTCCATTTTATAGTTGAACATCTGACACTGTTTACATAAGAAATCAACAGCCAAAGCGACACAAAAGTAAAATAAAAATATCTACATTCTCAGATAAAATTCTTCTAATGGTCCTGTTTATCTAACGCACTGGACGATACCGATACTTGATAAGGAATAGTGATGGATAGCGGTAGTCCTTGATGAGAAAAAGAAAATACACAAGGAGGAAGAACTGTTTGAGTCTGGTTTACGGCTTAAGAAGAAACGGTGTCTTGATATTGATACATTTATGTGGTACGGATCGATTAAAAAGGAGAGGCGATATTGTGCGCGTACCATATATACGTGCAATTGCCCTCGGATGGGATATCCTACTTTTGTAAACTCTTTTATTTTTGATTTAAAAGAAAATCATTCTTGATCAATTTATTTTAGGACGTTGAATTGAAAGGAGTGCACAAACTTGCAGTAAAATAGGGTACATAAGGCAGGAAAAAAATTAAAAAAATAGCCCTTCTTCAATAGAAAAATTTTTTATATTGGCCAAATATGCAATTAATGATGATACTTTGATAAGAGTTCATATTAATTTTTTAATTTCTACAGAGATCTCCGTTTTCTCCCATGTTTTTGATCACTGGAGTTAACATCCAAAAATAGACAAAATAATTGATCAAGGATGACTTTCTTTCGAAAGATTTCTTATCTTCTTTCTTATAAGAAAATTGGCAAAGGTGAGGTACCCCATTGTACATGCCTGACTGGAAAGATTAATTTATTAAGAGCTTTCGTATATCATTTTTTATCATATTGGTGAAAGTAATCGTGAGATTATTGGAGAACTATCCAAAGCGTTAGATTTCAAATAGAACCTGATTAACAATATTTCTTCAGTAGAATGTCGAAAAATGAATTAACGTTGGGTTGAAGTATTAATCTGGAAAAACCTTTGACTGTTCTCTGAGAAAACACACTGTATACTATTATCACTTAAAGAGGCAATTTTCTTTCCTCGGTAGTTAAATAAGAGGTGAGAGGTAGAATAATAAGCATACTTTTCTTACTTACTTACTTAAATTATTAACTTATAAATTCTATCGTTTTCGAACATTTGCTTTTTTCTATGTAAAGACCATGAAGCTTATTTTTTTTTTAAATAATAGATGAGGGAGACACAAATCTTACCTAAATCTTCTTAGAGGCAAATAAGGTCCACTTAATTTGAAAATAGGTGTATTTCTTGAAAATTATTATTTGGATATCATATAGATACAATGGCTTCAATACCTTAAAAAATGTTAGCTTTTATCATTCGTTCATCTTACAAATTTTCCAATAAGGATTGTGTAATTTGTTTAGATAAATCATTGCTATTCCGTAAATTGGGTTATCTGGTGTCTTCAATAGATCATCCATGTCGATAGCGTTGAAAGAATACCTAAACTAGAAGAAAGGTGGGCTGCAGACGTTCAGATACGTTTTGTGGCAATCGCCAGTGTACGAATTTCGCAATTTCTTCATTATACATATATAAATATAGAGCTACCCTTCTTTACAATAATGTTATCAAGGGTGCTGATATCTTTCGTTTAAGTTTAGCGCATTTCAAGCTATCTATTAAGATTGTCGTAATATAAAAGTTGAAATTTATATAATTTATGGAAGTTATTGGGAATTATGTTGAAGTTGTGAAACTTCCGGAAGAATCGTAAAAATAAAAATGAAACTAAATAAATTTAAAAAATGTGATAAATGGTGTATTCGGTGATAACAAAATCAAATTCTCCATTTTCCACATTTTCAAATTTATTTCTTTATGTAACTAAAAAAAAAGGAGAAATATTTACAAAAGTGGAGATTTCGAAGAATACTTGAATTTTTAAAAACCTATTCGGCGGGTCTTATTAAAATATCAAAATACAATAAAGCCCTAAAATAGAATTACACTTCTTTAAAGGTGATCTCCGGATTGTTTCCCTTTAAACATGCGTAAAGTACAAAAAGTAACAAAATTCGTTTTTGTTTCTTGATCCATACAACAAGTTCAATTAACAAATTTCTTGTCTCCGAATAAAAAGAACAAAAAACAAAGCAGATTTCTTTCTGTTTAACAAAAAAATACAAAAATATTATCGTAATCGTGATCTCACCTATAGGAAGCGATATTCGCAACAAAATACTCCTCTTCCTTTGTCAAACCCAGGCGTTCTTCGCGGTATCATTTATAGCATCACTCACATTGAATGTTTAATATGAAGCTTCTTCTTCTGCTGATATTTTGGTCCTTTTGCTTTTGCAGCTACACGAACAAAAATATATAGTCCATATAACAATAAATATAATAACATTGTTAATTGTCTCAAATTTTTCTCCCTGTACCTTTATCAGTTTGAGATCCTTGTCGCTTCCTTAAATTTTCGGTTTTCTTCTTTGCTTCTCTTTGATAATTTTCTGTGTTTTTTTATTAAACTATATTTGGGGTTGATTGATATTTTTGATTTGTCAATGGTAAGAATGCGTCCAGCCAGCTTAAGCTGTTTTGCTTCCTCCTCCTTCTTTAACGCCCAATATGTACCTAAACTCCAGAAAGAAACGAATCGGTAATTTGTAAACTAAACTGCCGGATAAACATCATTTAAGATACCTTGCTACACTTTTTCTAGTTGATTGTCTTGTCGTGGCGATGGAGGTCCAACCAATATTCCTGATATTTTAATTTAGTACAGATTAGAAAATTAACATGCTTGTAATTGCATTAACTTTGAGAAGAAGCATTCAAGTCGCGGTTCTTCTGGATCTCTTCTAGTATTTCAAATAACTTAATTTCAAATCCCAGCAGTTTTAAATTACGCTAATTCTGAGCTTTATTAGCAAAGTAAATAATAAAATTTAAATTTAAAGAAAGAAGCACTACATGCGATAGCAATTCTAGGGTTACAATTAGTATCAAAGGAGGCAAACAGCACTGCAAGTATCGGTATACTCCGCTCCACACAAGCTTAATGAATTAGTCCGGAATAACTGCTTCGACGATGTGTGGATTCCTATTATCGACCGTATAACCAAATAATGTGAGAAAAAAAACGTTAACAAGCCTGTTCTATTTTACAAGAATCTACTTACGTCCCCTATAGACCCTCTATAACTAAAACATGCGAAAAATACGGCAAATAAACGGAAAGGTCTCATGTCATTGCAGCGCGAAACGTAAGACAGGTGTCCGCCTTACCTTAATAAATCAAAAAGATCTGAATAACATGTTTTCCCAATTCGTCAAGTTTGTGATCCTTCTTATGTAAATAGTTCCGTAAGCGTCTAGCGAATAATTAATAAGAGAAGTATTATTAATTTCATTAAAGACGACTTTTAGATGTAATAGGTGCTTCTTATGCATTGCTTTCGTTGTACCAATATCAACAATTTGGTAAATAAGCTCCTTATATCTTGTAAAAGGTTGTTTTTATGGGTCTTGAGGAATGAGCGGTCACCTTGATTTAACGTTGTCCCATACATCTATAATTATTAATTAGGCAATTTATACTCAAAAAAGAATCGTTCTCTTTACCTACATTCGCTTTTAAATATTCACCGCATTTACAGCATTTAACATTAAGAACATGATTTCGCAAGAAATATATAATTAAAAACAATTATCGTATTACCCTAAATAATTATCAAAGCAACACAGTACAAGCTACTTACGTTACATACGTCGGCAAAGTTCTTTTTTTCTACAGACTCGATGCATTTAGGCACAGGAAATTGTAGAATTCATGAGAAATATTATTTGTTTTAACGTAAAAGTTCAGTTGTTCGACATTATAATCGTTCTCGGTTTTTTTTTTTTATTATTATTATTCGTATAATTTAATTCGTTTTACGCTCTGATTGTCCGGAACCAAGGAAATGGCAACGCAAAAATGAATACTTTCTCATGCTAAAGTGTCGTGTTCCAACGCCTTCGGGTGTTTTCTAAAGACGCGCTTTTAAACCTCATAAATCTCTGTGAGGTTGGCGTTTATCGTTGTTTATGTGCTTTTGGGATTAAGTTTTGCAACGTTGCCCGGTAACAATAGGCCATAATTGAACGATGAATATGAATTAAATAAATATGAATGTTTTAAGTGCAGAAGTACGCAAGAGTATATCTATATAGAGGAATTCAGCGTTACGTACAACGTTGGGATATCTTTTGAGTTATCGCTTTCAATTCGAGGAATTTTATTTCTTTCTAAATTCTGCAGAAATCGCCTATTTCTCGCACTGACTATTTAAAATAATACACTGTGATAATAAAAAAACCGATTCAAGAGGGCTATACTCCCTGTTTCAATTAATTTATATGTTGGTTGACTGTTAAATCCAAAATTGAAACATCGAATTGAACATAAGCAACCGAAAGGGGGGTGGTCTTATTCCATGCAACTATGTATGGACGGATTTCGTCTTCAGTTTCCACATTTTGCATATCTTGATTCATATTAACAAATTGTTTGCTTTGTTGCTAAATTTCTTGAAGCTGGCGTAGTTAGTCGTAAAGCCGGTAGTGACAGACTCAAGTAAAGAATGGTTGAAGCTGTTGCGGATTTGAGTAGACGTCATTCACCTAAACAGTCAGCATATTCCTGTTAGAAAAGGTCTCGTGTTGTGCAAGAACTCAAGTCCATTGATCACGCTATAAGAACGTTTTATTAAAAATCCTAATACAGCTCCTCATGGTTTTCATGGAATTACTCGCGGCAGAAGTAATCTGGGGAGAGGAAACGCCAGCCAGCAAACATGTTTCTGCCTACCCGCGTCATCAGCTTTGCTCCAAATGGTTTTCTCCGAGAGAAGCATCTCCGTTGCTTGGTGTTTTTTCTTTTGACATTGCTTTTGCCGAAAGTGATTCCATCAATGCCATGAAGACCTATGTTAGCATTATTTTGGTTATTATTTCTGCGTATTTTTTATATATTTTAATACATAGTACAGCAGCTCCACGGAGAAAGAATACTGGTCCAGTGTTTTTTCGTAAAACGACAAACGTCGAGAAATATCGCCGTAGCTTATTACAACCATTTTTGAATAAGTTGTGCGCCGACGAATTAAGGGATGGATACTTCCAGGAAGAATAAATGAAAGTAACCTAAAAAATCAGTTCTGCTTTTATAAAAACGGACTTATCAACTATTTGCATTTCACCGTCTTATAAGGGTAATACTAAATAAATCAGGGCATTCTTACTATTTGCGGTTTAATGTGTACATGTGAGCTGCAACAAAATATTTTTAACAAACGTTGAAGAAATCCCAATAACTCCGCAGGAGTTCGTATCGTATCGTTGCCTTTAGGGATACGTCGGTAGCAAGATATACAACTGTTTGCTTAACGACTTGAAAATTATTGTCACGGTGGGAGTTTGGATGTGAGCTTAAACAGAGGCTGTAGCGAAAATGTTTTTACAGCATTGAAGAATTCTATCACATTGTAATATTTATACTTGCTGTGCTCGGATGTTGTAGTATATGTTTTTGTTTTGCTCTATTTTCATATTTTAATATAATAAAGCTTCTATATATTTAATCGTACAGTAGATCTTCCTCCACATTCCGCTGGTCTAACTATTATATAGCTTATTTTATTTTTCCACACCTAGAAAATATAGTTTTCAGAAATAGACGCCACACAAAGCAAGAACCTTCCAAAATGCTTGTAAACAATAATGGAATGTTTCAAAGCGTTAGTTTCCTCAAATGAACCTCTAAAAAGAGACATCTTTAACATCGTATCTTTACGTAACAACCATAAATAAAAGAATTTATTAGGAATTATCAAATATTGTGAAAATGTCACTAATCTAAAATAAAAATGAGACCAAAATTTAGTCTTTTTTTATCATTTTCTGGGAGGATTGGTAAGGGTAAGGAAGTAAATCCGGCAACCATGTTACTTTCAAATAAAAGTAGATAAACTATCGCATTCATTGAAACTATTCAATGATATTTTAAGAATCTCCTTGTTGAAGTTGTCCATATATTAATTTAAAAAATCATAGAAGGCCATTGCTAGCTAAAGCTTTACTGAAGATTCTGCAGCAACCTGTATAGCTCACTTCAAGTTATTAGAAAATAACTTAACGACTTCCACCCTGTTATAACACACTCTATAACGACAATAGCAAATATTGTATCATTTATCGACATGCAAACACTTCTGCTTATGTAAATACAGGGACGTATTAGGTATCGCGTTCTGTTTCTAGCGGATCGGTCGTGGGGATCTACACGCCAGCCAGCTCATAGGCTTGATGTTGATTCCTCAATTTTTGGGGGCTTATGGAAAATTAAGAGTATGCCGTAGAACTAAATAATAAAGAGCGATGATATGGAGTCTAATCCAGGCACGGATCAAGGATGTCACTTATTAACATAAAGATTGCGAAAGAGTATCCAATTATTATTTTCCTTTGTTATGTTATTTTTAAAGCTCATGTCATGTAGTTTTTTTTAATATCACCCGGTACATGTAAATGGCAACATACAATAAAAATTGTTATTAATCTTGGCGAAATATTCGAATTATTATTAGTTTTATAATTATACACGGATGTCGTAAATTTTACAAGCGTATCTTGGCCAAACATGTACAAGAAAATATCCATTCTGCCTCTCACGCCATACGACATATTCGACGATAAATCGATTAATGCCATCGAAAAGTTAAAGATATGCTAATGCAGGCGGCATTGCATCCTGTGCATACGTCAAAATCATCCTTATAGAAGAAGAAGAAACGCAGTCGAAGCAGCGAGCCCTATCTTTACGTACAGCTGTTAGCGGTTCTCCTCAACTTTCGTGGCGTAACGTAAGCGCTGCGATGAAATACAACAGCCACGGCACAACGAGCAGCAACGCTTTAAAACTGCGTGGAATGAAAACAAGAAAATAAGGAAGTCGTAGCATAGAAGTATGCATACATTTAAATTCTTTATTGGGAACGCACGAAACGCTAGACTGTTAAGATAGCAACGAAATATAATACTTATTACTTACGTGGTATAACCGCTTACGAACGAGGAGGTAGAATTTTTTATCAAATATTGTAATTTTCTTAAGTGTAATATGGAGAAATGCGAAAACGACACTTATAAGGACATATGTACCGAACATACGTAGATATGTGAGAGAATTTTTAAGTATATGTACAGGTGTTTTACGTCCAATCCAGCTGAAAAAGAACTAAATATATATACAGACATTTAACCACACAACATTTGAAGTGAAATGCTGCTATAAATGCTTGGAAATTGTGAGAAACTACGCAGCGTTGCTCTCTAAATGGACGTAACCACAAGAATATTGTGTAAAGTTGTCACGTTCCGTATCTATTTATACCGTGTTGGTACTTAATAAAAATTTGTTAGGAGAAAGGTGCGTATTTACATTTACGATTCTTTGATCGCGCATAAATAAAAATTAGGAAAGCAGCGAAGACAACAAACGACATTGTTTTTATTCTTTAGTTGATTTAAAATTTACAGGTCATACATGTGCTTAATTTACCTAAGTTAGTTACAAATAATCCTTTTTGCTCTTTCTTGTCTTGGGGATTTGATTGAATTTTAAAATTTTCTTCTTTTTCCCTTGGTAAACAACACAAAAGTATCGGCACACTCCGCACCACACAGGTTTAGTTGATTAATCCGCGACATCTGTTTCGAGGATACGTCGGTTCTCATCTTCAACCGTAGCCCGAATGATAATGAGGATCCGTGTATCCCCGAAGCAGCTGTTCCGGATTAACCAATTAAACCTGTGCGGAGTGTCTTGATACTTTTGTGTTGTTTGTCTTGCTATCATTATCGATTCATGATTCCTTATAGATAATGGGGTCCCTTCTAAACTATGCTCTGAGGCGTGTAGTGGTTCTTGGAAAATTATGGTTGGATCCTTAAATGGGATTGGGATTTTATAAAATGTCCTATAAAGAAACACATCTTGTAACTTTTGACCTACTGCAGATATCAATACAAACGAAACGCCATATTTTGTTGTTAGTATATTGGTATTTTGTTAACGTGGGGCATCTATATCTTCCTGGTTATGGTCCCTGGGACAGCCGCTTGTTTCAGACATATGCATTAATAGGGCCTAGATTGGGTAAGTAAGTTTATTTACTGAACACAACAAGTAAACATAGTTAAAGAACAATATAGTTTGCCACAATATTGAATTTCGCCGGTTACTATCAACCGTTTATTTGATCTTTTTAAAAATAATATTGATGATGTTAATACTCTTACCTCGATGGTAAAGTGAAGGGGTATCATGTCCTGTTAAAATTATTTTTGCTGTAGCAGTCACTTACTTAACAAAGTGTGGCTTAGAATTGGATCGGATTATTTTTGAAAAAATCGCCAGATACCACTATTATTTTATCAGCAAGAAGGTTTATCGAAAATCGGGGAAGAGATGACAATTACCATTTTAGAGAGGCACATGCATTGGTCTTCTTTTTAATTGAAAAAAAACTCAGTGATCTCCACTTATCCGCTGGTAAATAGTTTTATTATCTTTATCTTTCTCTGTATTGCATATTTTTATTACTATTTTTACAACTCCTAAGAATTTCCGTCTTTCCTTAATAACAACTATAGACGTCATATCTAATATTGAAATTTACTGAACTTACTAAATTTCTTATTGTACACATTCTTTCATGAAAGAAAAGTCAATTTGGCCTCAAAAGTAAAAGGAGACTCGGGTGTGTTCCGTCTGATTATCTCTTGTGCTAATTATCAAGTCATGTTTAGAACAAATTCTCTTTAAACTTTTAACAGACGTAGCTGTAAAAGTGCTGCTTATTTTAATTTGAAAATGTACGACGATGATGAGCAACTACTCTTATAACCCAGTAACTTGACAGTTAAAGGAAATATAAAGAATTTGAAGTAAAATCCTCTTTGGTTTCAATATAGCTGTTATTATATGGCAGTTTCTATATTTGAATTTAATGGTTGCTGGTCATGAAATTCTCATATTCCCAATGTTAAATTACTAATATTTTACCGATTCAGGGACCAATTACAAGGCTGCAGGCCAGAGTTTGCTTCATGTTAACCATGATTGCAGGAATCGTAGACTAAATTCGTCATAGCTTTGGTGTATTTCCTCTTAGGAGACACTGTTATAAACAGAATTTTATTGCCCATCGATTGACGCTGTTAAATATACTTTGAACAGCCTACATCTTACGTGTAATGTATGACTAAGTGCACAGGATAACGTCAAAATTGGAGTAAAACCTATTGTAGCATATAGTCTGTATCTAAACCCAACTCCACGACCATCCCGGAAAACAGACGCCGTCACTTTCCCGGCTTTCACCTTCTTCAGAGTCGATCCACCCCTTGCACAATTCTTAATCGATGGCAGAATTATTTCACTTAAACTGTTCCAACTGGACATATTGTCCTGAGTAAGTAAGTGCAAGCTTCTTCATAACTACGAGATGTCTGATCTTTTTAAGCTTAATTCGATGGTCATCTAGCATCATTTGTTGAATTTTCCCGATGTTACTGTTACCGGTTGCAGTTTTTGGCCGTTCTAAACATTCATCGTCAACCCAGCTAACGACCACCTTTAAATTCAGTCGCTCAAAATTTCTCAGTGGGAAATGATGGACCTCGTAAGCAGTCCTTTCAACATGGCTCAAATTTTCAAAAGTATCCTTCAACGCATGCGTAAATACATTAATTATCAAACTATTTTTGGCGAGTTTCTTCATGTTGAGGCATGAAACTTTTCAGACTACCCTCGTACAAACAATTAACAAACGGAAAACCGTAAGAATTTGCTGCGCAATAATTAGCACGACGAAAACGTGATGCTGTCACTATTTCTGTCCCGCAAAAGTACATCGACACACTTCATATCAATGTTTTGTGTTTGTGTGTATCCGCTGATGCGGTAGCAAAACTTAAACAATCACTCTAAAGTGTAAATAAAGGTTCCTGGCTTAGGCGGGCATGTGTTTCGCGTACGTCGGCCGCGGATCATAGACAGTCGGCAAAGGTCTTTCGCAAAAGCGCGCGATGTTGATAATGACGGTGCGATTTATAACAAACTCATGCACGAGATCACGTACACCAATTAATCGAAGTTGGTTAGTTGTTATTAACGCAGAATTTCTAACAATGTTGTTATGTTTTTGCCGGGTATAATCTCGTTTTACCCGTGTTGTTGGAACAAACACGGTCTCTTCGTAATCATCGTGACTATGTTAAAAAGTACTCTTTCAAGAAAATCGAGAGCGATGTGCCGAAAAGAGTTTCTATCGGAAAAAACAAGCTGTTAATTGCTACGGTATTTCATAACTTCGTTTCGTGTTACCGCTTTAACTGCGTTTTTATTAGGGCTATTACAAATTAAATTTGATAACATAGTTTATGGAGTTGCGGGCAATGGTTCTATAAAATATTGTAAATTAATGAAACCATGATTAGGAATATAATAATAAATTGCTAACATTCCTTTTGGATATAAAACATATGTAATAAATATATATTTGTGGTTGTATACTACGTGTTTTAAATACAAATCAGAATTTGTTTATTTTTATTTAAAGTTTCAATATTCTAATACGGCACCATCACGTATCGAAGAAATACTAATAAACATTTAAAAAATTCTGAGATGGATACCTTTGAAGTTCTTGCAAAAACAATGAAAGCAGAAAAAAATGAATTTATTGTTTTTCAACATTTTCGCCAATAGGGCATCATTTTTGTCCGAACCAACCCTGGAAAGATTTCTTCGACTCTTCAAAACATGATTCTTGCGGTGACAAAAATCGTTGTTTAACTGTTCTTCGATTCTTCAAAGCAATGCTTGCCGATATGTTTACTACAACCAAAGATACAATGATTTTCTTGGAAGTGCTTCATGAACGAAGAACTTTAATTGGATTCGGTTTATCTGTGAACACCCAAACAGTTGATTATTGTTTAGTCTTCGGTTCGTACAAATATGTTTTCAACTTCCTCTGTCCGAACTTTCCGCGCATTTCCTTACATCAAGTGATACGAACTTGTTAGTTATGGGGAATCCGTCGGGAAGAGATCTTTGTCATATTTAGATGTTTAAGCAAAATCGAATATACTGCAGTCCTCGATATGGCTATGGATCTATCTCAGGGTAAGTCTCATGCCGATCTTTGGCAATCATGTTATGCAGGGCATCGATGACTTTTGGAACAATAACCGATTTTGTCGAGCTTTATGAAATTCATCACAAGCACGACCACGGCGAGATTTTGCAAAGCAGTTGCAAACAGCCTTTTCTGATGGTGCACCATTACTAAAAGCTGAAGCGACTGCGCTGAGAGAAGGACGGTTGTTAATTCAACAAAATTTTATTAAATATTGTGGTCTCGTTTGTTCATGATGAAACCAACCTGATCCTGATAAAACGACAACAAAAGACGTCAAGGAGAACATGTGGCTGTTCTCGCACAGTTGGCCGAATTGAAATTTTTAAACTGAAGGATATTGTTGTCCATTCAAGCAAACAATCTCAATAAAAAAGTTTTTGTTGATTTAACAAGCGACCTTCTCTGTATGGAGGCTTTGTTTTTGCGACTAAAATTGTAGAAAATCATCCAACGAAAAAGCTGCATTAGGGCTTTTTATTTTTTAAGGAAACTGCTTTTTTTAAACGCTCACTCCAAACAAATTATTCATTCGATTTCTGTGTTGTTACTGCTTCAACAATAACAAATGCCAAAGCCTCTATAACGTCATCTAATACTCTAGTAGTTTTCAATATTCCTATTTATTTACACTCACACGAGGAATATTTATGTAAATTTTTGAAACATTTCAATATATAACAAGAATGAAAGCCGTTTTCTTTTCTGTTTATTTGATTGTTGAAACATAGGGATCAACGATTGAAAAGGGGCGGATAGAACAATATTTCGCTGCTAATCATCCAATGTTCAAATAAACAATCTTTAGATTTTTATAATTTTGAGGCAACAAAAAGGAATTCTTAATATTCCTGTTAAATATAAAGAAACGAGACAATTAAACTTGTAGAAATTTCAAGTTTGCATAATTAGCTTTGCAATGATGGTTAAAATTAATATTGAGAATTATGGCATTGTTAGTTTGCTATTTAATCACAAATGGCTCTTTACAGAAATTGGTTTCGCCATCGATATTGAAGCTTCCAGTTCAATAGCAGCATTTCTTAATAATTCTTTTTGGTCCCTAATTTTAAGGATAAAAGTCGCTTCGTCAGTTTGAATTTTTTTAAGTTTGAATAACTATATTAAGGACTGTTGTTACGTTTGGTATCGCATAAAAATGGCTAAAATGTAATCAGCTGTATCTAAGAAAGTCTCCAAAAGTCCAGATATTCAACTATTTCTTCAATAAATCTTTTAGAAAGAATTATTATTATTACTTCTTTCTTATTTCTTCATATTTCATTTTGTTAAATATCAATTTTTTTAACTAAATAAGCAAGAACTCAAAAATATATTGATTGTGTAGTACGGATTTAAGAGACAGTGTTCAATTATATGGGGGTCCATCTATTGAAATGTGCAGCTAGATATGAAATTGGCCTGTAGTGCAAGCCAAAATATGGAAATTGCAAATTGTTAGTCAACGTGTCCCAACGTCTTTGACAAAGCTTACACTTCATTTGCTCCTTGAGGTGAAACAACCTGAGGGCGGCTTCGAAAAGAAAAGTAAAATACGTTAAAGAATGCTGTTAGGAGGACCTATCGATCATTTTAAAAATATTTGTCAATTCGAAGTTACGTTAGCAAATAACTGGTTCTAGTGGGTGCTTGAATTAACAGATTAAATTCCTTAAAACAAATTATTCATCTCTCGCCAGGACGTTTACATCTAATCTGATGCAGATACAGGAATCTACGTGTAGGCTTAATTTAATTCAGTACTTCTAAACCATTAATAAAACTACTCTGGTTTTTTCACGGCTAATTTTTCATTTCTTAACAGGATTAATAATCGCATTTATTTAATTTATAATCAAAATATGCGCATAATCAATTCCCATATGTAAAACTAGATCGGAGACGCGCTATCTTCGATCGACATCGTCCACTTAGCTCGATTCTCCCAAAATCTAAACACGTACGGAGTTAATCCCGTATATCAGCAGAGTTTATCTGGTCTGAAAAAAACGTCGAAACGTTTTGCGATTTCGTAAACTGCCTCGCGTATTTAACCTCATAAAACTGTCAAGTCTATCAACTAAGAATTCACTTATGCTAGTTGCTGAGGTCAAGTTATTAATTTATTATGGAAATAATTTGTTAATTATAAGAAAAAACACACATGTTTATCAATTTTTTCCGACGTCGCGGTGTTATCTCCGCGCGTACAGCATGTTCGGATGCTGACTGATATGTCTTCATTTTTCATCGGGATTTCTCAAAACTGTTACAAATTTACCGATGATTTAATATATTTTTTCTTTGTGGCGATTGCCGGCTAACGAAAATATTTGTTCTTTTTTTCAATGAAGTTACGTATACGAGACTATGTCGTTTTTTTTTCCATTAATAAATCTATTGCTCATTTCTAAAACAAAAATAAATTAGGTCATAAAAATAATTATGTTTGAACTATAAAAAAAAGACCAGTGCATGTTCTATTTTATGTATTTATTATACTATTTATTATATGTGTATTAAGATCAAAGACCTATTTCGGTCAACGATGATAAAGCAAGAAAGCTATCGGCGTGGATAATTTAGGATATTACCAGAAGAGAGATTAGTAATAATAATAAAAAACTGTGCAATAGCAGCAGTAGTAATACCAGCAGCAACACAAGCCCTGAAGATGTTCCATAGGTGCATGGACGTAATTCCAGCTCAGAGACCAAAAGAATTTCAAAGAGGTAAATAAAAGATTGTTATAGTGTGCGTTGGTTGGGTATTGGGTGTGGTACGAGTACCCATAGCGCTATTTTGCAGAAATACAATTTAAATTTTCCATCATTTTAGTATCCTCTGGAGATGGGCAGAAAAAGTATTTTGACAAAATGTTTTGGAAGAAATTAACTTTAAAGCAAGTATTAAACGTACCTTCATTAGTTGAGATTATAATTCTGAGGGGCATGCAGTTCTTAAAGACTCAGCCCCCAAAGACTGTTTTAAGCCTGTTAAAGCGAAACTCTAATACTTTTAAATGTATTTCCCTCTGTATAGCACAAACTCGGTAGCATTGATGTTTTGTGAATAACAGCTAGGCCTTTATTTCTTACAATAAAAAATATGAATTGTAAACTTAGCTGTCTTATTGGACCGGAAAATTTGGTAGTGATAGGGATAATGCCAAAAACTGGCACAGCCGGTTCAAATTATTGCTGTAATACACCTCAAATTTATTACGTCAATACATTTTTGCTTAATATTTGGATTTGGGGCGGATCCGTCAGTTATTGTCCTTGTACCGATGGTGAGTCCATTAAATATCAAATTCTTCCACTTGCTTTTAAAGTCGACGAGTGATAAATGGGGAAATTATTGCTGTTGTTACTATTACTATTATTATTGCGTAGATAGGCTGGTCATGAAAATTGAAATGATAACATGAAGCCGTGGTGTTGTTTAGTTTGGTTGAAGAATTGACAGATCATCGCAAAGCTATCTACTTAAATGATATTTCAGCGACAGCTAGTTCTGATGTCTGTTGTGTTTCTTGATACCGTGTTTATCAACGTTGTTAGGAAAGGAGTCCAGTAGGTTGCCTATGTTATTCTTGTTTTTGAACATTCCAATTGGTGAAGCCATGAACAAATTATATAACTTAGTAACTAGACAACTGGATTCATCTGCCATTAGAATATCGAAGCATGGCTGGTTTTAAATGTAAAGCGTGTTCCAACATCAACCATAAACTTGCCAGACGTGATCTGATTGGCCGAAAAGAATCCAAAACCGATTTCACGAAATATAATTGACTGTAGCTCTCATTAGTCTGCGATTTGCATTCGAACGAAGTTTTAATAGTTTTCCATTTCCAAGGTGGCACACGGAAGTTGGATGTTTTTGGGACGGGCGCTGCTCGGTGGGTGGGGGAATGGGCAATGTCCAGAAGCCATTATTTTCTTCCTCGTTTAATGACATTTCAGTTGTAGTGAAGAGCTGGAATCTCTCGTTTCGGCAATGCAGATTGGCTCTCCTAGTCACTTGAGCCCTGAGACTCTGTGAGATTTTCTTATGTCTCGCGTACATGTGGACAGGCACTCTAAAGATTTGAAGATCGCTATTCGTCAGGAAATTTCGGAAATCCGTGAAGGGGAGAGTGTGTTCAAGGTGTAACTGTATCTAAGAGGGTGGGTGTCCCAATTATTTTCTTAAATGGAATTTTTTTGAGCTTTCGTTTCTTTACAAATACAAGTGTTTTTTCTAAGTAACCGATTAGTTCATTTCAAAACCATATGACTTCTGTGTGGCACATTATTGATGCAATCACTCACGGCTGAAGCAGCGTGAGCAGAGAAAAACAAATAATAGACATGTTTCTGCCTAGTCGGCGTCGTCAGCGTGGCCCCGGGCGTGTTTCTCTCTATCTAACACCGCTGTTTGCCTCGCAGTTTTTATTACTTCCCTTCGAAACGATGAGCATTTCTTATCACCCTCTAGAACAGAGTATTAGTTTTTGGTTATTGTTTCTACGCATTTGTTAATGTTTTTTTTATTCACTAACTAACTTATATACTACTACATAAAGAAACGCTCATAATGACTTATCTTAGCGCTCTGGCATATTGTGGCGGCAATTAAAACAGAAATAGTCCAATGCAATGAGGAAACACGCATCCACGTTTACAAGGATTTGAATTATTTTTTCTTAATCTCCAGCAGTCCATTTATAGCTTCCTGTGCGTGATGCATTCATTAGATTTATAAAATACGTCCATATGCGTATGCGTATACAATCTTGGTCAATAAAACGGAGCATCTCAAAACATTTCAGGGTTACTCGCGGAACAACAACTTTATTATTTTTTCTCTAATATTAAAGCAAGCACCTTCTATACGAAATATGCAAAATGAAACGAGCGTTTTCACATTTCGCACGCTGTATTTTATCTCTCGAGTTGCTTTTTTGTGTTTGCCCAGCGAATAAACAAGTAAGTAATTCAATGTATTCCGCGATTTGGTTGTGTGGTGTAATGCCAGACCAAAGAATTGATCCGAAATTTTGTGTTAAAAGCGGAATTAAGTGCAGCGAAGCATTAAACATGTTAAAAAAGACATCTGGCGACAATACTACGTCACAACCATAAGTTTCCTTGTGGTACAAATGCTTTCAGGAAGGCCATCTAAGGTGACAGGAAGACCGGGCGTCTTCGGACGTGCACCGCCCGGCCGTACAAAAAACAACGAGTATTACTTACAAATTCCATAATTCGTGGATTATGCACTACGATAATGCAGCGGCGTGTACCGCTTTGCTTAACAGTTTTTGCCGAAGCGCGACACTGTTGCGAGTCCGTAACCATCTCCAGACATGGCCCCCGGTGATTGCTTTCTATTTTCCAAACTTAAAAGGACTGCTGAGGAATAGCTGAGATAAAGAAGATAGAGACAAAATCGTAGATCGAGCTCAAAGCGGTACCTAACGAGGCGTTCCATTAACTCATCTCAAACTGGAGTCATCATGGAGTCAACATGGAGTCAAATCAACTACTTTGAAGAGGATGATATTGAAGATTAAATAAATATTTTCAGGAAACCAAATATACCAATATAATGCTAAGATAGCTTAGCTACCTCATGGTATTGATGGAATAATTCACGGCAAACGCAACAAAAGGAAAGAAAAAAATACACTAACACACGGACATGTTTCTGCCTACCCGACGTCATCAGCGTGGTTTCCACCAGCGACATAAACCGGGTGCTGTTCCCCAAACTATCCCTCGAGCAGTTCTCTGACTGCTTAACACGAGATGGCGACGCGGTTTATGTCGCTGCTTCCTGAACAGCAGGCTTGCGTTTCTTTGGCACTAGAGGGCGCCAAGAACTGTCGAATTTGTCGTTTTGAAAGTTGTGGCATTAGCTGTGAAGCAACAGCGATAGAAGGTAGAGATAAAAAATTCTCTCGAAACCACGCTGATGACGCCGGCTAGGCAGAAACATGTCCGTGTGTTAGTGTATTTTTTCTCTCTCCTTTTATTGCGTTTGCCGCGAATTATTGCATCAATACCATGAGGAAGGTAAGCTATCTTAGCATTATATTTTTTGGTTATTGTTTCTAGGCATTTTCTGATGTGTTCCGATTTTCAGGAAAGATTAAAAATTCTCGCTTAATTTTGACCATACTTCGTAGGTGCTCCGCTTTATTGGCCAAGGCTGTAGAAAAACTGGCGAGCATAATAATGATGTATAATGAAAATTTTTTCATAATGAATCTGGAGAAGTTGAGGTAAGAACCTAAACTATGTAATTACTTACATGTGTGCATGTATATGGATACGTATAATTATAATATGAAGAATTTTAATTCGTGATCGTTTCATTCAACCTCATTTAGTTGTGAGTAATTTATTTATCTCTTAATCTCCATTTTTTTTATGTATATTAGCTATGTAATAATAATAACCGCAGATGATATTATCCATTAGGTCCTAGTGGTACTTGCAAATAATCCTTCCAATGGTTACGATCATTGTGATGTAATAAAGTACAGATCTGGAGAGTAATTGTTTGCACAACTAACTAATTAAAATATTTGTGTTTATTTCTATTCCAACCAAATCTACTTCGTCAACTGAACAGAAAATTATCAATTGGCTGTCGATCAGATACCAAACATACCGACTTTTTTGTACCCAAATATAAATTGTTGAAAATTGTTATTAGAACGTTTATTAAAAAAAGACTTACCTCCAAGTAATTTATGCAATATTTATAGCAATAGCTTCGTTAAATCAACTTATTCGCAGAAGAGCCATTACGTATTGCACAGGACCGTAATAACTGTAACTGCCATAGATTTTCACAATTAATTTACTAAAACATCGACCCAAATACTATTAGAGAAATAATCGACTCTGAGGACCTTTATTCATCGAAAATGACGCAAATATATATCGAACAGTTAGCTTTATCAGTTCACGTACTTCGATAATACGCATCTAAGCAAATAAAACACATGAAGAGGTACTTCGAAAGTAAATACTCTTTACAATTTTTTTTTTATCATTAATCTCGCCCAAACTGCATGGAAAACAAATCAGTTGCTACATAGAACAATAGATGGGGTCCGAGTTATCAGTGCACCCGTGGGATTCAGAGAGGAGTAGTCTGAAGTTGAGCAAGTTTAATAGTTACTGATACTGGCGTTCAACCAATCTAATCGCTTCAGCATTTCAGTAGAGAGATTGGTGTCTTAGGCGTTGATAGCGTTAGTATTTACTTAGTTTTCCGGGAAGAAACGTTAAACGTGAAATTGTTAGATATAGTAAGAAAAAGCTAGCTATGGCATTGAGTTCGGAAAATAATGAAGACGAGATTACGGTGAGTTACTTGTATGATACTGTAGGAAGTTATTTGGTGGCTACAGCTACTGAAAAATTGTCAAATTTAGGAAATATTACCTGCAAAATTTCATTCAGGATGGACGTGTACAGCCTTCGTCTTCGTTTTCAACACTTGCTCTCTTCAGCCGTGTACCACACCGCTATATATACCAGGTCCTTCTCACATGATTTACTTGAAATTAATAATACCTTGCCTGATCAACTTAGAGCTCTATCGATACAGGTGGTTAAAGCCAGATTAAAAGCCATCTTTCTTGGGAGTAGTGACTGCTTTATTGGTTTTCTTTTTGGAGGCCACTTTAATATGTAGATTGATGTTAATTGGATGAATTAAAATGTACCATCTCCTGGACTTCGAGTCTATGTCTATATATGTGTGTTGTTTTGGGTTTGTAAATCTCAAGGTGGAAGAGTTAATTTTAACTGATCTGTATCCTTTCCTCCTGGATGACAGTACATCTTGTTTGGGATGACCTAATTTTAATTATTAGAGAATTAGAACTAATGGAAAGGATACTGTATGTGTAATTGGTTCACTACACATAAATAAGCAAGCTTGCGCTTGAAATCTTCCAGTGCTTAAAGGATTAAGATGCTTCTCTTTTTAAGATATTTTGGCTCTCGCCGGCGAGATGTGAAAATCCGTGGTTTACTTAGTATTTCCGACGTAATTAAATTTTAGAAAGCTGTCAACCCCGCCTGCTTTTCTTATGTACAGAAAACTTATTGTAGGCGCAATAAACAAGTGGTCTCGGACGGAGTAAATTTTTTCCTTAAAATGTTGCTCGGATAAATAAAAGAATTTCTCATTTTAAATCATAGCCCATCTTGAGCGTAATAATTTGATATTTCGAAGATCGAAATAAGGTGATTGGTTGTTTAGAATGTAGGATGGGGGCATTGCTGGATGTTTCTGGATTTTGCTATTTTGTCGTCTCAAATTGAAACGTGGTAATAGAATTTTGCTGTGTACATCTGGTTCGACAAAGTGGAAATTTGTTTATAAGAGACAATCTGTTTGTATTGCCGATACGATTTTATGGATTATTATTTTATCCAATCAGTGTGATGGACGCTTCATTTAAATTCATAAAGTAAAGCAAGTGACTCAAAATTGTTTTTTTTTAATATTGTGGTAAAAGAGAGCTTATTTAATATTGTTGATGTCTTTCAAATCTCGTAAATTTGATTTTTCAACCGTAAGAGGAAGCTGTAGCCGTTGAGGAAGTGATATCTCATTCCATGTAATGTTTTTCTTCTCGATTTTTTATTTTTCATCTAGATTTGCGATATCGGTGGTGTCTTGCAGTGTTTGCAGTAAATGACGTCTTTGTTTTGCTAGATTTTCAATACGAGGGTAGTCTGAAAAGTTTCAAGCCTGAGTGTGACTCGTTAGAAATATTCTGCTAATATAACTGCGCATGCGTTGCAAGGTGCTTTCGTAAATTTCAGTCATGTTAGACACTTAGCTACTGTTTAATAATCGCTCGTGTCAGTCGAATATCGAGCCATCAATAAACTGTCGTATTTGGAAGGCAACACGCTTAGCAAACTAAAGCAGAGTTAGACGCGGATTACGGAGACTCTGCTCCATCTTTTGCCATAATGAAATTTGGGATAGCTGCATTTAACCATCTTCGTACCAGCGTGGTTGATGATGAATGTTCGGGACGTCAAAAACTGGAACCACCACTGATAGCATCCGAAAAGTTTGTCAAATGTTACTAGACGACCGTCGAATGAAGGTTGGAGAGACAGCTAGAGGCTATTTGTCATATATTGAAGATTTTGGCATGAAAAGGCTAACCACGCGCTAGGTGTCGCGGTTGCTCAGTTAGGGTCAAAAATGCGTTCAAAGGGACATTTCCAAAGCCTTGTTGAAGCAAATTAAACGAAATAAATGTTCTGGCGTTGATTAATAACTGTAGATAAAACCTGAGTACACCAGGACACCAGGACCTGAAGGCAGGGCGAATTGGTTCCAGAGACGACGAAAGCTGTTCCGTTGACCATGGAGCTTCGTTAATCAACTATTTCGTAAAAGAAGAAAGAATAACGAGGTCACGCAACACATCACTACTTGACAAGCCAAAGGCGGAAATTGCAGAATTGATAGACCACCCATCTTATTCACCAGATGCGGCGGCACTCGGAGACTTTTTTTTGAATTTCCTAAGCTCAAAATTTCGCTTTGAGGACAGAAATTTTCATCAAATGAGGAGGCTATTACATTCGTAATCGCATATTTTGCAGAATAAGATACCAACTACTATTTGGACGCCTTAAAGAAATTGCAGCATTGTTGGGAAAATTGTAGAGATTTAAAAGATTATGTTGAGAAATAAGACAATTTGACAAAACTGAATAGACTGAACAGAATTAGGTTGTTTTAACATGCAGTACCTTAAAAAAAAAATATATTAAATCGGGTTTGGCTCCGAGTTGGTTTCGAGATGTTCCGAGGAAGTTTTATCGTTCTCAAGGCAGCTAGTTTATTATTATGCAGGCAGTACTTTGTATATCGTTTAGCAACAATTAGAATATTAAAATTAGTCGCTTAAGCACAACAACATGCCTCGCATACTTGCTATCTACAATAGAATATGTATGTTTATCCGCGTCAATTATTTAATTTGTCTTTTTGCAGTCCAGCTGAGCTTAGATACGTATGCAAATTTTATCGATACGCGCAACATTTGCACATTACACAGTAGGAACCTAACAATCAAGTACACGATCACGATCATAAAATATTAATTCATTACGGCGATGCCTACTAAAATAGTGCGCCAGTAGGTGCCACTACTGCTCTTGTCCGCAACTTCCAATCCCGGCTCTCCAGTTATCACCGTCCGATAGAATACTTCTGTGAACATCATAATTAAATGGAACGTTGTAGAATATTAAGCGACGGATTAATAAATTAATAAAATAAATTAAGGATGATATATTTAGCGGCTATAAATTTAGTAATATCGTCATTAAAAATTTACATCGTATACGCTGGAGATAGGGTCACGTATCCGATTAATGGGCATTGTATGTTGCAACGGCGAACTTGCGGACTCGAATAAATTTGTAATTAACATTAATTCAATCGTCCTCCCAGGTTATATCGGCTAAGGTATTATTATTACTTTCAATATTTATGAATGTATTCATCATCGGTGCGAAACGAATGAGTTATAATAGAAAAGATGTCATGGCAAGCGATTTGGGGCATCGCATGTGGAAAAAACAAGCTTGTAGTCGATGGAAATGAAAGTCCTCGTTTTGGAACATCCTGTACATAAAATTTGTTACAGAAAAAACACGATAGCGGAATTGTAAGAAAATGGAATTGAAATGAAAATATCGAGCAGTACTGCTTTGATTTATGGGAAAAACGCACGTGTAGGAAAATGGAAAATGTTGCAAGTGTACGTTTTTTTTTTTTTAATAAATTTTAAAATTTTATTTTCTTCTTCTTCTTCTTCTATTTTTAGTCCATCTAGCGCTCTGCAGATCAAGAAAAGAGACAACAGTGCAACTATAAATAAGATACAAAAAATCGAGCACGACATGCAGTGCAAAGTGAACCGCTTACTTTCGCAAAAAAATTTCTTCGTCTTTCACCTGTGGGCTCTGCGCACATCGTTGAGCTTTCATTGGCACAACACTCTTGAGATTCGCTGATGCTTTGCGTTAGCTTGGTTTCTGGTGTTGAAGCACAGCAAGTGCTTGAAAAATATTCTGGAACATAAAAATGAGCCCCTTATTCATACATCAATATGCCTTTAGCATGCAGATGACTCTGTAATATCTTTACCGCATGCTCAATTTCTCCGCCAGTCAAGAAATCGATCAAAGATAGGCTCTGCCTCCATCCTTCGTCGATCTCGCTGGCTATTTGAACTGTGGGTTGCGTGGGCTCCTGGTTCTTCGATGTCCGATGTATTTTCGTCGAAAGCCAACACAGTTAGCGAAATGTCAAGCATATTGGTAGAAAGCAGTGAAGCTACGTATGTTAACGAACTTCTAATGAAAGTGTTTTAGTCTACAAGATAACTACAAAATGTTGAAATTTGATTAGCCAAAAAATAAAGAAATGAAGAATGATTTTTAATAAAGAATCTCAATTTAACCGTGTATATTACTTGACATATCAGGAAGAATGCTGCTCTTCGTCTAAATTACAAATAAAAACAATGCTTTGCCAATTCTATAAGCAACACTGTTGTATCGACTGCAAAGGTACCTTCTTTTCATCAAAATAAACAACAGTGTCTTGTGTCCGTAAAAACGTGGTTGCTTCGTTTCGTTTGCCTAATTCACGCATTGCACGTGCAGTCCAATCAGTCCTCCTTTGAAACATATCGCCATGATTTTCAATGCTAATCCGCGATTTAACGAAACTTAAGAACGAACTTATCTAGCAATGAACTCACTTGAAAGTGTGTGAGGTTGTTGTGTGAGGATGTGGGTCTATTGACACATAGACCTGCGCTTTTACATCTTATTAAATGTGAAGTGTTGCCTTTAAGTGAGCTTTCTGCCAATAGTTATGAATAAACGCCAAAAGTCATTCGGATTGCGCTTTAATAACTCCAAACCTTTCTTTGAAGTTAACACACGCGCGTGTTTACGGTCAATTGTGAGCAATCGCGGCACCCACCCTGCGGGAAGTTTCCCTATTCAATTGAGATGCCCGCACCCTCACCAACCTCACTTTCTCATTATCATATCGTAAATGGTTTCAATCGTTTTTTAATGTGAGCCGATTTCGACGCCTTGGACGTTCTTCATCCAAGATTGTTCGTACAGCCACATTTAAATTCTGCTGTCCAATATTTTATGGTCGATAGCGAAGGTGCAGAGTCCCCAGACTGCTGTACATTCGATCCTTTCCATTGTTTTTAAATCACAAGAGTTGTTCACTTTAAATGGCTGTTATTCACAAACTAACTGAAGAATCTGTGTGAATACATGACCAATAGCGCTATCTGTTACTAAGGCCAGGTAATCATTGAACTCCCCTCGTAATTATACAAGCCTTCCACAACATAGAATGCCTCCGTTTTCCGAAATTTCTCGTCCCATGCTAACATAACATTTAGTGTCCCTACACCATGTCCGATGATCATGGGTCGTGAGCAACGTGAACATAACAGATGTTTTTTCCACATAAATAGTATTCACCTGACGTTTCGCCAATAACGGCACGTTTTTAAAGGTCTTCAATACTTGAAGGAAACATGTGGTATTATTTATCATTTTTTTTGCAATTTAAATGGAGCGTATCGATATTTCTTTTTTATTTAGATCCATGATAGAATTACCGCTGCCCAATGCCAATTAGTATAATTGGTACTTAAGACCTTGATTGTCTTGGACGTTCGCATTGTTAGTAACCAGCAAGCACTTAACAGCCCATTAGGATAATTGGACTGACAATATTAAAAAGTAGACGGTGTATGTTTTAAGCCGATGTCTTCGGGAGAAAAAGAGGTGTCCTCAGTATAAAATTTAATATCGCATGTTTAGATATTTTTATACAACGCTGAAATGTGCTACAGTGGATCGCGTTCGTTTTACAATTTTAATGGTAATTGAAAAATAAAGTACTCTACGCAGATAATTTTCCAAGAAATATTGAATCATTTTAATGTTAAGTGCGCTGGTATATTACTTGGAAATGATTTAGCGTAGTGGGATAAGGATTAAGATATTGGATCAGTAATTGTGTGATTATCTGCCCAACCTTATCGAAGTATATGGATCTTACTTCGTTAATTTAGCATACTTACAAGTACATCCTGAGATTGAATCTCGTACAATAGCGATGTTTTTAATCTCTGCTTACATTGTATCAATACATTGCTCCATATTGTTAACATTATTTAAGTATACTGCAGAGATTATCGTCTAGTATTCGACATGATTAGAATTTGGAGATGACAATCTTGGGAGCTGGTCGTCTGCGGGGAAGTTTCGTGGAAATTTGTATTAAGGAGACGCGATGTCATCATTTGAATAGAGCGATGCTTTTTCTATTTTGAGAGTTGGTGCCACATAGATTAGTTATATTATTAAAAAAAATTTGTTAGTTTATAATATTTGGTGCTCAGATGAGTCTGAATGTTTGAATCCATTGAACGTTAGGTGCTTTTCCAAATCGGCTTGCAGAACTGACTGCTTAGTGCTGCCGACACATACATTTGCCTGTTGAAAATGAGCTTTTGTTGGATAAATTTGAAGACTAGCAAGATGAGCAATCGTGTGGGATATGTTGTACGTATGCCTTCTTTTCTTTAGTAATCAGAAAATATATTTGTGTTTACGAAATAGGTACGGTGGGTATTTATTACCTTTTGGGGGGTTCCCAATGTTTAATAAATACAAATAGTAAGTAAAAAAAGTAGAAAAAAAAAACAGATAATTTTGATTTTGTTTGGTTTTTTTTTCTATATTTACATTATTTTTATCTTTTATTTTATTTATCTATTAAGTTAGAAATTATGTCACTTTAAGGTTTTAGTTGCATAGGCATGTATAGTTAAGGATTGATCTTGAAAACAAAGGATAACCTAGATCATCCAGCTGTATTTCGACTTAGTTCTATTTTTTCTTCTTTCATGAAATCTTCACATTCGCAAATATTGTAATGTTACAACTAACGTCTAAGAGGTTATATGCCGTCAGCGCTACCCATACATCTCATCTAGTGACTTCAGTTTGTCTACCTATCGAAAACAAAAGTCCATCTAGTGGTAAGAGGCTGGATTTCTAAAAGAAAATTCCTTTTTCTTGCATATTATCTTTAGAGTGTGGGTGGTAGAAGAATATTATATGTTCAACCAACGACGGTAGCGATGAAAACGGATAATTACTTCTTTTGGATTTTTTTTCTTTTTTCTACAACTTCTTTAACCTTGAGTCTTATCACTCAGGTGAAGTGTGTCTGAGTAGATCTCTAATAAAAAATGCTGCTAATTTGAAGAATTCAAATTGGAATTTAGGAGTGAGTCAGAGTAATTATTCAGAAGTTGTCGAGTTATAAATGAAGTGGAACTTCGATAACTAAGGTTAGTTGTCGTTTAAATTTCTATGTCCCATTCAAAAATTAATTTGTCAATTCAAATAAAAATCTCAATTGCCGAATGGGTGTTTTAGAGACGTTTCCGATCTCCACCACCCTCAATTTCATCAAATAATTTTTACAAACCAGTAATTTTCGAAATTTTCGCAATTTTTCTCCGTGTAAAGCATTACAGTGTATTATTATAATACATTTTCCGCCATTTTTCATGTAACAACCTTGAAAACGACTGAATTATACAAGTGTGCAACAGCTTCTGAAAATGGTGTTACCAAATTTTTAATTTTTCAATTCTTTTACCAAAATAACGTGCTTTTTTTTGAAGAATTCAAATTCAAGAAAATATTGGAGAATGAGAAGCTAGAGAATTAATTTTTAAAAAGGATCAAGAACGAGTTTACTTTAAAGGAAATAAATGACACAGCGGCATGTTTACGAAATCCGTGATAAATAATGGGTAATGGGTACCGAAAGAAATATAAAGCACTGGCAAATCGTGCCCTGTAGTTTAAATTTAAAGTTGAACCAATCAATAACCAAAGCTGGCCAGCTTCCCTCTGTTGATAAGAAAATATCTAACTTGAAACTATTACTATCTTCATTGCGTAGATGGCGGCAATAATATATGTTTTGAATGAAATTCTAAAATATAATTCTAAACTTAATTCTAAGCTTAATTCGCCAGATCGATAGGAATTTTGTACAATTGGCGTTGATTGTAGGGCTCGACTTAAGAGTTCCAGACCCCCAATCCTTCCTCAGAGGAAGCCGCGACTGCTTTGATCTGGAGGAACAAATTGAAGCTCATCCTTTTTTAACGGAATTGCAGCACGAAAACAACATCTTAAATTTAAAACTAAATACGGTATTGAACATAACTAAATCCCAAAGTATGCAAATATCAAGAAGGTTGAATATACAAAGTGAAAGTAAAAACCATTTGATTTGAAATCGATAGTATTTACATCATTACTGTCAATTATAAGCGATTAATAGACTGATATACGGATGAAACACTTGAGAGTGAGTGACATGGAATCAAATTGTTTAAAACAGATAAAGTATTCTATAAGTCTATTAGAATCGTGACTGCTCCGATTACGGGATGATAAAAGTAAATAAAAATAAAAATAAATACTTAGCTCTAGATACAGGCTGCGCTGCTATAGCACACGCGGATTTGAAGGTACGTGCTCAATATTTTGCTGTTTCGAATTTCTATAATGCTTACCTTGACTTGCAATTACGCGCGGTAGTCACACTTGAGAAATCTATTTTTTATAGTGCTCATATGCAAATCTAACCTACTACGTAGTGGATACTAGTAATTTATGAATTAATTTAATTTGTTTATAATAATATGCGTGTTTCTTTATGTTTGACTACTAAAAAATAATGTCCGAAAAGCGAAAAGTTTCTAGAAAAATAAAACCTGTCTACGGTGTGGGTTAACAACTGATGCAGCCTATTGCTTACCTATTACTGAACCAAATTTGTTGTTTTATCTACAGATTCTTACGTTTTCTTTTTAATTTCCGTTATTTGTCATTTGAGTTAATGTTTATTTTGTAACTTTGAATATCTCTTTCTTCTATTACCAGCAGTTACCATTGTCCTTTCGCCGTAAAGAATAAAACG
>LR737398.1:1272025-1299567 GCA_902655005.2 Marronus borbonicus | reverse complement strand
AGGGAAAACATTTTCGGTGTGTCTGCCTACTCGGTTTGTTTGTTTGTCGTATCCATTTTATGTTTAGTTCGACAATAATATTCAACGTGACTTGATCGTTTTACCTTAACATTAAAGTTTTCTTTTTAATGGAAACGATAATACAAAGGAAAAAGAGGACGATGACGTAAGATAGGAGATTTTGAATAAACCAATTGCAACTAATTAAATTTCAAATCCTCTTTATAGATACCTTGAAAAAGTTGACAAAAAGTTAATGGAACGTAGCAATAAGAAAAGGAAAAGAAAAGAGATCTTTCCTCTGCTGTTAAGGATCTAAAACTCGAAGAAAACATGTATCTGAATGCTTAAAGTTTTAACATTTTTCAATAAATTCGCATCTATTTAAATATACACTTATTTCGCGTTAACATTTATGTATACTTATTTTACCACACTCATCCATGTAAATGCTTATAAAACTTTGATTATTGGTTAAATTAATAATTGAAAATGCTGATGGGGAATAGTACCATAAAAAAAAATAGATAAATTTGGATATCATTGAAGAGCAATCACGAAAAATATAGTTCATTAACTGAAAGGGTTTATAGTTTTTATACGCAATTGGACAGAAATAAAAACGCGCCTTTTGCTCTCAATTTAGTAAAGATCAAACAAACAGTGAACGTTTTACGGCCATTTTATGATCGCATGGTTATTCACGAGCATCACCCGGTGATAGATATGCGCTCCTATCTAGTCGAATGTATATCTCTGTATTGGGTGGCTATAATATCGACAATATAAAACGTATATACAAATAATAGATATAGTTATATGTGCGCATGTATATACGTAATATATACGCATGTATTCATCGTTATAGCAAGTTTTACGATGCAGTTATATCTCCTCGTAAAATCGTTAAACAGCTAATGAAACAAATATAAAACGGTTATTACTTTTCACTATTAGCGATCAAGTTGGACGCGAAGAAGAAGCGTACCATAAATTCCCCGCGACCCCGATAAAGTTATTTATTCCGATTCGATTCATTTACGGCCATATTTCGGACGCAATAAACTATCGGGTGAATGTGGGACGGCTAGTATTTTAATTAATTAATTTACTTAGAGATTTTCCGTATCATCCGTTCGAGTTATAACGCAAAAAGTAATTTAAATAGCGTTAATTGCAACCGCGTTTATTGCAAATAAAACGATGCGAACGTTAGAATGTTTGTTATGCCGTTATTGATGCCACTGAAGCGTTTCTATAACGTAAAAAATTGTTAATATTCTCTATAATGAACGTTGAAGTATTTTTACCAGACATACTTTAATGTATTTATACAGAAAACTAATCTATAAGTGTTGGCTGATATTCGCGAACAGCTTCTTCAACTTCCTGTCATGGTACATGGAAATCTCGATGTAGATAAATCTTCGACTTCCTGCTGCCTTTATTTGTGTCACTATAACATAGAAGAACTTTTATCATCCTAAGTTATATCGAAATAGCGATTAACCGAAATGATCCAACACGCTATGTTAGACGGTATTTTTAAAGAATATTTACCATAAATCATCAGACATTGTGCCAAATTAATTTAAGCATTCTCATAGTGTTACGCGTTCTGGTTTGTTATGAGTCCGAAGCAGTTCTTAACAGTCGGGGATTTCTTGCCTCTACGCACCTTGTTCTGCGCAGTTTGTACTATAAAGGAACGTGTAAAAAAAAAAAGAAAGGTAACATCTTGGAATTGAGGGGCGAAGAGAGTGGAAGCTTTAAAGCCGGTGCGAAGAGGTTAGAAATGTCGAACAATAGGCACGAAATACGTCAAGTAAATGTTTGGAAGATTATCTGCCGATGTGGATGCTGTAGACATTTTCCAAACAGAAATGGATGAATTTAGGCAAGGGCATAGTAATTATCAAGAAACGAAAGGAGCCCTTCTGGACACACAATCAACAAATAAAGCATGACAGTTTTGTTCTGCAGCAGTGCTTCAGTAACCCTTTGAGGCCCATGTATATAGGAAAATCTAAAAAAAACTCCGGATTTTGATCTTTCGACAAACGCTATTGTTGCCTATTATCGAAATCAAAAAACTTCCTAGATGTCCGTTGCCTTGTTCACCGAATGGTTTGATGATGTCCCCAACGTTGAGTGTATTTTAATGTTTAAAAAATAGTTAAAAAAAAATCCATTTTCTTAATCGATACTGCCCCTATGCATCTACAGAGTTTGCATTGTTGTTCAGTTTCTACCAGCTAATATCACAAGTCTGATCCAGCTCCTAGACCAAGGCGTAATAGAATGCTACAGAGGGCATTATCGGGCGTTCTTTCTTAGATATCTGCTGCAAGAGGCAAACGAATCAAGATTGTTCCAGAAATCCTGAAAACCATCAACTTGAAACATGTGATTTATGGTTACGCTGAATCCTGAGAGAAATAAAATCATCAACCCTGAAAAGTTGGTAGAATTTAATAATTAATGACAATACCGAAAAAGAAGAAAATCTTGAAGATTTAATTGAAAAAATACCTTGATGTGAAGGGATCAACGAAGATGAAATAAGTGAATGGGTAAATAGTGATTGCTCGAAACTGGATTTCAATGACTAAGATATTGTTAATATGGTACTCCCCGAATCTCAGGGCAATAACAATGCAACAGATGACGAAGATGATGAAGAACCGTTTTCTCACGACCTTTCCGTATTATTAGATGCATTACGGTTCGTTGAAACATGTGACGAATCAAAACCTCCTGATTTGCTGTTAGTGGCGTGATATAGCGGTTGGAAAATGATATAAAAAAGAAACAGAGAAAACTTTCACCTCAAACTTCAGAAAATGATTCTTAGTCTCTAAAAATAACATTTTGACCATTATTTGAAATGTTGATATTCATTGTTTCTCTTCTTTGTTTTGGTTAGCTGTGGTTCTACCGTGTTCCAAAAAAATCAATAGGGTGGAATGGATTCTGTAATTATTGCACAATCGGTTGACGTTGTTTTTGTTGCTCTCATGTTTTTTTGTTCAATTTTTCTATTGCCTACTATTGAGTGGGGCGAAGCAGCTCAACAAATAATTGAGTCAGGAAACCGTTTTAATCTTAATGGACCTTTAAAAAGTGCATTAGTAAGAATGTAGTTTTCTTTAAAACAAAATAGCAAAAGCATCAAATACAGACAATAATTTGGTCCATGGAAAGTAATGTTAACTCTAACGAATGTCCATGTTTCAAGTGGACTTGATACATCTTTGATAATAGAAATTAATTTTAACTAAAGTAAGTAGAAACGCTTCAAGGAAGTACAGATACTCAGATATCACATGTCTAAAGCAAGTTTCGATGAGTTCCCCCTTTAATGATATTCAATCCATATGCTTTTGTCGTTGAAACTACCTCTTTTGTTTTATCGTTAATACTGCGAGTGTCGAACAACTAAAAGTTGATAGTCTTATCTTTAACTTATATAATAAGGTGAAGACAAAGTAGCAACAACTTACGTCTCATTAAATTAGAAAAAATTATTACGTCAATGCTAATATTTAATATAGAAATAAGCACGCTTAAATATAGCAGATGACGTCGACGCTGCCACGATCTACATGGCATATGATTAATATCGCTGAAATATCAAATTAACCTCAGTTTTGCTGAAAGCCAAGTTCACCGCGCATAACTAACGATAATTACATACAAACATAGGATAACATAGTTGCAACGGCGAAGAATAAGATTATTATTATTATTACTAAAATTATATTTTAATTATTATTTTTAAAAAACCCTTCGCTGATCCTCGCTTGTGGGATGGGAACGCATGTAATTAATAGTTTAATTTAATTTGCAACTTACACTTAATAAAACAACTCGAGAGAGAGGTCTTCGTATCTCGAACCCTCGTGTTCATTGAACACGTTAACATAATTATATGAAATAGCGTTAGCACTGTCTATGTTGTAATAAACAAGCGTACCTTCAAGCGCAAACAAGTTATACGTAGTATATTTGTTTCAAGCTGCTCCGGCAGAAAATAAATGCAAGACGCTTCGCGCAAGAAACGTGTACTCATCCAAGTTGGCTTCGCTCGTGATGCAAATTTACTCTGTCTGCTATAAGCCGGTGGAAAAAATTAATTAAATACGGCTTGAATACATAGTATCTAAAAACTCGATATCGTGTGCCCGCAGAAAAATTGTTAATCTACTTTTTCTGAAATATTTGCTTGTTCAGTTCACAAGAGATCCTTTCTGATTATCCATGGTCTTCTTAAGTATTCTAGTAGGTGCAAAACGAATAACCAAATTTCGAAATTTAAGCCAGCGTAAAGTGTGAGGGTGGATCAGTAAATATCCTCGTTAGTAAGATGCCTTTTTGCCAACGTCTCTGGTACTCCTTTAAACCCTTTCAAAAAGTACGCTTTTTCAAATTCCTCAAAATAAGCTTCTGTCTTAACAATCACCTCTTCGTCTATGTAGTGCTCATTTTAAAAATGGCCTCCGTTTTCTTCCATCACGTAAGACTTTCTGGTAAAAAATTATGAATAAAGAGAATCTATTAGATACATATTATTGGAGTCTTTGGAGTGCATTTTTCGGTGAGATTCGAAGCGCCTTTTTGGTACTTTGCCTTTTATGAACGCTTTATGGTTCAATAATATTTATATTCCATCTTCCCTGGTACCTTATTTCGATCTCTTTAATATCCTGATGCAATCTTTTGCCTTGTTCTACACTGACCGCCCCAAGGTTTTCGGCAAGTCTAAATGAGCATCTAGGAAATGTAATTTCAATCTTGTTCAATGTAGTTTTGATACTCCAGGTCTTTCTTGGTTCCAAAGAAATTTACCGCCGCAACTCTTATCAGCTTAAATTACCTCTGATAGCCGCTAATAGCTTTAGTTCGCGTACTCCACGTTGACACGTTATATGTTTCTTATATTGAGACTACTTCGTAAATATTAAGAGCAATGGTTCCAACAGGAGGTACCCGAACTTGCTTCTTCTCCTAGTAATATCGTCCTTGCTGTTATTACCATTATTTTCATTAAATTCAGATTTATTTCAGTTTATTTGTAGGAACAACTCCCATTTCTCCCACTCCATCTGTTATTTTACTTCAAGTAATTGATAATAATGACGCTCCAAATAAACACATACCGGAATTAAGCACCCCACATCGTAAAATATACCTTCACATCCACTATGTGTGCACTATAGATGTAACCTTCCAAAAACAATTCATCACTTAGAACTGTCGGTCTCTACCCCCCTAATAAAAACCAAACCATGCGAAACGTTCAGAATGCATTTGAGTATATAGACTTCTCATCTCTTTCCGTCTCTCCTCGTCTGTATTTTTTCGAAGAGGCCGTACACATAGGGTCGTGAATAGCCCGGCCGTAGTACAACATTTCTGTGTGCGTATGCTCGCGTTAGTGATTTATAACGATTTAATATTTATTTTGATGGGTGAAATTTGGCGTTACTAACTCACTCGGTATATATTGTACGTGCGTGCGGAGGGTGAGCCGCACAGCTGCTGAATTATATTTAATACCGAATAAAATGGAACCCGATCTTTGTAGAGGCGATAAGGGTTTCTTTGTCGGAGAGCGTTAAGGTCGAAAATTGCCCTTCGATGGTCGACAGTTCTATTTTGATAGCTGGGAAAGGTTGGCTTTTGTCATTCGAATAAAATTTTTACTGCTTTTCTATACGGTTAGTGAGGTATATCTGCTTATATTCCGGGACGTATGTTATATACGTGGGATTATTAAGGACAATATTTCATTCGCTTAAATTTATCTAGGTATATAGGTAAGCAAATAAAGCCATGCGAAAGCGATTACCTTTGTGAGACGACCGGCAGAGGTATCTGCATTTTAGAAGTAAGAATAACGTAATATAAAATAATTTTCCCTCCTCTCCTCCCAAAAATTGAATTTGAAATGAAACTCGGTTAATCTGAAGCACGAATAATCTGCAGATATTTACCCACAAATAAGAAAAATTCTGCACAATTTGGGCGATGGACCTGCTAAATTCTTACACCAATGTTACCTAAAATAGACGGTGGTTTTTTTTAGGTAACATTGATGTAAGAATCGATGTTAGAAGGAGGTGTCCTTCCAAATTCTTTGGCAATGTCGAAGAATTTACTATTATGTCAATATAATGGTACTTTTTCCTGTTGTGACATCGTTTGTGTAGGTCTACTAAGATACAAAAATTAAAATAAAAAGCTTTTGGAACGACCTATGTGATATGATGAGACTAAAATTAGATTCACTGACCCGACAAAATAGCCCCGACAAAACAGCCCACCGACAAAACAGCCCCCATCAAAACAGCCCCCTCAAAATAAATACCATGTATATTCAGAGGTTTTCTAATTATTCGTATATATGTATGTATAATGTTCAATGTATTATTTGTTAAAGATTGAATTAATTAATTAATTAATTAAATGTATCGAGGTAAGAAAGACGGTTCGTCCGAATTTTGCCACGTTACTTCCTCGGAGGGCGGGCGGCACTAATATTCCTTTCTATTACTCCTGTGGCTTATTTGTCAAAAACAACATCTATGAAGTAGGTTAACTGCCATGTCTGTGCCATATGCATTTCATCATTGTTGGTGAATTAAATCCAATTATTAAGGCTGGAGCTGTTTTGTCAGGGGCTGTTTTGACGGGGGCTGTTTTGTCGGGGTACCGGTTATTATCAACGTTCAGCATCACGATAGGAATGCGCCACTGTTAAAGTTCGCTCACAAAGATGAATTTTAGGCTTAAAGGAACACCATTAAATTACCGCATGACTTAGATATGTAAATGTTTATCAATTTAAAGCACAATAAAGCAGGTATTGCAATTTTATGTTTGAAGAGTAAAACCGAAGTTGACGTTGCTAGAAATAAATGCAAAAATAAGTACGGAGAATGTTAATACAGATCGATGTAGAATTTAATTCCGCTTCATAATATGAAATAAAAAATGGCTCGTTGTATTTGAAGAATTCAACTTTGGATGCTGTGAATTTGCCCTAAAGCGAAGTTTTAGTGAAACCACCTGTACAAGGTGGACCAAATTCGATGGTTTTAGTAGGGAACTTGTATTTCTAAAGGAATTAGACAAAAACTGACCTAAGCTTCTGGAGCTCGATTTTAAAGAGAAATCGATTTGTGAAATCCCTATTTTTATATCTTCCTTAATATAAGAGATACAGAGCGTTTTCTTAAAATGTGCAATTTTTAAAAACAGTTGTAACTTTTTTATTTGTGAAAATGCTTGATTTATATAAAAACTATATTAGGGCGCGTTTTGACGCAGAATCCCATGCTCTAATTTTTTCTTTTTTTAAACTCTTATTTTTTGAGATATTATCAAGCCTTGTGCTTTTTTATATGGAACACCGTATATATTTTTATACTATTGAAAAGCATATAAAATTACCTTTAGAATGATATAACACACTTGATATTTTATTTAAACAATTTTTAAATTATTTGTTTTTCTTAATGTCACGTTATTTTAAGATGGCTCCAGAAGCTTCGATCAGGTTTTGTCTAATTTCTTTAGAAATGTAAGTTCCCTATTAAAAGTATCGAATTTGGCCCACCTTGTACATGCTTACTCCTTTAAAATAATTGCCACAGATAATTTCAAAGGTTGTGCTAATGGAAAAAAATTACAAAAATTTCAAAATAACCGAAATAAGTTAGGAGATAGGAAGGAACACCTGATGTAATTGTATCCAAAACAACATGCAGAAATGAAGTATCTAATAAAAAGGGCACCATTCCACTAAAAACAAAGAAGTTGATGGCAACATCCTGTATAACCGGAAAAGCACGCAAAAACGGAATTTCGTACAACCCACAATATTTTCAACGAATGGTTTCAATCAATCACCCACACAACTATTTTATCCAACGGTGGGAGTAGATAATCATGACCAACGCCGCATGCAAAATTGATTCTAAATTTCGAGGCAAAACACAACACATGCAGAATACAGAGATGGTAAGATGTTAGCAGACCATCGGATTTAAAACATTTTTTACAAGATTCTCTACATCCCAGATTCCATAATATTCTGGAAGCTCTTTCCTGTAAAGCGAAAGTTCAACTTGCAAAGGTATCTAAACCCCATCACAGGATTCCAAAGATCATTCTAGAATAGAAATTAGCAATATAGAAGGTCCCAATTTCAACATTTTCTGAACTGATACAAGGGGAAACATGCTTTTGAGAGATCTTTACACATATTGTCGATACGTAAGCCCCAATTTAATGTTTCGTCAGTAGTTACGCCAAGAATTTTGACCGAGTTTGTTAAATTGCTGACGTTATCGTTTTAAGATATATCGGCCTATCTTATATTTGAGGCTATTCCGATATAATGTTGTTAGCCTTTATCTTTTTTGTATATTGACAAATACACCATTCGTTCAGTTAGTAGTAGCTTACGTAAATTTCTAATAGTCACTGCCATCCTCGTACATAGCGTTTCGAAGCAGTTAAGAAAATCATTGATAAAGACTAAAAAATAAGGTTGGTCACCCCAAGAAGGGAGCCTTGTGAGCCCACTGCAGTAAATATGGCCCATTCAAACGGTCTCTTCTGCAGGCTACTATATTGGATCTTTCCTTTTAGATTCTACATCTTTTAGAATAGAAATTGTTAAATTTTCTGGAGATCTTTAGCTATTGACCTGATAAAACCACATATTCTAAATTTCACAGCAACTTACAATATATTTTAATTTCCTTTTGAATTACGCCTTCGGAAGCACTTCTAGCATAATCTACGCATCCTTTGAATAATATCGTTACCGATATAATTACATTGATTATACATTTCTATTGTTATTAAAGAGGAAATTATGAAATTAATATAATATCCAAGAAACCGACTCAAAATTATTGTTTTCCATTTGTAACAAGTACCGCTTCCGCCATTTAATAACATTTAATTCAGTTAATATTCATTCGCTTCTCATCTTATAATCGTGTACAATTTCATAACGTAACCACAGCTTCCTTTATTAAAATAAATAATTGCCGTATGGAACTTACATTGTAAAATTTATTTAATACACGAATAAATGAAAGTGTAGCAGTTACTTTGTCGCGATTATCTCCTTTATATCCGTATATATTGTTAATTGTTTTAAAAGTTTTTATCGGAAGTTGTTGATTTAGATCTCTTCTGTGATTGTATATATTCCTTCATCTCTTTCACGTGTAGATATGGATGTAATGCAGTATAAGTCTTACGTACATACATATTTTCCGCTGTTGTTTTCGATTTTTTTTTCTCGTACTTAATCCGTTTATCAGCTTCTGTATATCTCGCGCGGTTATTATGTCATGATGTTTCGCTTTTCCTTAATAGCGGTCGCTGATCGTCGAGATTCGATAATGGGATTATAACTATTGTCTGTTGCGTGCCGTGTTGTACGAATGAGAACTTTTCATATTCGCCGCTTGCTGCAACTTCGTTATGCAACAACCGACGTTTCGGGATGCGTACAGCGATGGGTTTTTCTATTCGTTTATCGCGTGTAATTGCACGATGGTGTTTACAATGTATGTGTATATGAATGCCAATATATGCCTCGTAATTAGAGGAGATAGGAAAATCCGCGTTAACGATGAGTTGTTTCGTGGTCGTACGCACGCGATGATTTAAACGAAGGTGTATTACTGGTGTTTACGTCTAGTAAATTTCTTATATTTCGCGGATGTGTTGATTCTAGGTTGTTGGTTTTGTAAGTCGATAGGATTTGGCGGAGTTGCATGTGTAATAACGATTATCTTATATTATGAATATATTATTCCTTGTATACATTGTATTGCTCATTATTTAACGTCGAATGTAAGATCAACTATTTTACATAAAGATTTCTACAGCTCGTTGGGATTATGCATAATAATTTTTAAGCTAGATGGAATTGATGGGAATTTTATATCCTTCTTGAAATATTTGATAACTTACAATCAAATCAACATTAAGCTTGAATCTTTAATTAGCAGATTCACACACATTTCGGATCAATGCATAGAAAACTACAACCACGTTGTAGGAATCACTAAGCACGTAGATCCATTAAAATCCTCTGCACTCAAGGCTCTTGGTTTCATAACCAGGAGCACTAAGCATTTCCCAAGAATCGATGCAATAATGCCGCTCAACTTAGCTTCTATATTGCCAGAACTGAAATTTGCTGGTGTTATCTAGCTACCAATCTATAAAACTGATTGTCCGTCCATTAAGAATGGTCAGTGAAAATTTTTGAAATACCTTCACCTTCAATACTTTGGTACTTATTCCTCGCAAAAATTTGACCGTACCACCGTTTTAAGCTTGATTCTCTTGAAGTCCAGCGTAATGAAGCAGATCGCGCATCTTTCCTTGGGTCACAATATTCCGCACGTAGCTATAACACGTTCGACTGCCCAGGTAGAAACATAAACGTAATGTTACGGTCACCACTGTATAAAATGCTTCAATTATAACACGGAGGCTAGTGACAATGTTATAAACGTTTTCCCCATTGAGTTTGTTACTAAATTCTTGTAGGTCAGTATTGTCTGTTACTTTGGTATTTCCGTTAGCCAAATAAAATATTCATTAACGTATTGGAGTAATTTAGTTGTGGAATATGCTTTAAGATTAGCAAATATTCCCCAAAGGTGGTCTAGCTTCTGATATTTGAGTGCAAGAAAATGCTGCTTTGTATGAAAATCTTCATTCTTTTCTAATAGAAGATTAGTTTATAAACTGCAATGACTTTCGTCATTAGTGGCACGGATAGCGTCGCCAAGCTGTCGGTCTCGGATCAAGCCTCGAGCTCGCAACTTTCTTAGAGTAGGGTCTTCTTTTGTTTAACTTTCTTCTTCAAATTTGTGATCACATAGCTACGAGCAGAGGTGTGTAATATTCCTGTAGCCGGCCAATGCTTCCTGTAAATGGCGAAGCTGCTGGAAATGCGAAGAAGTTGGAAAAGTTACTGTTACTTTGTTTATTCGTTCCTCTAACCATTTTATTTGTACCGTATTTTTTACTTATCGTAGTTTAATTGTGTAATTCGGTACTTTTTGTATCGCCGCGTATTATTATTTTTACAATCTTTTAACCTTGTATAGTAGCACAACGTACTGAGAATATAACCAGAAAATTTCAACCTCGTAACTTAAACACTGTTCCAGTTATTTACTTCCCCTTCTAATAAAACGTAAAAATTCATTAAAATCCGCTTTTCTCAAAAATGGTCGAAGATAGATCTAAGGAAATCTTAACAGAGCTTATGTAGAATAATGTACGCTCCATCAGAAAATTAAAAAATTTACAGGGTGCACTATCTAAAATAAGCAAGGTGACATTCATTTCCGGTATAACCGGAAATAATTCAAAGTTGCCAGTATTTTTATTTGAAAGATCAATATTAAAAATTCTCCAAGACAAATTTTCAGCATTCGGCTAGTAACGATTCCCAGTATTCGGCTAATAGATCGACGGCTTAAACGCCACACTCTGTATATTTTACCGCTGTCTGTATTGGCTGATGTCACTGTATACGATTAACGTATTTCAAGGGTTATTTATCAACGTTTTATTTCAAGTCCAAGGTTAAGTTAAGTTCTGTCATTTGATAGAACGCGGCGTTTTTTTTCGTGACGCACTAGCATAGAGAGTGCGCGTAAACGTGAAATTTTGAGGTTAGTTTTATTATTGGGAACTAAATAACAATTTCAATGTTACAACAGCTAACTATATACCAATACGTATATAACTATCCATAATATGTGTTCTGTGTGTGCATGTATACAATGGCAACGTAACACCGCCTCTAAAAAGAAGATTTATTTTTAATAATGGAGAACGAATGTACGCTCACATGACTGAACATTTCCCTCGGTAAATAAATAATGCGGTTATTACACTTCACCGACTATCACAACACGGCTCTCCTCGAAACGTCGCCCGGCGAGAGAGGCCTTCTCGAATCCTCCGATTTCGGAACTTTCGACCGTACGGCGGACGCGCCTAAGGCCCACCTCGCCGCCGTCGGAGCTCCGACAATCGGTTACGCTACCGCGAAACGTAATTCGAGATAATTTTACGGGCGCACTCATCCCGGTTGGTTAAGACGTTGCATAACCAAGGGGGAAAAGCGCGCAACGCACAATGGGGGGCGGATAAAAGGCGAGATAGAAATAGAGTATAGAGCGTCGGCTGAGGTGAAGCGGAATTGGGAACTTCTGTATGTCCGGGGGAGAATTTAATACCTAACCGATGCGAGAACGGCGGGTAGGATGGGAAAAAAAAACGATGATGTTGCTCATCTCGGTGCTCGCATGCAAGTATCGTATTTGTGTTGTGGCGGCGAAGTGGTTCTTTACGTTGCGAAATACGATTTTTCTTTTCTTTTTAATTGCATGTTATGCAGGTTCTTTGAAGATACGTAGATCTCGTTTTTTATGTAAAGAACCTGACAATTCATCGATTCGATATTTTTCTATCAGATCTAGTATTGCGCTTGACAAAAAATTAATCAATTTCTAGAACCAGTTTTACGTACAATCAATTTCAGCAATCGAATATTTTGTACTGTAGGTGTATCCATTAAGAAATTCATCACTTTCAATAACCGGTTCTGCTTGTAAATTGGAACACGTTTTTTTACAAAATTGCATTGCGAGCAGCTGTATCTCTAACAGACATATATAGCTTTCGACCATGAAGAACTTAAAAATGTTTATACGATGAATGAAAATTGTTGGTTTATTACAAGTTTAGACTATTCATGAAACAGCGGCAGTTTGAAGTTTTTAAAAAATAAATACCGAAGGCAGGACATCCAACAACTTCAATATTAGTAGCACAATATCCACACCTTCTTCTTCAATAATTCTTCGATTATGGATAGCGTCGAGCTACAGCAAGATCTTTACTGGTTGTATGAAAATATATAAGGTCCACCTCAGTGGGGTATTAGGACTTGGAGGGTTAATTATTGCCAAGAAAAACCACCTCCAACAAATGAAGAAATCTTCGCACATAGGTCAAGTCATAGGTGTGTTTAGCAAATGACGATATGTTATATCAGCAAAATACAAGCAAAAGAGGTTCCTCAATCAATGGTACCTTATCTATGCATGCTACCGAAAAACATTTACCAACATACAAATAATATTCAAAGGAAGGCGCGGACTAGGCGTAACTTTAATATTTACAACTGGCTGCCGTTTGATGGTGCCGATAAAGTCAAATATACAATCACGCGTTTTTTTTGATCAAGTACATTGATAAAATTGAATAATCGCCGATTAATTTGAAATTAGCTATTTGATTTGTGTTCATTGCGTATCATTGCTTCCTGTCGGACAACCTCAAGTTTTATAAAAAAATGCGCCTGTAATATTTGCTTAAAATTATTTTCCCAGATCTTGCCGGCCAAAGAAATTTTTCTTTTAATGATCTTGCGCACTAAATAAGATCGCCGTGCCCTAAGAAGATAATATTTAACTCTTTCGAATTTCCTTTTTCAGAGTGCAGTATCATCGGGACCTAGTCAGTCGTCGTCTCCACCAACCAGTATGGCCGTAACATCTTCAGCACCGACACCGGGTAGTCCGCCGGCGACCCAGCGCTGTTGTGATACGGGGCGGCCAATCTTTACCGATCCGATAACGGGACAAAGTGTTTGTTCTTGTCAATACGAATTGCTCGGTTATCAGAGACTCGCCGGTGGTGTTCCCGGCATACCTGCTTTATCGATGTACAGCGCCCCCTATCCCGAAGGAATGGCCGCTTATTTCCCTGCTCTAGGAGCCGACCAGGCGCCGTTCTACACTTCGACGGTAAGTACATACATAGAAGAATGAAAGAATGTTGGAGCTATAACCGAATTATTAGTGATGTTAATGTGCATTTAGACCATAAAAGGCAGGCATTGTAGGTTTAATTTTGAAAATTTGTTTGGACAAGGCACTTTGGAAAATATATTTTTTGCGTATAGCTACGTTACATTCATTTCTGCAGACAGTTCATGTTCTAGGGTTGATTTAAAGTGATTAGCTGTTGCAATATAAGCACTTATAGCTAGATGACGAACAGGAAGAGGTACAAACGTCTACGGAGGAGTTTTATATTTTTATTTTGGTACTACATTAAATTACGCTAACACTCAATTCACAAACAAGATCGGTTGGAGTTCAATAAAATAAACTATAATCATCTGGCCAAGCCCCGTTCGTTTGAAAATGTTTAGGAATCTGCTGAACTCCTCATTGGCCTCCTGGTGTCAGAAAAGCGCTGAAATCATGGCAATGGCAGAAGACCCCAAAACATAGCAGCCGTGTTTCCTTTTTAATTAATCTCATTCTGTGCCAAACTTTATTGGATGGCCCTATTCACCTTCAGCCTTAGACATTTTCTTTGGAGAAACTCATGAACTCCTGAGAAGTACTCCCAATGCTCGTAGATTTCCTACTCATCCCAAAGAATTGTGCATATTTCCGTAGTGGCAAAAAAAAAGGTATCAGCTAGATCTTCTGGTTTCAAAAGAGCTCTTAAAACTGGAAATAGTGGCTCTTAATAAAAAAATTTGGTGCCAAACAGAATGCCAGACAAGAGTGAATGGATAAGGCAGTATGAATATTGCTGGTGGGGTGATCATGAATTGAGTGAATTATATTTGGCAAATTTTGCCTCTAGCAAATTTCAATACATCGATATATTGGGAATAATATCTCAGTTAGTTTTGCATAAAATTGTATTTATTTATAGAAGGAAAGGTAATGCTTAATCACGAATAATAAGTTGAACTCCTTGATTTCAATGCTTTAATTGATGCTATTACCGTAAAAAAAATATAAAACATCAGAACATGTTCCTACGATGTTTTTTGCAATCAGATAGAAACATACAATGTTAGGGATCAAAATACAGCAATATTTTAAAAACGGTAGCGACTCACGAGCGTTTTTTTAAATAATGAATACAAAAAAGTAATGCTTTTCATTACAACCAACTACTACTAGTTTTTCTGTTATTCCTTATTTATTCATTTTCATATTTGTTACAAGATTTTTTTGTTCAGTATACACTCAATTTAATACTTACTTTATTAAAAGATTTTTTTTTAACAATTATAATCATCACTGTCCCTCGAAAGAACAAGAAAAGGTGTAATAAAATGAGTCCCAGATTCATTAAATAAGTAGTCCCCTTTTAAAGAATTTGGATTTCCGGTTTCAACCGGAAAACCCAAATTTTTTAAATGAAAACAACGACCGCGGAGGTCTACAACAACATATAACTAGTTCCCTTCATTAAAAATAAATAATTCCCTAACTAGACAAGAATTTTTTCGTAATTAATAAGACAAATTCAATGAATCATTAGTTCAAATAACTCTTCTTTTGGATCACTCTCTCACCTCGCTATAACCATATTTAGTACCGAGAAAAAAATGGGCGAAGTGCATACCTCAAGTATGACCCGCATATATCTGTTTGTTGAAATCTAATTTCAAAGTTCAACCTCAAAGAGCTCAAACTAACACCTTTATATTAAGACGAGGGGTATAGATTGCGTTGGAATTTTTTCTCTGCCCTGTTGGGGTTGATCGCAAACTAATATCCCTTGGATTGTTTGTTGATCTCTCCAATGCATTTGACTGTGTTGATTACCAGATCTTATGAAAGAAATTGGAATCTTTTGGGGTGAAGGGAGCTGCGCTGGGTTTGGTGGAGATCATAATGTTCGTGTGATGGGAAGAGAGGTTTTCGGCAACTAGAATTTTAATATGTGTGATGCTTGCAAGGCGTGTTGCGTCCAGCGAAAGTATTTGTTGAACACGACATGAATTGTATCCGCGCAACTGTAGCCAAGGAGAATACAATTGACCATTTTTTTCAACCTTCGATTTGCTATTGTTATGTCGAAAATTGATTATGCCTGATTCCTGATAATAAGATTATTATTATTATTTTGGTTGAAACAAAATTCTCCTCGTATAAAGGATATCTGATTTTTGAGTTTAAGACTATATAGATAATGTCCACGTCCATGCCATCCCACATCACACATGCCTTGTTTCTGCTTGTGTGGAGCCTGCTGCCTTTACTTCCACTCGATTATCTAAATAAATACCAATGGATAGTTGAATAATTTCCTGCACACAGAGGAAAGGTCGCTTGTTCAACCAACAAAAACTTTTTTGTTAACATCTTTTGCTTGGATGAACAAAAAGATTTGTTCGCCGTATACAAACGAGACCACTTGTTAATATTACAATGAACCAACAATGGTTCTTCCCGTCTATTTCTTCAACAATATCGGACTACCGTAGCATTTTGAATAAAAATTTAGCATTTTTTCATGAAGGATGTTTAGCACAGATTCAATTGAGGCATTCACCATACTAGCAATTTCTCTGACCTTTACCAAGCGATCTGCCAATACGATATCATGTTGATATCACGTTCCTCATCAAACATGGGTGTTTGGCAGCGTTCAAATTCACTAAACCCAATATGATGACTACCATATTGAAGGTGTATGGTCCTTATGATCGAATCACTGACCGGTATTGTTGTTTTTCCCTGATTCCATGAACCAATAAATTTGCTCACCTTCAACACTTTCAGCATTACTCAATGAATCTTTCCGAAATTTTGGCAGACGTCGAGTAAAGAGTAGCACTCACGGTCGGTAATGCAGATTTCGACACAAAGCGCCATCTGTCTCCAAACGCGGGCATTTCTTATACCATCCTCGTACATTAAAATTTTACGCTTTACACAATGGAACCTCCGCTAAAACTTTTTGAGGCGTCTCTTTATCGTTTTCGAAATGTCTGAGAGGAGACCCTCTTTAGTGAATTGGTAAAAGCACTATTTGATATTCCTTTCATCATAAGCCAAGCACTTATACGGCCAATTTAATCACTTTGCAATTGAAAGCCTTTGCTTGGTCACTGTTTTAAAACTCCCTTTCAAGCGAGTTATTACTGCCAGTCTTTTTTTTAAACAGGTGAATCAGGTGATGATTGAACATGCAAGTTGTATTGGCTGTATAATTGTTATAAAATTCAGGACGTTAAACAGGTGCAAAATGGTGAAAACTTGTGCAAGATGCAAAATTTATATAAATCACATTTATATAAATGGCTTAATTTATATAAATTAAGATCCAGCCCTCCCCCCTATCCAGGCCCTAGTACAACATATCGTCATATTTTTGTAGAGATATTAATGGAGATCCTTGAAAAAAACAAAAAGCAAACAATCGAAAACAGATTTCAAGTAGTACTCCTCCAAACTCCTCGGTCTAAATCAAATAAAACCTCTCACATGCGCGCACTGACGTCTCATATTGAATACATACACCGCCGATTCTCCCGGCGATATACAATAAATTTCCTCTTGTCATACTCATGAATAACATCCTTGTTTTTCAGCGTATCCGATACCACTCGAGATCTCGAACTCTTTCCGATTCGGCGGCAAAAACGACCAAGTCCCGTCGGGCATTATGCGTTGCCTCGGTCCCAAGGTTGCCTAGGATAGCGTTGATCAATAGGCCGTAATTAACATACCTATTGAGATTTAGAACGTTGTCAATTTGTTTTGACTTCTAATGGCGATCTTGAAACGTGTCGATTCTTCTGCCAGTTGGCATAAATCCGTCTTGCTCTTCAAGATGGCGGTATAACATTCGCGCATTGTTATTGTTCGCATAGAATACGAGGTAGTTAACGCCAAGCTGATCGATGTAATTGATTTCGAGATTTGATGATGTAGAAGTTAGCATCTAGAATGGAGATTGGCAATTGCTGGTAGGATGAACAAAGAATTGATGCCTACCAAATTTAGATATAGGTGCATATACAGGGTACTCCATGAAACTCGTTAGTTTTAATATTATAACCATCAGATCTATTCATTGAACATATTTTCGCCTACGAAACGCTTCCGCTTCAACGGGAAGTGGTTACCAACTTTCTTATTTTAAATACATTGATATGCTTTTTAGCAGCTTAATCGATCACACGTGTTGAAATTTTAACATTTGCAACGATCTCGTCGAAATTAAATCTAAACGCTGGCAACACCTCTTAAAGTTTATTTCTTACTTTCTTGTTTTATAAATATGCATGTATCGCAAATACACACCCAATTACGTAATTTACTAGAAAATGCACAATTTCTCTCGAACCAAACGAACACATTGGTGTGCTTGCGCTCAGTGTTGCCGAACTCCATCATTAAAATAGAACTATTTTGTTGGATATTTTGTCTCTTTCCTATTAATAAAAAATTCTTCGCCAAACTAGGAGAGGATTCTTTGGGAAATTAGTTTGCTGAAAACGAAAGAGCGAAACGAGTTAGAAGCGCCCCATTTCTACATACAAGATCATCACTAAAAGGAAGCTAACCAAAATGAACGATGCGATGGTAGAAAAAAAAATGAATTTTCGAATGATTCAATAGTTTTTTCCCTTCTATTTAATGTTTCATATGTTCAGATTTTTGAATTTGCCGAATCGTCAAATGGGAAGGAAAATTGTCTTTTTCTAAGCTTTTTATTAAATTTGTGGCCACCATCCTCATTTTCATTTGCTTATATCTCATTTAATGTTCAATGTTGACTTTTATACGATCAATGTGGTTTATTTCGCTGATCTCGAGTAATCATATCGATTCGATTGAATGAAGTAAGTTTTCGTGTCTTACATCTTACTATCGATTAATTTTATATTTTTCGTAAATATCTCTTATTAAAGGTCATGGTATAAGAAACAGAAGCAAAAAGACAATCTGTAAAACCAATGAAAGTACGCGATAAAGCTCAATTTACGTTAAAAAAAATTGCCGAGCTAGTAACATTGAAATAAAAGCCACACACGACAGCAGAATCTCTGCCTGATGTAAAATAGTGACAATAATGTGTGAGCACGAAGCAAAGAAGGAAGTTCTGAAGATTCCGTTATCTGACACGATCCGCAGAAAAAATGGAATGTCCTGCAACATTGATAGAACCGTCGCTGGTGAACTCGCTAATATGCCTTTTCCATTACAACTAGACGAAAGTCGCTTGTTAAATCAATAAAAACCTTTCTATTTTTTTGCTTGGATGAACAACAATATTAGTGATTTTTTTTGTTAAGGCAACTGTATTTCTTGTTGGAAGAACGGCTGGCGTTAATGCCTGTTTCCATCGATTCTTTTTTTTATTGTGTCATCAGAGTCGATGCCTTAAAACAACAAAAAATACTTTAACCCTTGCATTTTGTTAATATAATAAGAAAATGGTGTCGTCGTAACCAGGTGAGATGACTTGCGGAGAACATTTGGGGCGTACAGGTCAGGAGTACGCTAAAAATATTATTGGATCAATGTGTCTCGGTATCTATGATGAGGTCAGTCGACGAATTTGTGGCTTTCACGAAAAGAATCTTTGGTTTCAAACATATTGACCAACCCTGCTTTAGACCTTATATTGGATTGTAAGTGTTCTGCATAAAAGAAGATGCCAGAGTTTAGCGTTCCCCGACTTTAAAAAGATCGAGAACTAATGCCTTAGGATAGCAATCGTATTTTTATATTGAACTCTTCTCTTGTTTATACCAAATACTAAGTCTCTTGTCTGCTCAAAATCCTGTTTGGAAAGGTAACGCTTTGAAGAAAAATTCATTTAGCCGCGTGATATTGCAATTATTTTGCATTGAAAACGATTCTCTTTTATTATCTTCCTTAGATTGAAATGCATACAGTACAACAGCGGGATAGAGTTTAGGAAGAAGCCAATACATTTAACATTGGAAGCTAAGGCTGCGATAAACATTATTACACAAATACCTACATGTGTAAAACACTTCAGGTGCGCTGCAAATCCAATTTGATCAAGCCGAACTTGTTTTAGATATCCTCTCTGCGGGTAAATGTATTCGTACGTTGTACATACAGACGCACGTCCAAGTTAGATTAGGAACACCCACACGACTGTTTGCACACACGTTCTAACAAGCAAACGATAGATATCTTTCCTCAATGAGCTCAGTGAGTTGCGAAAAGCATTGGCCGTGAAACCCTGCAAAACACGAGTATGACAAAAAGGTCTTATCGATCGTTTGCAATACTTAACACCTAACGTTGAAGTGAAATGAAAGGGAAAGAGAGCTTATAGCTTATGTTGCGTATTAATTATGACTGTGTGGACAGGTTCCTTTAAAGTAATCTTCCTTGTCAATTTCCATAACTACAAACATAATTGGTGACGCGTTATAGAGAAGTACCATGGAACGATCTCACAAATTGTGCAACGCGGAAGATGCGATAGAAAGATAAGCAAACGACTACAAAATATTTACTACCTAACTGCTGCCTCGACGCCATCAGCGTGCATACGGCATAACGTATTGGACGCGTTGGGCATAACATAATATTCGATACGTGTAATTAAAAAGAAAGTATGTCATTAGCGACTCGTAGAGTCCGGTAGTTATTATCTGTAAAAATAATCGAATTAAGTTTAATTTGCATTTCTAGGCGTTCGTCTTTCGTCTTTAATAGGCTGGAATTCGTAGTGCTTGTTCTATTTATGTTCCATGTACACTTTTAGATGTTGAGTAATTCTAAGGTGCGAAAAGATATTATAATTTACGTACGTTAATGGATTATATTACGTTATTAATTTAATTTATGCAAAATATGTTTAGGTTTTCGACCTTCTTTAATACGAGAATCAGAAAGGACGCAAACTAAGGGATGTACAACATTTGCTACAATAATGGGATGTTAGGGTAGTTATTTTTAATTTACTGATCTATTCTCAAAATAAAACTGATCTTAACGTAAATTCAAATGAGTCATATGAAAAGAAATGGATCCGCTAGCAAGAATAAGTTTAATATGAATGTAGCAGAAATTATATTGTCGGTTTACGAAGATTTCCTACGAGAATAAACTTAAGCGCAGGTCTCTATGATGTCCAAATTTCAATATCAAATTGACTGTAAATACCATAGAATTTTACGCAGAATCGTCTTTATAACTTGGTCTATTTTTTTTGGGAGGTTATAAGGGCTTAGATTGAAATTGCACCCTACTTTATGGACAAATGCGACCCATTTTTCTCCGAATAGTTGAGTCAATGCCCCAAACTATCGAATATGGAAGATTTAGGAAGATCTTCGTCATTGTTTGGAGGTGTCACAACTAATATCATCACGGGATCCGTAATTTTTCGAGGAAATACGGAATGATGAGTGTCGTAGCTGAAATAGCTGTTCCTAGGATTGGCAGTGGTTAATACATTTCGTTTCCGTGGACATATTTGTTCTTGTACTCCTCATTGTAAAACCTTTATTTTCATCGGAAAATCCTTAATAAAGCCATAAAACAACAATTGTGACTTGCACTTATGCAGGATGGAGCAGCCCCGTATATTTACCAGCCAGTTGCAAACTTGCCAAGTGTTTTTGAGATTATGTTATAAGCAGATTTTTGATGACATTTGCGGTCACCGAGATCGCATGCTTTGAACCTATTGGGTTTTTTTCTTTGGGGTTATCACATAAAAAATTATGTTGGGAATACGAACAAAAACGCTGGAAGAATTAAATGATAGTACGAGACGTTTCAATAAGAGTCTACAAGTAATAAAATTTTAGGTATTTCATAGAAAGGTGGTAAATATACTTGAACGTTGTACCTAACAATTAGTTACTTACTACAGTTACTGTACCGACTCATAGTTAAGCTTGAATGTTGGACACACCTTATATGCAAAAACGTTTTTTTGTCAGATAATGATAAGTGCCGTTAGCCGCGTGTCTGCGGAGATCCTTATTCCCAAAATAACGCTAGAATGCTAGAATAGCAACTACAGCATGAAGGTAATTTAAATGTGGATATAGCAGATTTATTTGCCAATTACCTTCAGTCAGTCTAGGAGCGAACCCTGTGTGAATTCTGGTGATCTCGTTACTGGTACGGTATAAGTGCATGGGGGTATTCCACAAAAACAAAAATTTTTAACAAATTGCCATCGGATCCGAGAACGGTACACGGTATAGGTTTATTTAAGTGTAGGTTTAGAAATTATTTAATGTCCAAGGCTTACTACAGTGTAGAAGAATGTCATCCTGACTAACCTCAAGTTTTCAACAATGTACATTTTTTTTGACAAGGCATACAATGTTGTCAATAGTTTCAATAAATGTCTTACTGGAAAGCTTTCTTCAGCATATTTTATATGGTCCGAAATCGAATCCAATTTGCCAACGCTTGATTATGGGAAAAGACCAGGACCAGATGGTATTGTTTTCTATTTTGTTAAGAAATGCGCTAGGTCTCCTGCATGTCCATTGTATTTGTTATATATTAAATCCCTTAGCGAGGTTGGCGTCATCTATATAGAATTTTTAAAAACTTTCTTTGAAGAAACTACCACTTTACGGGATTACTGGGAATTTGCAAAAGTTGTTAGAAAGTTAGTTTTTGGTAAGATATCAGTATGTAGAAGTATGTGGAGTCCCGCAGGGTTCCAGTTTAGGACCAACATTATTAACTTGTAATTGTTTGCTATATGCTGACGATCTTAAATTGTATTTTAAAGAGAAATATGGGATACATCGATTAATATTACAAAATAATTTACTGGCGTTAGAGAACCGGTCTGACGAGTCTTAGTTACTTAATCACAGTAAATGGAAACACATGCATATACCTACATTTTGGATGGAAGGCCTTTGGCAACTGTTGAGGTGATGAAAAACCTGGGAATTGCTGGGTTTTATTCTATTTAGAGCATTATTGTTCTATATGGTCACCATTATATGAATGCCGTACCAATAGAATTGAACCTGTACAAAGACGCTTTACTAAATTCCTCCAGATACGTTGCGAGCAGCATTTTACTAATACTTATAGCCATTCAAAGCACTTAGTTGTATTTAAAAAGAACTCTCTGAAGTCGGGCCGCGAAATTGCGGATATTATAGTCCTTTATAAAATTCTTAACGACATCTATTGAGGCATATGTGCGCACGTTATGATCACGCTCATGACCAGGTTGATGTTTTTGTCATGTCATTGTTTTAATTTCTTTATTCCACTTATTTAACAACTTACATAGTTCTCTTTTGTGTATATGTATTTATGTATGCGTGATTAATTTCTGTGTAGGTTTTCTACATTTCATTATTACATAATATTTTTTGCACCTGCTTGTTTGTGCAGTAGCCTGTTTTGTTTATAAATAGATAAATGAATAAATAAACAAATGCTGTAAATTCATGCAATTCCAGTTACTTAAATGCACCTAGTCCAGGTAATTTAAACTAAACAATTGACCTTGGCTTGAAATAGTTTTTGATAGAGTGCACACCCATTACTGTGGACGGTTTTTGATTAAAATGTTTTTATTTAAAAAAATAAAAAAGATAAAAAATGCTTATTTTATTCAATTTGACCATAACTTTAGCTTATTATTGTAACGATGTTATTCTGACTGTTTTGTTTAATTTAGTTCTTATTAACAACTGCAGACGCTATCTCTAGAATACCCAATACATTCCGTGTCACAAAAGAGAAAGAATCGTTGTTTTAAGATCGCACCTTCAGACAACCTGAACCTTCCTTTCTTTCTATTTTTTATTGGTTATTTATATTTTCCCAACGCACACGTGCAAGTTATAAAATAAACTTCAATTCGATAAAGAAATAGACATTTCTCTCGAATACATAATAGGCAGGTGTATACATTTACTTCGATAAAGTACAACAGTATAATTTAGATGACGCGACAGTTAAGATTTAATTATGTATCCGAACGATCTTTGAGCCATATGAATACGGCGGGTAGGTAGAGAATGTCGAAGCCCACCACCGAATAACCACGGAGATTAATCGTATGGAGGAACGCTTATGTAAACCATGACTGGATGAAGAAGGTCCTTCCATACGGATTGTGTGATGTACAAATACCCAACGAGAGATTATAATAACGTGCGTGAGTTTTGACAACGCATGGTAACTCTGAAAGGACGTGTGTGTTTTGTCATAAATCAGGATTGCTTGTTCGTGTCTCTATTACTTCATTATGGATTATTATATTAATCGTTGCGTACGCCTGCGACATCAAACAACCTGAGTCACACAGTCACTTACAACACATAAAGCCTAACGTATAACAAACAGAAGGTCTTCGGCGATTGAGCATTAGCTTACTTGTAAATGGTGGGTAAGCAAGGCTGTGTGAGATGTAAAATTGCCACTTTCAAACTGAATTTTATTGCTTGTCTGGCGTATATGCATTTATGCCTCTTTCAAAAAGGAAAGGCGCTGTAAATATTGTCAGTTTCAAAATATCTTTAAGGATAAACGATTGCGTAGTCTCCTAAGATTTTCTAAGCAATTGGAGATAATAAATCGAAAATGGTAATTTTATTGTATTCAATCGATTGATCGATGACTCTCACTTTCCCAGTTCACTTTGTTCAGATTCGAGCAGGTATTTTGTTTACAATTGATTGAGGTTAATAAAGGAGCAATACTGGAAACGCTGACTACTCTAAGTAATTTAATTCTACTTTTTAAAGGCAAAGTAGTTTACAAAGATATTTAGATGTTCGTTAATGGCGAAATCACCAGGTTACCTTATGGAACCATACAAACAAAGAACATTGGGAATATGGATAATTTGAAAACAATTGCTTGACACCTAACTTAATTATTTCTCTTCCGTATCTTTGCTCTTAGTAAAAGGAAAGAATATCTCGTTATTCTTAGATTATTAAGGTTGAAGTGCCGTTTTTTATCGTTTTATTAAATCGCGCAGTTTAAGTTCAACGGAGACCACTTTTCTTATAATTCTTAGATTATTTGATTTTATTATTTCAAGAATACAGCTTTTCGGCAATCGACGGTATCAATTTTCCCTTTCGATGATTTTTAAAAGCATTTCTTCTCTTCCTTTCACCATTTTAATTTAATGATTTAGACCAAGAAATATATTAGATTTACTTCTGGGCAAGCAAGGTTGGGTCTGTATAATACGGCCTGAAATACCACTAAATGGCGCTGTTGAGCTAGCGGCAGCAAAGAGCATGATTACAATAAGCGTTGCAAAAAAAGCAATTTTGTGAAGAAATGGAAATTTCACATAAAAATTTTTGGATGATCTTTTACGATTTTAGCCTTAGGCCTACAGTGGCAACAACAGTGCTTCGAATCGGTCCGTACAACTTTTGATCATGAAGCACCATCAAAAAACGCTGTCTACAACTGGCTTGCAGAATTTCGTTCTGGTCGTTCTTCCCTCAGTGATGAATTTCGCGAAGGTCGACCAAAATTGGTTGTTGTTGGATTAACATACCGCGAGCTGCAGTACATTCGATTTCGCATGAACAATTCGGCACAAGCTCAAAAAAACCTTTTGTCAATTGGTGCAAGTAAATGCTCAAAAAGTTCGACAGAGGAACTTCAGAAGATATATTCGTGTTTGCTGGTTCGCGAAGCGCTCCCAAGAAAATAATTGTTTGATTTTTGTATTAAACATGTAGTAAGCATTACTTTGGAGGATCAAAAAAACGAATACTGAACGATATACAATAATTTGTTTGCCAGAAATCATCGATGAAATTAGGGAAAACAGTCAACCATGTCGCGTCATCCTATATCATGACAATTGATTATTTGATGAGGAAACACATCGAGTTAGTGTCTCATTGCCCGTATTCACCTGATTTATCGCCCAATCTATTCGAATGTTAAACAAAGAATGCTTGGGCGGCGATTCTTTTCATGTCAAGTAGCTGTTGAACCATATTTTGCAGATGCCACCTTCAATGTGAAAAAAATGTTTCGAGATAAATCTGCACAAAAAAAAATTTCTCCTTCATAGCTCTTGTAGAAACTTCAAAGGTATCCCTCGTAAACTAATACGTACTTATAGTTACAATTAAAGAAAAAAAAATGTACATTTTATATACTTGAGGACAACACTCAATCAACGATTACTTTGTACACAAAAAAGGAATATCCAAAAGAATAAATCTTGATTATCTAAAAGCGCCTTTAACGCTGAATCATTCCGAGGTTATTTGGTCAATAAACTAACGCTGTCATGCTGGAAGCGGGGCTCTTGACATTTCAACTGGGTTAATACACAATCACATACATATAAATATGTTGAATTAATGGTCGCGGTAATTAATTGTTGTGACTTCACAAACGGGCTTTTTCTACTTCTGTCGCAGTGATTCGAACGATTGCGTCGTCTTCCAACCCGTAAGTAAAGAAGTGTTCGTTTCTCACGTGTAATTCTTCAAGTAATAATTTTATTATATGCAGGAGATATATGTTAATATAGCAACTTTCACTCCTGAATCTCGAGAATTCCAACTACATACACACGCATTCAAACACTTCGTTCGGGAATTAAGGAGAGAATGTTGTTAGGACGCTAACAGAATATAAATTCATTAAAGAATTACAAATTAATACATTGAAGTATTGTTTGTAATTACATGTTAATTAGTTCTCTTCAAGAGCTAAAGTGTTGTGAGGTACGCCTGTTATAATAACACGTTATAGAAAATGCATTGTGTAAAAGGTGATTAAAAAAAATATGCGCATATTTTACGTTGTACGGTTACAAGAATCATAAATTACGAATTCTCACGATAACAATATTGTACCCGTCGGATAGATACATGGACGGTAAATTGTTTAAACATGTTTTTTAATGGCTCTGCGAACGGCGGTGACAGTTATGTGTACTATTGCGAGAAACGGATCGTATAAAACGTTATTGAAAATTATTTTCGTTCGAACGCGATAAATTACGAACGGTATTGGACATAAAACGGAAACCGGCGGAATACCCGATTTAATAAAATTAACCGCTTCGATAAGAAATCGGTTTTACTCAATTTTAAAAGCTCTCCTTTAAGGTTACTATCGCCAAACATTAATCATTGCTTGATGTTTAATTATTAACTGATAACTGTTGTCAAACTTCTGCGTTATCTGCCTAATTTCAATCATGCTTTTTATTAGACGCGCATAACGTAATACGTGGAAAGTCAAGTACGACTTGTTCATAAATTAAAGCTATTGAAAAAAATACGACATGTGTTTTTATTGCAGGATCATGACCTATATGTTTATCTGCTATGTTGGCAGCGATACGGGTTTTTGAACAAATGCGGAGATGACTACGCTATTGTGAAATAAAAATAGTGATAAATAGTTTGTAATTGCTCCGATTTGATTGAATTCAGCGCTACACGAGAACCAAGCGATTCCAATCGCAAGTATAAATGTTGATCAAATGTAAGCCACAGCAATATGAAAATTATTAAAGATTTAGGTTAAAATTGAGTTAAGGAAGATTTTTTTGTTAATTTCACGTCTTTAATGGTGAATATGACGATGAGATGGAGCCAATTTTGAAGAAATATTGAATTGGGCGCTCGCTCTTACTTGTACTCTTACTGTATAAATGTTGAGAATGTT
>LR737398.1:1246942-1272015 GCA_902655005.2 Marronus borbonicus | reverse complement strand
GAGCCAATTTTGAAGAAATATCGAATTGGGCGCTCGCTCTTACTTGTACTCTTATGTGAAACTTGTGTCATTCAATTTCATTTTTTTTTAAACGAAAAAGACGAATGAATTACTTCTTTAACAACTTCTTAAGTGTATTGGTAAGATGTAACCCTAACCTAGAAGGTATTACATACTGTAACAATCGCGGCATTGTAAAATTAGGTTTCAAACAGACTAGAACCACCATGGCAGATGCAGACCCTGTTGGTTTAATGCGGGGGTGGAGCATTAAATACCCATGTTAGGAATGAATACTCAGATTTTCCAAAACATTTGATTGATTTTTCCGAACGTTCTTGTCATTTTTCTAATCCCCTTAAAACAATAAATTTCTTCAAACTTCTCAAAACAGGCTTCTACTCAATATGACCTCTTCGTTTAAGCTGATTTTTTTCACTGCGTGCTATGATTTCATATTGGGGAATAGAAAGAAGTTGCAGAGAACCGGGTTGGGCGAGTAAGGAAGATAGGGCAATTCGTCCAATTTGACCACCATAACTTTGGATGTGCGACTTCGTGCATCGTGGTGGTTGAACAAAATAAACAGGACCGCTTCTCCTTCAATTTCTCGTCGAATCGGTCCAATAATTAACTATAATAACGCGTCTTTTCTCTAAAAAGTCCATGACGATCATTCGCTTCGAATCCCAAAAAAAACGTGGCCGTGGGCGTCGCCACCGATAGGATTTCTTTCGCCTTCTTTGGAGCTGATTCGCCTTGAAAAGTCAATTGTCTTGAGTATCGTTTCGCCTCATAGTAATAGATCCAGATTTCATCAATGGTGACGTTTTCAAATACTGCTACGCCGGGTATTTTCATTCGGAGATCAGCGAGAATCATGGGATCGTCAGGAACAACGTCTGCTGGGTGACCTGGGTGGTCCTAACCAGAAGAACCAGAGAAGCAGAGAAGAATTTTATATAAAGAACACCAAATATGTTTTATATAAACGGACGGGCGGCACTGTTTAAACGACGCTAGTCCGTGATGGTAATGACAACATCCCTCCAGTAACAGTGTACAATGCATTCAATGGGTTTATGGTATATGTATACCCTTATTGGGTTTATGTACAAGTCTTGAAAATTCTAAACTAAGCATATATAGGCTCTTGTACCTTAAAAATGCATGCAGACGCTAATTTAATTCCCAGACATTTCCCGTCGTCGGTGTGATTATACACCAGCCTGCCCTGGTAGGAGCAACGTTGAAAAACTTATTTATTTCACAATCCTGCGTTTAAGAAAGTAAAGAATTGAATTCTCGACGTAATCGCATGCATTTATTTATAAATTATAAATTCCAAAACGCGCATCATACTTGTAAATAGATACTAATAACATTAAAACATGCATTACGGCACTGATTTACACAAAGTTGTTACTACCTACTAAAAGTTGTAACTATTCGTATGCGTATGTATTTCGCGTTAAGCAGGAATTCTTATTCCACGGATTCCTTTCGAATTACTAATACGGCGAGCATAACACGTAAGTAAGTGCAACACACATATGCGATCTATACATACGTGAGGAGATCCGATGCATACGTTGCTTTAATTGGATATTATGTACTAAGCGCTCTATGCCCATATTAATCGAGCGTAATTAACGAACATGAGCAATAATAAGCGGTAATAAATACACGTCGTAAAAATCGCAACTCATTGGCGTCAATCGAATTAAAAAGCGTTTAAAATGTTAATTTTACTGTCTTGTTTATTGTGTTTTTGACGTATAGACTCTTCGCCGTTGTACGCCAATACGCTCTAACATCAACTTTGCAAACGTCCCTATAGATGTTAAAGTTGTGTACATGTACGCAAAATTAATTTTACCTAGCACATAGCTATAAAAGCAATAAAACAAGACAGCAAAAGATGTCCACGCAGTTGAGACCCGGCCTCACAATGTTTTAGTTCGTGCAGTAAGTGATTTGTACACTTTTATAGCCTTTTATAGTCTTTACACTTTCAAAAGCCAAAGTATTACTTGTTTGTGGAGGCAGTGTGCAGATCGCTGGTAAGGTAATATTCTACGATCCTTCCACAGGTCTTTGTACGAAGTTTTAGGATGTAGTCCGAAAGAAACCATAAAGCTTTCAATCTTACACATAAAGCATTCAGGCTTGCCCACAATGCTTACCCCATGCTTCAGTCGACCTTAAGACTATCCTCACTGTAAAAGAAACTAATCTAATTGGAAATTCGTATAAATAGAGAAGATTCATCTCAAGGTTGACAACCTTTACCTAACTTAAGTCTCCGGTTAATCCCCTCCTGAAGAGGCTACAATTCTCGTAGGTGAAGTTCCTGCCTTTTGATGGATTTTATGAATTCATTTACGATATGTCCTCATCCTTGGCGGTCTCAGACATTAGTTTCTGCAGCATTTTCTTAACTTAGATTGGCTAAATAACCTAGATTTTCGCTTCTGATTTTCTTGCACCTTTCTATGGATGTTTAACAGTTTAAAAAAGTTACGCATTACTGTCTAATTGGTTTCAAGCGGTGAAAGGAAATTAGCCGTGAAGCTGGAAAAATAAAGCAAATAATTAGGAGGTAGAAAGAAAAGGCAATAAGCCTTGCACTATAAGAAGCACACATAAATGAGCTCTACCAAACTCCACAAAAGTGATGCTATCTCTCAGCAAATGAGGTCGCTGGAGACGCTCTCTAGCAGCAAAACGATCAAGGGTCGTAGTCCTGCTGGAGTTAGAATTCAGAACCAATTCTAAGAAGATTTTGGAAGGGTTTTCTATGACTGTATTAACATTAATTCTCCTGCACAACTAGCATTATGAGAACTAGCAGTATGGGAACGATAATGCGATTGCGGTTCTAAGTTTTGTATTAGAAGCAATTGAATTTCAAAGCTAATTGCAGACGCTGGCTTGCGGTTGGCCTAATAGCTTTTAATGGTGTTTGACGTTCTTTTAAATAACAATTTTCGTAGTCCGAACAAATACCTACGTTTAAGTAACATATTTTCAGTGATTAATTCTAGCTTTCTCTGAAGCATACGTCGATTCCAATGTTTTTAATCTTCTTGAATGTTGTACCATCATTATTTGAATTACCGAGTATGAGCTTTAGAGGAAATGGTTACTGTATTAGGAGGCTGATTATTACTAAGGAATTTAATATTATTATTATTATTATAGTTTGGCCATGGCGTAGATGCTTTTGGCTTTGTGTTAGAATAGATGGAGGCTTTTAATGCAACTTTGCTCTAGAATCAGTAGCTGCACGGAATGGCTCATTGAAATTTTGACAAATCTTCTTAGTACGGGCTACTTCCTAGTTTAAATAAATGATATGTTAGGGTTACATAATCTGTTAGAAATCCTGGCAATAACCTAAGGTCCCCTTTGCTGAACGATAGAGCTATTTTTGTTGTCTCTGATGGGTATGGTATGAGTGATTTCGCCTGTTTTTGTGCTGAAACAATTTCCCAGTACTGATTGTCCTCCCATGTCTTTATTGCTTGTCTTATGTGGCTCTTTTGGAGACCACAACCGGGGTCAGGATCCATGAAAGGCGTATTCACTGCTTCTTTGGCCAGCTTGTCTACCTTCTCATTTCCTTCGGTCCCTTGGTGGCTTTCACGGCAAAGTAAAGCGGTTATTGCGTCCCAATTATATCAAATTGTCTGCACATTCGCGAATCAGACCAGAAAATTATATTGGCTAAATACGTTTTGGAAGCTGATCGATAAATCCGAAACGCTTCAACATGAGCCAAACATAAGGTATCCAAAATATGAGTTTAAACATTAACGCATGTTCACAGTTGTAGCTTTAGCCGAAGCTTGTACGACGTATTTTAATCGATACGGATACTTTTGCTGACTACAATACTGCAAAACGTTACGCTAATAGTACATTATGAAACTGATGCAATTGATTCGAAACGGTGTAATATATTACAAATACGGTGAAATTATAGCACTGCTTTGTCACGATCTCGCTGCGGTTTGCGCTGTAACGTACAGAATGGAATTTTTAAACCAACACAAACTGACTCGCAATTCATAGCGCGCTACAAATGAATCGTTGGATTGTGTTTCGTTTTGTTTAACCGCAATTGACGACGCGTTTTGCAGGTAAAATACAAAAAAAAAAGTTCTCCTTATCGCAACCACGTCGATTATTTCCAAATTAACGAGTTTATTTTTTTATTCAAATTTAATTTGAAAATAAGGTGTGCCTCGGCTAATTCTCTTATCAAGTTTGCCATTTACATAAATTAAATATTACGTTTAGTATATGTATGTACATACATACGTTGTTTTCTTGTTCAATTACTGTGTGATCTAGTGTGTGAAACGATATTCGAGTTTCACCTTTATTTTACGTTATCGAGTACATTAAACACACGACGACATTCTGTCGAACACACCTTTTAATGTAATTGCTCGGTATAACATTTGTATGTGTCGATAAAAAAGAATCTTATTTATAGAACAACTTGCGTTGAATGCGCCATTTTTTTTTCATCGACGTCGTTGAGCAAATAAATTGGGTACAAAATTGTTATCGTTAAACGACATCGAAGGCGATATGTGGCGTCGATATCGATACGAGAATATCTTATGCTATGCATGTTAATATATTATCAAGTCAAATAAACGATATTTTTCCTGTTTTAGTCAAATGTAAATATTTAGATGCCCGAAATAAAATTGGCAAAAACTGGTTATATTGAAGGTGTTTAAAATAAGAAACTTCTCACTTCATTTGCTCGCTAGTATCAAATATAAACTAACCTGTCCCCTTTATTTTAGACGTCCGTTAGAAAGCTTTATAATTTGTATCTTAAGTTTGATACAATGATTTTTTTTATGTCAAAGTTATTGTTAAATGAGAGAGAACATTCATGAAAACCAATAAGCGCTTAGGATCGTAATCTATCCTTGTCAGTTCACATCAAATTTGACAAAAAATCATTGTATCGAACGGAATTAGAGATTAAATTAACAAAAATTATTCTTACTAGGTACGTTCTATCCGCAAAGTTTGGACGGGACTAATACATGTATTCTCGTCCATTTCTCAAATAAAATTATGAAGCACTAATTACTTTAATGTATAGTTTTTTCGAAAATATTTAAAATATAACGAATTCTACAATTATGGGAAAATTTAAATTCAAATAGGCTTCTCTATATTAGCTCTGTTTGCCTTTGGGTTGAATTTTGGCTCATATCGTTGCGCAAATCAATGCATCATTTACCTGTAAAAAATCTCGTTTCAATATTTGCCCCTTTCAGAAGAAGTCACGTTTTTCGTACCCGCTACATTATGTTTATTAGAATAAATGTCTTATTGTTGGTAGGTTTAATGGTAAATATGAGATATATGAAATAATATCCTGTTTACCTGTAAAATATTGTTATTATAAATTATTATTGTTGTTACTATAATTGATTAAAACAAATGAACTTATCATAGTGCAAGCAGAACTGCCAATTCACAAGGTAAAGAATCCTATCGCTTCGTATTTTGCTAACTACATTTTTGTAACGTTTTCGTATTGTTTTAAAACCGTATTTTGATAAAGTATATTGTCTTGTACAACGTAATTTAAACTTTTACCAAAACACTGTTCATAGTTATCTGGCGGTATCAGTCGGTTAGTGAGAATGTCGCAGTTTATAATTTAAAAAAAGAGATCTATATGTAGCCTCTATTGACCATTGTAAACATATATCGACAGCTCGAAGGTATTTTAAGGAAAGATTCAATCTAACCGAAGAAGATCTTAACTGTGTTGTGATTTATGTGCAAAAACAATTGCTTCGTAACTTCAAATAGTCTATGGTCTAGTCACAGCACGAAAGGCCGATTCCTAAGCGAAAAGCTGAATGGTTAGAAGCCGGCACACTATAAAAAGATCGTCCGTGTAAATCACTTAAAGATACGAGTGAAAGAACAAGAAGACGAAAGATCACCAATTTTCTGCAAACTGAAGGCTTACAATGAATTCACAAGGTTCGCGAGAATGAAAACAAAAGCTAATACAATTCAAGCTTTAGTGAATTCGTCAACACAACAAGCAGACGTAGTTGATCACGTTTTACTTGAAAATCAAGGTATGGAAGGTCTTCGAGTAAGCAGGAAGCATTGGCTGGGTCTGTCAGAAAGTCAATAAAATGAAATGCGCTCTTCTGCAGTTATTTCCGTCGTATTATCAAATTCAATCTGCGAAAATTGAATGTTATCCGGATGTATCGGCTATCACTGTAGCATCTGTAAGCGCGTCTATAAAATTGGAAAATCTTTTAGATCACGCGGCAGGTAGAACGTTTCGAACAGTCATCTGCTGAAATACACAATCATGTAGAGACAGATGTTATTTCAGGCCAAAGACAATACAAGGAAATCAGTGGGCGATGTGTTAATGATGTAAAATCAGATTACTTGCTCTTTGCATTTATCGACATCAAAAGAGCGGGAATTCGCTGATTCACATTGTCAACCGTGCCAACGAGAGGAGGAAAATCTCTTAATTCTTCCGTCCCTACTCTAAAAGATATTTACAAGTACTAAAGGTACTTGTTTGCAGCGCAAAGCACTAACATATGTTTGTTTAACATGAGCAAATCAATCAGAGCTGAATAACTAAGTGGGCACTTTTCCCTGTTTAACAGATTCGCATTATTTTTAATATACAGTAGGGTACGCTTATAACGAAGGCGCTGGTGCTAAAAAAATGTGTCCGAACGCTATAGCCGATCTTACCGTATTTATTTAACATAATATGTAAACATTATAATTAAATATTGGGGAATCCGCTAGACACTATCAACTTATAAACATTATATTGTGAATTGAAAAGGAAGCTTGTTATCATTCGCGTATTAGCAAAACAGCAAATAAGACATCGCTTTCTAAAATATTTTGTTCGAAGGGCGCTAGGTTTGATCGTCCAAAACTTATAAATTTACCCAAGCGTCTCAGCTAAAAGTGCTTAATATTGATTGAAAGTCGAATAATTAGTCAAATTTGGGTATATAGCCATGTAATACCTGTTTTGTAACGGATTTTCGGTTATTCTTGATTGAATTCACAGACCCAAAGTTCCCAAATTTACTCTACGCAGTGATCCCGAATCCAGAGGAGACCCGTCCCGATCAGGTCTCCATCCAGTCCTCCCGCGCTGTTTGAGTTTCGCTGCGACTCATCCGCTCAGAATTTAAGCTCAGTTCCGCAGGCAAACTAGCACATGTTGGCTTTAGTATACTGGAAAGTTTTCAGAATTTTCTAATTCATAGTCTTTCGTATATCGATGGATGCAGTTCCCTGCGAGACACCCTGTACGTTTCTATGGGATTGAATAGATGCAGTATGATCGCGAAACATGTACTCTTTGCTCGCTTATCTTCCAATTGCTTCAATTACTTTCTGTTAATACTCTAACCCAAATTCCTTGTACAATACCACGCGTTAGCAAATCATAAAGCAAGCGTTGAAACACGACGAATAACTACATCCATATACGTAAATTAGATAATAAATCCTATACGACCTGACCGCCGGTCCACTTATTAATTAAAGATTGGAACAAGTGCGTTTGACATACGGCACCATGTCTGACCGCTTGGTTCGGTCCGTGATCTTATTCATGTTGCATACAGTACGTTAGGAGGACATTTACATGCGTACGTATGTCTGTACGGAACGACGGTCTCCAATCCAATAGACGTTGGAAATTAACGGCGACGGTATACATAGTTGTATAATTGCCACGGGTCGAGCGTTCCGTCCAGGAGACTAATGGGAGTTTCAAACGGGATACTGTCGTCTACACTAATCACTGTCGAAGGTATTGCGGTGTAATTCACTAAAGCCTCTCGCCATTGGCAAATCAAACTTTCAGTGACGTGCCTATGCATTATACATGTGTAAACAACCTATTTACAAAGTACATAGTCTAGTAATTCATTAGCGACATCATGTATGCATTTGTACGCGTAAGAAGTTTGCTTATTGATTAGCGGATTGCGGTAAATTCGATCTGAATGCCCTGGGGTGCGCTCTAGGATCAATTGCACCAGAGGTTACTACCTGTTTCATATGTCGGTTAGAATTGGGTCTTGTGGAATTTGTCAAATCCTCAACATACTCCCGCTGCACTTTTAACAGTGATGATTCCATCTGTTTAATCCGTCTAAATAGTAGTTGGCATCTTGTTCTGCAAAATAGGCGATTAAAGTGATGGTCTCTTCTTTCGAAGAAAATCTATTCTCTATGAGCGAGACGTTGGCCCAGAAACAGAAGAAGTGCCCGAGGACCATATCCAGGGAATAGGAAGGATAATCTATGAATTCGAACCCCAATTCGTAAATGTCTGGCATGGCGACCACTGAAGTGTGACACGATACACTGGTTTAGTGAAACAACATATTTTTTTCTTCTAAATGCGGTAGTTTCTCCCCAATTTCTGCCTTCGGCTTGTCAAGTAATACTACATAAACATGCCACCGTTACTGTTTTCCCTTTTTCAAGATGGTCGATGATTATTCCCGATTTTGACCTTTTTTGGAGCCGATTCACCCTTCGCAATTCACTGTTTCGACTGTGTCTTAGTTTCGAGAGTGCAGTGAAGTTACTCTTCACAATGGCAGATATAGCAGAACCAGTGCCATCCCTTTCCTACAACTTTTGCTTCGATGGGTTTTATTTACCTTCACGCTTTCAATTAATTCTGCATTAATTCGTCCGAAAACAAACGCTGTCAAATCGCTTCGTTTTTGAGTCAAAAAACTAGTGGATCTCTTAAGGTTTCTATTAAAACAGGTCCAAATTTGGAGGTTTTCGGTTTTCTTTAAATTGGGATACATAATTCGCTATAGATTCTTCGTGTAACTGCTTCCTTTGTTCAAATTTGTACCGATCAGCTATCTCGGATGGCCTAGGCTTCAAATGATGAACTCACGTTGAGGTGCAGTTTGAAAGCTTCGGAACCAATAGCCGTAATTAATGTTGCCACCTAAGATCATCTCTTATGTATCTTAGCACCTCCATATCATACATGCACACATACACTGCCGTTCAGTGAAGTTCGGTCATACAATAAAAATATATTATATCACACTGTATACAATTATTAATACATAAAATTAGAAAAATATTAAGCATATACTCTTTTCTAAGGGATTAAAGCCATAAATTATTATGTAAAGTAGAAATATTGCGACGACCACAATAAAGTCCCTTTTATTATCATTCCAAGAATTTCTCGGAAGCACCGATCTTTTGAAACGGGTCGTTTGGGGATTATTAACGAACAATACGTATAGGAAATATACCGCAGTATCATTCTTGTTTATTTATCACAGGCGTAAAGATATAAATTTGCTTCATTTTACTGTTAAACGTGTGTTGGTGTGCATCTGTCGTTTTTGCACGAAAGTTTTAAGAAAATTTACTTCGAAATGGCACGTGGCAAGCGTACCAGTGTAGAAAAACGTTCACGCATTATTACGCTGTTTGAAGAAGGATATTCTGGGCGACAAATTGCTGAAAAAATAAATATGAGAAGTTCAACAGTAAATGACATCATAAAGCGATATCGGACAACTGGAACTATAGTAAATCATGTTGGTCCTAGAGCATCTAGGAAAACAGCAAAAGCTGAAGATTTGAGAATTGTATTATTAAAACGTCGACTTCAACAAGCGGACCTTCATGGACGCATTGCCATTCGAAAACCCTTATTGCGCCGGGGCAACAGAGCAAAACGGCTACAGTGGGCCCGCTCTCACCTAGATTGGCCGTTAGATGATTGGAAACACGTACTTTGGAGTGACAAGTCAAAGTTTGAGGTTTTTGGGCAAAATCGACGAGTTTATGTCCGAAGATCTAAAACCGAAAAGTGATCCCGAACTGCATTGTGCCTACAGTGAAACAAGGGCGTAGTTCTGTGTTAGTGTGGGGATGTTTCTCCTTTGCTGGGACGGGGGATTTATGCAGAGTGTAATGAAGAAGGAAAATTACTTTGCAATACTCCAGAATCATGCAGCGCCATCAGGATTGCGTATAATAGGTCGTAACTGTACATTCATGCATGACAACGACCCAAAACACACTGCGTTAGTGTGTAAGAACTATCTAAAGGAGCAAAGAGAACAGCACACCCTGCAAGTAATGACATGGTCCCCACAAAGCCCAGATTTGAACCCTATAGAGTTGTTGTGGGATGAACTGGACAGGAGGATCCGAAAAATATGCCCAATTTCACAAGAACATTTACGGAATATTCTGCAACATGAATGGATTAATATTCCACAATCCGTTTTAACAAAACTTATCGAAAGAATGCCTAGAATAGTTCGAGCGGTGATTAACAGCAAAGGAGGTTTTTTCGATGAAAAAAAAATATAATGTTCAGTATGTTATATTAAGCCAGAATAACTTTTTATTTATTTATTTTTGTCTGTTTTACCTGTACATACAATAAAATTGCATTTTGTTTTTAGTTTCGTTTGTTTCTGTAACCTTTTCATGGTTTTTACCAACCGACCGAACTTCTCTGAACGGCAGTGTACACTTAAATCTAACATTGTTTGAAATATTCAAGAAAATAGAAAAATAAATTGGAAAAGTTGTAGCGAGCGAAATAGTCAAAGTATTGAGCCACAACAAACATGCTTATATATTAATGTCCTGTTTATTCAATCTAGCATAAAATTAATTATTCATGTATGTACTACACATCAGCTTATACTTTTAGAACGCACAATCTCATGTCATAACAACCAGATAGCCGCACACATAGCGGAGCCAAGTAGATGTCCATTCTACATACGTATGGGATATACCAGGAAGTCCTCCTTATGCACATCCTTTGCTAATTAATTGATTAACAATCACGTTATATGTACAGGCCTCGAAGAGAAAATATCATAGAAGATAACAGCATACATAGTATTACTAATAACCATACACACAAGCTTGCACACATGGAGGTCGCGACAGGGGTCACGCGTTCTTTCGCATTTCCAACGGCTATTATTAATTATTAATCACCGATCTTGTCTTGCCTCTCTCATTGAATAAACGTCCGTTTATTTAGAAGCGTCGTTTAAAAATACACCCAATGGGTGACCCGTCGATACAAATGGTTATTGTTGTAGATCGTAACATTGTTTATTTCGCAGCTATTGTGAGACGAATCAAAACGCCATTAATCATTTTATTGTCTATGAATCTCCAGCGGGGAGTAGCCGGGGAAGGGATCCTCGTAGATTTCGTAGTATTAACGTTGCGTCGTGTTTGATGTTAAGGTGATGACGTTGTCCTTATTGTTTCAGGCCGCCGGCTTGGATCTGAAGGAGAATTTGGCGGGAGCGGCGACGTGGCCCTACCCTACCGTCTATCATCCGTACGATGCGGCTTTTGCTGGATATCCTTTTAATGGGTAAGTGGCTGTTTGTTTATTCTAGATTGGGAGGTGTTAAGGAAGTTAAGTGTTGAAACCTTGATGTATCTGAACAAAAAGGAAGGTGCAGTGGTAGGGATAGAAGCTTCTGTTGTTGCTGACATATTTAAAAATAGTAGAAAAATAATGACGAATTGTATTATTAAATTACATTTTGGTATGTTATGTTATGGACAACGAAAGGGTGAGATGGATTTTACGCCATTTAGGTCCTATAGACCGTGAATCAATCTATTGCTCATAGGAAGAACCCTTACGAAGGAAGTATTCCTCTGCCTCGTCTCCAGCTTATCAATCTCTGCATGTCTTCTATCAATGTCATCCCAAGGAGGTGCTCTCTTAACCGGTATTGCACAGTCAGAATCCCCAAAAAAAAGTTCCCATCTGGACAGTCTTAGATATCTTAGCGCTGACCGCTTATTTGGATCCTGAGCGCTATGATAGAAATTAGTTTGATCCCATCCGTTGGAGAAGTTTTCATGTGTGATACGTCTATTGTTTTTATCAAGCACAGACAGAGGCGGCCCAATGGAAGGTTTTTTTGCCGTAAATCATCATTTCCGAATCCCATGTGGCTGGTTTGTCTGATTCTTCATTGCCAGCATTTCAATTACAACCCTTCGGACACATTACGTTGATTTTGCAGTAACTAAGGCCTGAACATTTTGTTTTATTGTGTTTACACTAATTCATAATACGCGAAATAATTTGAATTTAATAATGTTGACTACTTGCTACCATGCCCGCTTTATTAGACAAACGTTTGCTAATTAGTAGAACTGAAGAATACCATTCTAAATTTAACAAAGAGTCCGGAGGAAACAAACTCAGACCATTAGAATATGATAGAATATTGATACATATGAAACTATCTTTCATTACTTTTACATTGGCCTTGGCTTTAGGAAAAATCAAGAAAAGTTTCCTCGCAGTATTAAAATATTGTTTCGAAACACGATTTGCTATTCTATTGAAATTTCTTATGAACCATTTGCAACGATGAACTTACTCTTCTGCAACATCCGTTAGTATGACAAAAGCCATTTTACCAACTGCAATAGCTAACTTTTTATTACAACCCAATAAAAGGTAATTTACGGCTAATCTACTCCAACTTGGAAAAGAGCGAAGTGGAGAAAACGAGTATGGCCTAGTCCTCTGCTAGTTCAATTAAAAATTATCACAATAAAACTGCATGATAGAGAGAATCCAAGAGGATGATGTAATTTACTGATTATCTTAAAATAACTATTAGAAGATGTCAATATAAGCAAGAAATAAAACAAACAATTCCACCATGATGACCCTTTTACCCATCTTGCCTTTTTCCAAATTAACGTGTTTTTCAGTAAAATTAGTTTCAGTTTGTCCTTATTTTTTATTATAGGGCGCATATAATTCTCGAATAACATTATTTTTTTTTTTTTTTGCTTTAATCCACGTTTGCCCACGTTTCCTGTTTGCCCAATTTTCACTACGAAATAGTCACTTTCACATAAATTTCTTTTATCGTCGCATTTTCGTCTTGCATATTTGATAAACATTTGTTTTATTAAAAAGTTTATAAATATTATAATTGAAAAACAATTCGAAGTGGAGGTAATGAGAAATCCGGGAATAAATCTATCTTCCACCAACGTCTTTGAAGGGATATCTTTATTATTTCTGTCTTATTATGTAATCGAGATGATGATCTCTATCATTACTGTTCTGTACTGTGTCTATATGTGCAGACTCAATATTTTCGCTCTGGGCTTGTTTTGAGAAGGTACGAAGGCACTGATAGTTTGCATAGTTGCCATTATCCCTAATGTACACAACGTTACCAAATTTTTAAATCTTACACGGGCTCCGCCTTCCATTTGTCAATCAATGGGTTCTTTAGTCCTACAATACTTAAAACAATATGAAACTTAATTTTTAATTTAATTAAAATTAGTTTAATTATAAGGCTGATCAACCGATGCATTAATACGTAACGGAAATTAATGTGACGTATGCATTTTCTTTAACATCGACATTGATAGAGAACAAATAGGTGAAAACAAATACACACGGAGCTGTTTAAAAACGGAGGCATATTTCTAGAGTTCCGTTATTAACACGCCAGCCCTGGCGAGAATGGGCTGTTTCCAATATTGGAACAATGGGATAAAACTGGTGAGCTCTGTGGAAAGATTGGTGAAGATTGAGGTATAGCACTATATGCACTATTTAAAATTTACAAATTGGTTTTTCTCCAATTTCCAGAATACTTTTTATTTTTCTCTCTTCAAATGTCAAAAGTATTTAGTTGCGATTAATTGTGGAACAAGTTCTTTGTTCATTTTTTTAGTTTCTCGATGTCTTTTGTTGCTTTTGTGACTTCTTCATTGTGCAATGCTTATAATTATGTCAAACCACAAATAATTATCCATATTTAATGTAAAATTTGGGGAACTCACATTTTTTTTTAAATTTTTATTATCAAACCCCCAATCGTTAAATTATCATGCAAAATCGCAACGGCATTTGCGCCAATTGGACAATTTCAATTCTAGATATTGCATCAACCTCCCTTTTTCTAGTTACTTAATGATTGTAAAATTATTCATAGATATCTGCGAATATCTTCCATTTTGTTGCTAAGTCATTTGCTCGTCGAGATCAGCACCATCCGCTTATGAAAGTGGAAATGATTAATGATAGCATATAATGCGTTGGGCCGTGCAGTAAACCGACTTCTGCAATTTTAGACGCCCATCGTTCCATCGATTCACATTCATTATTTGACGGTGAAAACCAGTCGGTACACCCCGGTCATTTAATACGAACCCGGACTCCTTGATCCGCTGGGGTATTTTGCGCGTCGCTGGGGTCCGAAAAGTCATTAATTAATTGACGCGTAGCTACATACATATTATGTTATTTACAAGAAGATATCGACGGAAATGCAATAAGAAACAATTATAAATAACTGACGAGCGAAATTGTTAATTTTGCCTATTAATGTTAGAGATATTTTTGTCTCTAAAATAGCGTTAATTGATAAATACTCGTTTACGATGACCCTTTCCGTTCGTTTCAATAACAACAAAAATTCGCCTATTTACTTCTCTCTAATGACCTAAAACAACTTACTAAGTAAAACTCCGCGCTGCGTTTTATTTACATACATACATCTCGTACAAATAAACTATTATGGGCGACGTCACAACATGATTTTGCTGCCTACATCGGAATCGATGTGTGAGGTTGTTTTGGAGCCGTCAATATACAGGCGCCTTATCAAGCTTGACATAATTATTATTTATTGACAAATTCAAATAAAAACAAACCAGTTGCACTTTGATATTAATTTGTATTTGTATGTTTAGAACCAAATAACCTAGCTGAGATACGATACGACGTTACACGATATCGATTGTGTAATATTCTATCGGATTTTAATCGGAATACGCGGGAAAGAATCTGATGAATGTTGAAATCGAAATAATTAAGATTGCCCAATGCATATTAAAGTGTTATTTTTGTATTCCTTGAACGCGAACATTATTTTAGCAAGAATGTTGAGATGTTCTTCAAAGCCTGAACATCTGTTAGTACCGCCTTTATATTCCGTCCTCAAAACTTAATTATCAGCCGCATAAATATGATCCTTTTGATCCTAGTCGAATTGCATCAATCTTCTTCGCAGCGCATTTTTCAAATTTATGAGCGGTCTGGACTTAATCCAATAAAATCAAAGTTATTTCTATTCCCGCCATCTCACTCCTATTAAGAGCTTTGGCGGTTTGCAACGGATCTACCACAATCCTCGCTGCTTAAATTGTTGGTTGGATGTTGCGATGCCATTTAAAAGGAAGATATGAGATTCTTAAAAGAGACAATTAGGTCTAACTCAACAATTCAGTTAATTTCTTGGTTTCAAGGAGAATTATATGAAATACAGGTTTGGGGATCGCTTCTTTCTCGAAAAAATTCTCGGACGGGTCGATTTTATTTTCTTTTAATATTTTTGCGTCAATTCTAAGTTTTCCCCACTTCTTGCTTTCAAGTAATGACGTCAGTGATAATTTTTTTAAACGACAAGTCCCATTTTTATTTTATTTTGATCCGTCCAATGACACCGTCAGAATTTTAATACCTCAATTAACAAAATTTTGGAATAAAAGTCACTTAAAAAGTAGAAAAGACCATAAGAAAAAATCAAGAGGGATTAGATTTGGGGACCTGTGGCCGCTCTATTGGCCCTAGTTTACCGATCCTATTCCCAGGATGGCAGTTGATTAAAAATTCGCGAACAGGACGTACAAAGTGCGAAGGTGCACCATCTTGCTGAAGCCAAATATCGCCATTTGGTCAGGATCATCGTTTGAAAACATGTCTGCAAGAGCAGGTACAAGTGCATCCCTTAAAAAATTCAGATATCGCTGCGCTGTGGGAGTTTTATCAAAGAAAATAGGGCCAATGATTCTATTGTCAACTATCGCTGCCCGCGTATTAACTTTGCGAGGGTGTTGAATATGTGCTTTAGTAATCCATTGAGGATTCTCTCTACTCCGTTACTTGCAATTTTGTTTTTCGTTTACTGCTCCATTTCGACAAAATGAAACTTGGCGAACAATTATTTTATTCCTTGAATAACAACATTTCTTATTATTGAAATAAAAATATGTTTTCCATTCTTTAAATGATTTTTGTTTGAAGATTTGTTATGGAAGGTATTAAAATTTGGTACAATGTAGATCCATCAAAATAAAACAACTCGAGAGTTGCTTTTTAAAAGAATTATCGATGGCACTATTTGAGAACAAGAAGTGGGGGTAAATTAAGATAGATGCAAAAATGTTTTTCTAAAGAAATAAAAAGAGGCTGTCCGAGTATTTTTTCAAGAATCCAATGGCTTCAAATTGAATTTCTCAGATAGTTTTGAGCAGTGGCATTTTTTTTTCTATTTTATCACTTGCTCCAGTCACAGTTCCTGTGATATTAGTTCTTGTCTAGAACAAGTGCCAATAAACCTTTTCAAGTATCTTTTTAGATTTTGATTGGATAGTTACGTTAATTAAGTATTACAGTTTGGTCTAGTGGATCCAATAAATATTTTGACGATAAAAATAGGGAAAACCCAGGGAAAGTATTTATAGCAAACACAAGCAGTAAAAAGCAAAATTACAGGTAGTCATGGAATCTTTTTCGAACGAACGAACTGAATTTTTGTATATTGCACAATTAGTGTTTATTTTCTTGTATTGCTTGCTGTTTTGACTTTTCTTTTCGTGATTTTAGACCATTTTGCCTGAACTTTTCGTGATTAGGGCTTTTCCTTCTTGTCCTACCTCTGGTCTCTTATTCATTCGATTTCGCTACGTGTTTCATGGTCACTTGCTTCTTCTGCGTTAATTTCACCACATTCACATTTTACCCCTAGAATGAAACCTTTCTCCAATAATTTCTACCAGTTACTTGTCTTCTCACCTTCGTCGTAATAGTTTCGTCATAATTTTCAACCTCCTCACAGAATTCATGAGCGTTATATCAAAACTCTAGCAGCCATACTACGTTCATTATATTGTAACAATGTACTAAACAAGACGAAGTTAATTTCTTACCTTTCTCACACTAAAATTCTTTAGACAAGAAAAATTATCGAAAGGTCTCAGGGACTCAAAATTGATCTCCATGTTTCGGACGGTATTTATGGGTTGACATTAAATCGAGGAAATAAAACAACATTCCAGTTGTTGGTATACTTCATGAAGCCAAATTTACACTTCTACACCCAATGGTAAGCTTCAGTAAGATAAATAGATTTAAATGCATCAATACTTCCATCTGCAATATAGTTTTAGATGTCATGTTAGTGTACCCGTTGCTAGCAAGTCTTAAATAAGTTTTATTTGTGAACGTTTAGCGTAAGAAATGCTTGTGCCTGTAAGCTTTTACTTAATGCGATGTGTTAGCAGCATTAAACCGGCATATATTGCCTGATACAACAGGTTGAAGACCTTATTATGTATTTCAAGTCTTTGCCTAGTTCCTTGATAACAGATCTATATGCAATTAATGCATTTCTATTTAAATTTCTTACGTATTCGGCGCGATTTGGACCTCTGCTGCACTTTATTTATCTAATAATACGAATTATAGAGATTGGTGCTACTTATCTGCGTGTATTCCATAAGTCACTACGTTCATTTAATACGTATCAGATTTTTAAAAAAATTGCAGTTAGTTATAGTAAAGATGTGCTGTTTAACGGTCAGAGAAAGCACTCGCTGATTAATTCATCCCGTATGCAAATGTAACAATTTTCTTCATTACACCATGTTTTATGTACATTTACAGACGCGTATAGCTTTGTGTACGATTTTAGTTTTTAGGCGAAAGTCATGAGACACTACCGTATACGACTTGCACATACATGTATACAACGCGACATCCTGATTCATGTAATTATCGCCGTAATTAACACACAGAAAATCCTTTTTGTTCGACATAAATGGTACATGTGCAATAGCGATTTGCATATTGCGGTATACACTAATTACGTTAATTGGAGCGAAGATTGGGAATAAATGTAGAAGATGGAGCGATTTTGATAGGTTTACGTGCTTTTTGGAATAAATTCTCGCATGCAATGTAATTTGTTGAATAACGGTTATGTTTATTAAAGGAATTATTTATATAACTGATGGCCTCGAATGCTAAAAGGTGTTCGAAACGAGCAATTAAGTCGAAATCGCCCGAACAGTTAATATAATCTGAGCTTTTCGAGATCGTACTTACGGAAAATATTTGAAGACGTATCTTCAATAGTAAGATAGGAAAAAGTGACAGAGCTCCCGCTAAAATGTTGCCAAGGTGTCGTCTCTATGGTTGTAGATTTATTAATTTCCCCTATTCTTTATCAACATTAATGTCTTTAAAAAATAATGAATGGCAACACCTTTAGGCAATGTAGTGATGTCTGCAAAACGAGAAAACTTGTCAAAAATAAAACGGTCAAGAGCTACTAATTTTGAATTTTTTTGATATATTCTGGTAGGAAGTTATTGTTTCTCAGACTATATTCAGCACTACATTTCGCGCCTACGCTAAGTAATAATATAAAAATGATGATTCTACGGGAATGGTACGTGTATGGCTTAATAAATTTACTTTTCCACATAATTTCTTTGGCTCTATACACTTAGCCTAGCGGTATTGCAAGCCATCCAAAGGAATTGTCGAACTTAGCGAAAGAGGACTCTGTCCCGGCAATGGGCTCTTCGTTTGATGAGAACCGCTTTCCGCCAAGCCATCTTGTGAAGTTTAGAAAAAGAAAAAAGTCGCAAAAGGCCAAATATGGCGAATATGTGGGTGGATGGGGCACCAATTCGTACCGTAATTGCTGATGAGTGGTTCGCCATGTTATCATGATGGAAGAGAATTTTCTTCGCTAGGGAGGGGCTTCTTCTCTTTAACTTAGCATCGAATCAGTCCAATAAATCAGTATAGCCCTGTCCAGCGATTGTCCTTCCCTTTTTCATCCATTAAGAATATACTTTACGATTCCCAAAAAACTGTCGCAATGATTTTTCAGACTTATAGAATTATCTTCGCCGTTTTTGCTGCGCATACGCCAGGATAAACGCATTTTGCCGCCTGACCTTTGGTTTCTCGCCTGTAGTTATGCATCCATAGCTCATCTACAGTCACACAATGCCCCAGAAACTCACTCGTATTACGTTTAAATATGTATCCAAAACAAGGATGTTCAATTGAGACGTTTACCTTCACCCAGCTGTCTGCTAACACGATATCATGAATTTGATTGGTCATATCGTTCGTACTCATTGCAAAGGAAGGATTTTTCACCTCCTGTTTAGCCACACTTACATTCAGAAGTTCTTCAAGTCGTCAGCGTAAACCAGATGATTTTATGTGAGTTTGTCGCAGATATTGATAAACAGTGTGAACACAAGTGGACCGAGATTCGATCCCTGTACAACATTGCTAAGTGCCGCAATGCACTCCGATTTATTAGAAAGGCAGCTCTCAAATAGTCCAGAAAGTTGCTGTGAAACCTCAATTTCCGCAGTTTGCAGCTGAACACTATCGAAAGCTTTTTTGAAGTTAGTCTAGAGCAGTCAGTCAGTGTGTACAAAGGGATTGACATGCCTATAAATATTGCTGTGAACTATAGATTCGAATATCCTTGCAGGATTGCGTATTAAGGAAACTGGACGGTAGTTTCCAAAGAAATTTTTTCCATCCGATCTAAAAATCGGTGTTATTTTGGTCTTTTTCCATTCATCCGGGAATACCTTGCGCGGAATAAAATAACTTTTACAGTAAATGGCGGGATGTAGTCTGGACCCTTTGTTAATGTATTCTTTTTTTTTACCATTATCCATTTCCAAATATATGTATGCGTTGTTCGTTCTCCCAAGCTATATATAGAGCTAAAGTGGTCAGCGAATCCATCAACAATATCCCGCGGTTTACTCAAATCTTCAGTATTCAATAACATGTGCCAAGGCACTCTTGAGCAACATTTTCTCGAATTGATGCAAGATCAACATTTTTTTTGGGTCAGATTTTATTCATTTCAGTGCACCTTATATAACTATATTTTAATGTTACTGTACTCTCGAAATAAGCAACAATAATGGGGCGGGCCTGCACTATCAACCTAACCCTCACACAAAATTAAAGATATTTATACGATATAGACGTATAAAGTTGAGGAAAACATTTATTGCAATAAATCTGGCATTTCTCTTGCTAACATTTTTCGCAAAACCTACTTACCAACCACAACAACTATGCAAACAACTGTTATCGCCATTAACATCTTGATCTTCCTTCCCCGATAAGCTTCAATATTCAAACCCGCAAAAGGAAACAATCCGTCAGTCCGGAGACTTCAAATACGTCATCGTGCCTGTCTCGATTAATATGCGGTTCGCTGTTTCGGAAGTTGGGGACCCCGGGTGTAGTGCCCCGTGCCCGCTTCATGTAGCTGATCAATTATCATGACGCTCGCGTAGGCAATCATCAGTATACGCCAAAAGACGATGACTCCGACCACCGCAGCACGTGGACGGAAGAACAACACCAATTACATCGCACGCACACTTGAAAGCCGAACGAATATGTGCCTGCTTATAAAAAGTGTGCGTGTTTGGCCGTGTATACGTGTAATGTACACGGAAGACGTGTAGTTAGCAAGTATTCAAGATGCGATACGTGATGAGGAAGAGTATTGACCTATTGGGCGCTCTATGAAGACGATGAAGTGAAATTAATACGTTAAAAGAAGTTAGACGGCACTTATTGTATAACGTAACAAAGTTTGTGTCCAGCTGATTTGATTCAAAAGTAAAGGATAACGACCACGAGACGGTGGCGTAGTGATTCAACATGACTATTTTTGTAGAATTTTATATTTGTTATTGTAGAAGCAGTGGACAACATAGAAATGGACCGAGTAGTTTGTTTACGGTGAACGTTCAAAAAAAGCAATTCTGTGAAAAAATGGAAGGTTCTCGTTCAATGATTTTTTCACTGTTTTTATAAAGAACAACAGCAGTGCCTCAAATCGCTTCGTTCAATTTTTGCTAGTGAGGAACCATCAGGAAACACTGACTGGCGTGGTCGTAGTTCTGTTAGTGATGAACTTCGTTCAATCAAAAAACCATCGACGCTGTTCACAATATGATTGAAGAGGATCAGCATGATACTAACCATAAGATAGAGGTATCCTTAGGCATATCAAGGATTGGATTTGGAGACTCGACTCCAATCTAGATGATGCATTAAATGTTTTTGGATGTCTTTCTGAGAAAAATTGTTATTACAAAGTAAATTCTTGCTTCTTGAAAAGCTATAGTCAAACTAGTTGGCTAAACAAATCAATATATCCGTGGAGGACCTATAAATAGGGCGATAAGAATTGCCAATATTCGGGGACAAATACCAACTTAGTGCCGATTACGAAAATGGCCAAATCTTAAGTCACGACAACGCAGCGTTTCATTTTTCTAATATGTTGGGACTGTTTGCACGCACCACGCTAAGTAAACGCTGCATTCCTTCGCAAAAAAATCCGTGTTTCTCGCGTTTCTTCCGGGCCTTAAAGATGTAGACGTAAACTAAATCAATTGTTAATTAATTAAGCACTACACAAACATACAAATCTCTGCGCCCATGAAGGTGATTGGCGCATTCTTTTGTCCTATTGTACATTCTTTTATTCTTTACACGAGCATGAATAAAAACAATATCTTCTCTCGATCTGGAAATATGGTCCTCTGTTTGTTTCTGAAGACTAATAAAAAGGCGAATTCTACGTCAATATTTCCAGAAATAAGTTACAGAAGTCATCCTCAACGTCACGCTGTAGATTTAACACAAACATATAGACTTCGTCTCCGGTCAGACAGTAACGGATTCCCATTAAACGATTAAGTCAATTCCCTTTTATCTGTTATTTATGCCGATCGATCGTCGCTAACTGACTCTGCCGCTTCTGTGCATCACGTCGATGCGCCTAGGCATAACCGCCAGAAGGTAGGTAGTAGATATACTAGGTTGTACATATAGCTGAAGGCTTAAGTAGGTAGGTAGAGGAATAACGTGCATCTACAACAAACGGAGACGGAGGTCCCTTCGGTAATTCCACGTCCCGACTTAACCAACGCAGCCAAACAGAACTCCTCCGACCAATATCAATCACGAACACAATAACACTAAATCTGCATGCCGTGGTCGTGGTACATGAGTCACTCTTAATAGACATTCTACATGAGGCCAGCAATCAGCTCACGTATATGAAGACGAGGAGAACAATAAAAGAATGGAAGTATTTCTTTTGCCGCGCACTTCGAGAACGATTGTATATTATTATTGGTCGGCGTTCGTAGTTTGTTGTAATGGTGTATTTCCTAAAGTAGACGTTCATAGATCCTAAGAAATAGTTAAGTTAAAGTAAGTTAAGTTAAAGTTAAACATATTTTCATTAGACGTTGAAGATTGTCAACATTACTCTGAAATATTGGCACCGAACGCATCTACGTTAACGCTGTATTTGTTTGAAAAGCAAATTGCTTTAAACTTGATAAATTTATTCCATAATTTTGCCGCACGCGGTATATGCAAAGTGTTTCACTTTGTATCAAGACACCTAAATAAATTGTTAATTAATTAATAACAAATTGGTATCAGTGATATTGCGAACAATATTTTGGTAAGAATGAATTCTTTCTTGTATCTAAATCTGGCCAACTGTGACTAAAACAAGAACTAGTCATAGTAGCGATATAGAGTTAAGCTAGTCGAATCTTCCCGCATAGGTCCTCTCTGTTTCGAGAGATTCGCACTATTTATAATTAATCCCGCAATGATGGAATATCGGGCGATCTCGGTGAGTATTCGATTAAAGGACTACTTATTACGACCTCTGTCTATCTTAAAGGAAAATTGCTGTAAATATACTTTTAAGGAATTTAAAAAAACCTTTGCGGATTTAACGTATGGAAAGAAAAAAAATTATTAGTGTATTTAGACTTCCACCCCGCACATGAACTATTTAGTAGGGAGTATTTTATCTTTTACAATTAATTACAAAACGTAGGTTCTCTGTTGCCTGGTATCTTGTGGGATGAAGCTGCACCGTTAGCGGTGGACGTAACTTCATCAGCAAACATAGTTTTCTTCAAAAATTCTCTGTCTACCTTGACACCATAGGCAATAGTCCATTCTTCTATGCAAATCTCCTTCTTAAAGAATGCCCAAGCATTTTGGGTTGTTGGGTTTGATTTTCTGCCGACGAAGACATCTCCAAATTTGAGTATATTTAAATTTCTACTCATGTCTCGTAAACTTGCGCTGCTAATTGTCTTGACTTAGTGATATTTGAGCATATCTTCGAAAAACGAATTGCTCCAAATTTAATGAATTTCATTTTATAATTTTGTCACGCAACTTGTATGGATGTTGCACAACTTACACCATGCACTTTAACACTGGCATAAGATGGTGCAAAGCATTCTCAGTCATTTCGCCATTGCTAGCCCACATATGTTAAAATACTACTCTTCAATCAATTTCAGCCCAGGTCTTTAACCTTAATTATGGTAGAATGTAGATGTGTTTAGAAGTGAATTTCATTTCAAGTAATTTTAATTGCAAAACGTGTGAAATTATTGCTTTGCTGCACCGATAAGCCCTTATTTTTCTTTCTGCGGCCGCGCAGTTCCGTACTTCGTATAGGTAAATGCGAGATACATAGCCGTACACTTCGTTCCACACCCACTCGCGTTATTAGTGAATATTAAAGTGGCCAGTTTCCAGTTTTGAAGTGATCTACACCTTGCATCTTTTGTTTTATTATTTGGTTAAGATGGTCTACACGCTGCTAGGAAAGCTAGCTTTCATCTTTTTTTCTATGATATCAATTATTAACAGTAAGACTCACTTTTCCAATTAAAAAAATATAATTCCTAAGCGGACTTGATTATTAAACAAAAGTTTAGATAATTTGAATCAATATTGCCAATTTATAATATTTATATTACTTACTACGTTAGGGTTAAAGGTATTATTGAATTTTTATAGGTATTTCTCAGTATCTCCTGGTATATATTTGAGAATCGTGGAAATAAACCGAGATATGTACACATGTTATCGTTGTTTATGCTAGTGTTAATTGATTTGGATAAAAACGCTCAGATATTATTGCGCAAAACAAAATAATTGGTTATAATTTCTCTCCGGTTGACCTGAATGGTATACTGAGCGCTTTCAGCTAGAGCAAAAATCAGGACTGGGTATGACAGGAGCTCATCAAAGTTTGTGAGTTTTTCTTTTAGAAAAATTGCAAAAAAACTGTATTCCACCTTCTCTTGAATTATGGAAATGTATAACACGCGACCAAAAACTTCAATAACAATGGTGATAACAGGAGTATACGATAAATAAATTTGGAAAGGCCTATGGGTTCTAAGGAGCCTGTAGTCGTCAGAACTGATACCATAAGAGTTCGGTGAATTTCCTCTCCGTTAGTGGTTTTATTAAGTTTCTCTTTGATAGCGGTTTTATTAACTTCCCCTTCTGTAGCGGCTATACTCCACCTGATATAGTTCTGCGAAGCTCAGAGCTTTCTCATAATACTTGAAAGTGCAAAATAACCTGCAAAACGGAAGCTAATAAGGACTCGAATTCGGCGAGAGAAATAATAAAAAATGTTAATTTTAAATAAATTACTTCGCAAAGTTTGCAAAATCATTCAATCGGTGCAAAATTTCAATTCGAAATAATTATACAAATCGCAAATAGGGTAATTGGGTAACCTCCAATATGCTACACTATAGATTAATGTTTGAAAATCAAAAGAGAAAAGTCATTGCAACACGTACATGGGACTTGACAAAATGACAAAAATGCGATAAAGTAGAAATAGGATTAGGCAAAAGCGATATTAAAGTAAATCGGGTAAATTATCAACTCTTCGTAAATGTAAGCAAGCTTGATCGCCATAAATGTGGATAAGAGAAAGGACGAAGGAAAGCATTATTATTATATTGCAACAAATCGAAATACATGAGCATATGTGTATATA
>LR737398.1:997899-1246542 GCA_902655005.2 Marronus borbonicus | reverse complement strand
TATACTGCTGTTCAAAATAAACAGATCGCGTAACAACCCAATTGTAACCAGCATGAGTTACTCTATTGATAGTAGCAAGGTCACCACGAAGATTCCAACTAATGTAAGACTATTTGCTTGTTAAAAATATGCTAATTTTGGAGAATTATAAGTTTAAATATGACGGCGATATGTATTGCCAAGCATTACATCCATTTATTTAGAGTTAGTTGCTGTAACATCCATTCAAATTTCATACAGAATAAATAAGAAACAAAGGAAAAAATAAATCTAACACGAAGCGAAACCAAAAAAAAGAGCATGGTCGATAACGAATGTCAAAGCAGATGGCGGCACCGTCTACACCGCTGCACCGCTGCTCATTCGTGTAGAAATGCTCGGGTCGGATTGCACCTGGCTGGCGGCGATGCATGGATCTCGTTAACAGGGAAAGGCCTTATCGGTGCGCGGATCTGCCCTATCGGGACCATCTCTAAAGTGCCTTCTTAATGTTGCCTTATACCTAACGTGTCACCCGATGATCGCCGTTACTCACCGATGGATACGACACGAAGAAGTCGCGTCGCGGCGTGTCGTCTCGTATCGCGGACTTTGGGAAAAGAGGCTTTTTCACATGCACATCCCATGCGACCGCTAAGTACTCTATGATTCCCTCTTGGAAGATGTAAAGAGTTGTCGCGGAATTCTAATTCGATCGCTTCCTGTATCTCGTAAGTTTTTACACGCGGTTGTCTCTGGCTTTTTTCCTCTTATCGAAGCAGCAAAATACCCGCTTGATTAATTTTATTCTCCTGTCTTTCGTTCGTATTTGTTTATGCTTATAACCGGTAATAAACATTATATGAAAACTGTCGTGTCATTACCGCTGGAGAAATTGTTTTGTATGTATTTATCGCTGTTGCTCTTTCTTTTCTAATGGCAGAGAAACGAGATGGGTAAATTGAAGATGATTTGTTATTTTGAAAGCTTGTTCTTACTTGAGTTGTATTTTTCTTGAGATTTTAACTAGCCATAAATTAATAGCAGATAAAGCAGGAAATAATTTACATGTTTGAACGTGTGCAACAATTAAGCAGGTACTTCAATTTTAAGCAGATCAGGCATTTAATAAACCAGATTCGGAACGAAACAGAAATTATCCATAATTTTTTTTTTTTTCTAGGTTACAAAACTGGTTTCTTTTCAATGTAGAACTTCAAATTTTGCAAACTACATCATAGATCTAATATAAAGAGATGTGCTTTTTGAATTTTTTATGGCCTTTTTCGTAATATGATTCTAAAGAAAACTACCGGATTTGGTCATCAAAAAACATCACGTAGACGCAAGGAAATAGTTCTCACAAAACCAAGTAATTCGTACTAAATGGTTCGGAAAGATCGTCAATTTTGGATGGGCACAAGACTTTCTTTGGGGCGTTCTTTTTGGTAGCATTAGGGTGCCGAAGTTTCCTCTGTTATATCGATTTTCTCTCTTTGTTTGATAAGCTTCTTGCATATCTTCGTATCGTTCTCCTTTGGGGCGCATCAGTCTTTTCTGACTTCTTCCAGTATAGATTATACAGTCGAAGATTCTAATGTGTTATTTCATTTTCTTTTCGGTCTTCTTCTTTAGTTTTTGACTTCTGGATTTGGTTTCCATATCGTCTTCGTTCACCGTATTCTGTGAAGTAAGACATTCCTAGAAACTTCTGATATGATGGGCAGTAGTAGGTGTCCTTTGACACGCTTGTGAATATAAATCTCCGTACTAGATCCTTGCAACGAACAATACCGCTGGAAGACATTGCTTACCACAACTTAGCGGAATCCGTTAGCAGCTTTTTATAATAGGGCAAAACACAAATAATTATTTTCAAGTATGTCCCAGAGCTGCATTATGCCGGTAAAGCACAGACTCCGCCAGTCTTTGACATTTGCCGTCAGAGATAGACTCATCATACTTCACACAATTGCTGAAAATGTTGAAATTTTCTTTTTCAGTAAACCGTCCTTTTTATATCCCTCCATATATTATCTAAAACGTTCAAATCCAGCGATTGGGCTGGTCGGGACAAAACATCAATTCACTTATCTTTAAACCACTTTTCCGCTTTACGTGAATTGCGCTTTGAGTTGTTATCTTGATTCCACCGCAGGGGCATCTTTCCTTTAACGGTATCATTTATCATCCCTTGGATTGTGCGCGGCGAACCAACGTCATACCAGGAAAAGCACCCTTAAATCATTATGATACAACCACTGGTTGTTGTTGAGGAAAGTCGCTACACAAGATTGTTATTGGTTTTTGAATAAAATAAGATAATTTTTGTCTCGTCCGACCAAAGAATATCGCACCATTTGATGGTATCCCAGAAAATATATTCTCGGGCAAAGGTGGGTCCTTCTTCTATGTCTTGCTTTCAAATCTGCGTAAGTAGGTTTTCAACTAATTGCAGAAGTTCTTTTGTGTAGGTTTAATTCACTTTTAATTTGGGTGGATGAAATAAAGTATTTCATACCATATTGAAGCGTTTCTTTAACTTCTTTCTTTGTGGACCATGTTCAGAAGTAAGAAGAAGTACATGTTTTGCAAGGTGTACCTTAGCTTCTTCTTTAATAGATGCCTCTCATCAAATGATAGAATTATGATCATTTGATGTGTTATTGCTATTTTCATGCACAGCAGTGTTTTTTAATCCGAATTCCAAGCTATTGTTCCAAAATAATTTTTTGAAGTACTCCTTCCAGATTTTGCTTCAGTTATAAGTTTGGTCCTTTCTTTTCTCACGTTATACTGGGTGTTTCTTTCTCTTACTTGTTTTTTTTTTTAATGTATGAAGAGCTTCTTGGTCAAGCCAAAACTACTTTAGACCATCCATAATCAAGCCGATATATGAAAAATCACGTTGATACAACCTATTATCGATTACTTATTCTGTTTTTCTACCATCAGAAGTAATATCGCCATAAAGCTACGGGATTTTTCAGGAAGCTGCCACCTTTGTCGGTTTTATTCATACGGTATCATTAACGGCAAGGGAAGATGCGAAGAAGGAGGAATTAGGGAAAAGGGAACGTGATGCCTACGCGGCCACCGCTGCCTTTGACATCTCGCGTGATGAAAGATTCAATAGACGCCCGCCGGTTGGTATTATAGGAAGCGCCGTCATCGTCAGCGGTATCCAGACGCGGAACGCCGGCATAGTTGGCGTAAGTTGAAAGTTGGAAGTCATTAGGGAGTTTCGTCACTCGCCGCTGACAGTTCCCGAAACAGTTTCGTGTTTAGATGCGCTCCGTACATGTAATTCAGATTTACCCTGACTTACGAATGGAGATACATGCGTTGAAACTTACTTAAGCTAAGTCTTCACACCGAAGGAAACCTCTTTCAATTACAAGGAGAGAAATGTAAAAATTATATATTTTGTGCAATACATCTTCGGATTGAGCTTTTTTGAGTTTGAATTTGTTGGTTTGATGGGACTTTGTTAGTTTTACTATCATTAACCTACTAACCATGCCAAATTTCATAACACAACTGCGGAATCAATCAGAACAAATACTTATTAAATGAAGAAGTTCATAAACAGAATCCTCAACCTCCATCATGTTAGCAAAATTGTTATCAAATTGCAATTTTTTCTTTATTTCATCTATATTATCTAATTAAATCGCCACAAATTATTGATGGAGAACAGGAAGGTTATCTCAACTTTTTGGCAGAAAACAACACTTAAAATCGAAGGTGCTATCGCTTACAAATGGCTCGTCACAAGGGGCCACTTTTATGAAGCTGGTGGTCGATTCCTGCTGCCCTTACGGAATGAGTAGCTGAAACCACTGCTTACATCTGTAGAGATTATATGGAGAAACTTCCGCAATTTATGCGGTGAGGGCATCTTTAGTTAGCAACTTTCATCCATACATGTCCTTACGTATTTCGTATACATACGCCAACTTGTCGATTGGTTTCCACCTTTCACGAAGACACGCCGAAGAGCCGTTTAGTTAAAAGGGTCCTTGGATATTCATAATTTTGTTATAAGCCTGTTTTTACCATATTATTAAATATAATAGGCAAGAACTACCGGAAAAAGAGGAAGTATTACTAATTTACGAAAAAAGTGCGATTATTTTAATGTTAAGCGGTACATCCAATAATTTCTTTCCGTGCTACAAAAACGCCCTGTGTATAACAGGATAACCCCTAGAAAGCAACGCCGAATAAATCTCACTACAATAAAAGAACAAGACCGAATCTAACGGTAGCAGACCTTTTAAATTTCTAATTTGGTAACAGGCTTTGTTCATTTCAGCGATGACATCAGTACAATGCTTCTCTCAGTTTAAGGTTTCATCAAGACAAATGCCAAGAAGTTCACGTCGGTCTTGAGCGATAAAGAAAAATTATTTTATGGATACATTAACATTAAAATTTAATTTAGACTTCTTTGTGCTAACGATCATGTGATTAATTTTTAAAATAATCGAGCGCAATTTATTAGAGATAAACCATTGATGCAGTTTTGACAATAAAAATTTTCGCGGATTGAAGTTTTATACAAGTTCTAGTGAATTAAAAAGAGAACAAACCATAAAACACATTTGTACAAATACAGAAATCGATATATCCTAAAAAAATCTATTTTCCGAATTCGCATCAAGTCAAAGCGGTCACGATTGGGTAGAGCAAATCGCGAAACGCCAAGAGCAACACATTCAGACATTAGGACGGGACGCGGACCCGTCACGCGCCTGACGACGACCGAAAATGAGGCGCCGCAAGCGTCGCGGCGGCGCAGCCTCGCTCCCGTCCGCCTCGCCCATTGGCACTCTTCGAAGCGGAAGCGATCTGCATGGCGCGCTCTGATTAGCAATTGCTATGGAAACAAGCTGATAATGCGATCAGTCGGCTGCTAGGGGGCGAAAATAGGCAGCCAGCGACACGCTACACGAAATCCGCTGGGAACATTTGGCACAGAGCGCATAGCATGTGTAATTTTACTATTTTTTTGGATCCATTAAAACGTGCGTTTGGATTTTGTTGCGTTAATTTTTGTACAGTATATTTTTGATATTGGCAAAGTGATAATTGATGTAGATATGATTACGTAACAGAAATAAGTACGTGATATTTATTGATATTTTAAGTCCTTTTCCGTTTTCTTTGAATGAAAGTGTGGTAATCACCGTGAATTTGAGTAGTTGCTTACAAAGATCGAGCTTACCAATTTTCTATTCGATATTGTCTTTAATTGAAAACGGAAAGAATTATTACAAGTTTCATGGTGCCGCCTTTGCTACATTGGAGTGTGCAGTACAATAGTAAGATGCTAATTTAAAGCCCAAAATATGTAATTTTCGTTTTATTTTTTTTTTCTACTAAAGGTCAATTAAAGCTAATATATGAATATTCATATCGTCAATAAATATTAGGAATTTCATCTAATTGATATCGAACACTTTGAATAATCCAATAGATAAGTGTGAAACTTGCTTCCTTTCTTGGTTAGGTTGCGATCAGTGAAGACTTTCTAAAATTTTGTAGTTTTGAATGGTCTAACAATGGTATTATTGGGCCGCAAGTTTGGGCTAAACGATTCATAAATATCCTCGCTTACTGCAATTTTAAAAGCAGGTATTTCATCACGTTTTTAGTTTTGTTTTAGTTTTATATATTTCTGAAATGCTTATCTTAAACTTCCTTTTAAACAGACTTTTACATCATCTTCAGTAGTTGTTTTCTTTAATTGCGAGATAAAGATCCATTTTCAATTTTTCGCAGTTACTAATTATATTATTCCTATTTCCACGTACATTTGTTAATTTTGCTTTCTTTGTGCTTGTCATATGTTTGGTTAGACTAATCATTTTTCTTTTCAAAGTTTATCGTCTCCTAATTTTTCGCTTACTGACTAGTTTTCTACATTGGATATCTTCCCAACCTCTTCTGGTTTTTATGTCGCGCTTTTATATTCGATTTGGTCGATGTTAGCGATTTTTGTGTCGATCACTATCATCTATGATTCCTTGCCCTGAACGTGTAGTTGTAAAATTCTCGCTGAAATGTTTTCAGTTCTTGTGTTGTAACTTGTGGTAGGTGTAAGGTAGGCTCGGGCGCACCCAGAAGGACCACCTCTCGATAAGATTTTCTTTTGAAGCACTTGTTGGAGTTGTGCAACACCGATTTCACATGGTGATATTTTTAGCGCCTTTGAATAAAATTTATTATCCTCCCGTGATAAATTAAATTGGTTTTATCTTCATGCGTGGACGGCAAATAAAGGTGTATTTTACCTGTATGCGCGAGCCATAAATAATAGTATTTTAGTTTATAGTAAACTTGTATGAGTTGGGAATATTTTGAATGAAATACGTTGTGCATTTTTCATGAAACTCTTTTAAATTGTAGACAAAGAAGACAAGAGAATTTATTAAATTATTAGTTTTAATTTATTAATTATTAGTAAATTATTAGTACAAAAAGTCTACCGACATAGGTTACACCAGGTACAAGCAAGAACGTGAACATCTGGCGTATACTTATACTACGAGTCTCTTAGCTATTCACATTATTTGAAATAAAGAAATAAGCCATTTTATCGATAAATGAGGGATAAGGATTATTTGGAAAATAAAATTGTTTATGAATAATTTTCCAATATTTATTTCGAAATAATTTTATTTATGAAGAAACGTTGTTGATTAAAATAATTATCCAATAATGCCCAACTCTGGTTTTACGTGTGGGAGGAACGCCTCCTCGTGAATTTTTACCAAGCTGCTATATTTCCTAAACTAATTTTTTCTTTCTTGTTTGCTACTGTGATTGCGATCTCAATATACAATAATTGGTTAAATAATCAATCTTTGATCTATTTCTTTATATTTGCGAACCTAAAGGTTCCATTGGTATACATATATATTTATGTAATAAGCTGAAAAAATCCAATTTCAGTGAAGATATTTTGGAAAATTAACTTGGAAGTTTATGTTAAAGCTGTGGTGAATTTCTAGAACTTACATTAGTCGTTACTTCTGAAACCCTAATGAGGACCCTTCAGTACCTCAAATGTAACATCATTCCAGTTAAATTAAAAAAAAAACCTTTGAATTTAAAAAAATAAGTTTCTCAAACGTACCAAACATTTAATCAGGGTCCCCATCGCTTATTATTACTTTGATAGTGTTCAGTTTTGCTTTAATACAATCGACAAAAATACCTCGACGTCCAAGACCTTTATTTTCGTTTCATTCACAGAATATTGAGGTGGCGCATCTTCGACTGGCTAGTAGTTGCGGTTGGATGAGAATTCTCTAATTTTTTGGGTTATTGTCGGTTTCCTAGCTTGCAGGCTTATATTATTGTAATTCTACTTCTTGTAATAAATTATAAGTAAATTGCATAAATAAAAAATTCTTCGCTTCCAGTCACAGATATTTTCCTTGCCTTCTTTAACGTTTTTCTTAGTGACCACATTGTTCTGCTTCCATTTAGTATTCTTCTGCCTATCTCAATGTCTTAGTAATTATGATCCCCAGGTTCTCATATTTGAAACATTTATTCTTTGCCACCTACCCTATAGGTCGCGTATGTATTATCTTCCGCACGCATTTCCATGTACTTTGTTTAGCTTTCGTTTATTGACATTTTCTGTAAACCTATCAAACACCTTTTCGAACTACTTCTTTGATCTTGTTAGCAGTATTAGTTAATTAACTCCGATGTTTGGTTCTTGCTTTTTATCATTATTGTCCCCTGAGATTAGATAAATTTGTCGATTTGGAGTACCCCTGCTTAAGTACTTTCTTAGCTGCAAATAATTCAGAGAAACTTCCTTCCTCCAAAGTCATATTCACCCGTTTTACCAAAAATTAAAAAAAAAATAATTGCTGTTGAGATATTTTATAGACCATCTTTCCTGCATTGTTTCCTCAATCGCAATGACAAATATTTAATTGGAAGCTTATAACCGTTGTAAGTTGACAATCAAATATACTACTTTGATTCAAAGGAAATTGGCTTCTTGAGCTTTAAATTCAAGTACAGAAACAAAGAAAAAACAAATAATTTACTCCAATGGGCTTCAAACTCATAGTATATACACTCCATCACCAATCAAACCTTAGCTACCCTTTCTACTCAGCATTCACCGGAACAACCGCCACTTTAATTTCAATCTCATCAATTCGCACCACTTGTCCGGAACGTAATTCCCGATAAGGGTTAAGCCCACTCGTTACTTCGTCGATTCGTCCTTACGCTATCTCCGTTAATACCCTACCACTCACCGACCTTACCGAAACACAAAAAAGACAAAGAGGCGCTTCTTCATAAAGAAGAGAGGATTTTTAGAAGGTTTTTAGCTTTAAACTCGCTTACCCGATACATGAACAATACGCCGCACCCCGAGATGGCGCTATACAGATTACAAATTCGTTATCTAAAATACGACCTTCCTTTTCATCCTTCTCTTTTGCTCTTTTTTGTACTTTTATATACAGCTTGAACTCGATGGCTAAGATTCCGTTATCTCGATTGCAGATACGGGATGGATTTGAACGGGGCGAGACGGAAAAACGCTACCAGAGAAACGACAAGTACTTTGAAGGCGTGGCTCAATGAACATAAGAAAAATCCTTACCCGACCAAAGGAGAGAAGATCATGCTGGCGATCATCACCAAGATGACGCTGACGCAGGTGTCGACGTGGTTCGCGAACGCAAGGAGAAGGCTGAAGAAGGAGAACAAGATGACGTGGGAGCCTCGTAATCGCGTTGAAGATGAAGATAACAATAACGACGATGACGATCGCAAAAGTACTGATGGAAAGGACATCCTGGGTAAGTTAAAGTATTGATCTCACGCGGGAAACATTCTTAATTGGTAGAAAAATAGAAAAGTTGATTAAATTGAATATTTGGATGAGTTCTTTAAAAGGCAATTTCAGCGTTAACCCACGATTTTGTTAAAGAAATGTCATCAATGTCAAATCAAACTTTTGGTAATTGCGAAGTAACATGATAAGATTTTGCTATTTATTGTCGTGATGCGTTGCTTATATAGAGAAGATTTTAGAAGAAAATTTAGATTTTCGTTCAAGTTTCAAATCTGTGACAATCTGAGCAAGAAATCAGCTTTTAATCATTGTAATAACGCCTTTGTTACATTATTTAGCATTGTTGCCGATATAAAAATTGGCAGTTGGAAGATCGAAAAGTCACTGTCTTTATTGCGCTAATATTTGGCTTTATCGCTCAAAGCTTCATCAGAGTCATAAGATCGGTTAATAATGTTACACCTCCAAATGTAAAAAATGCCAGATATCCTCTTATTCTTATATTCTTTCAAATGTTGTTATTTCTGTAATATTCTCTTTGCAGATTCCAAAGATTCGGGTACAGCATCCAGTGAAGATGGCGATAGGCCATCGCATCCACGCCTAGGGCCAGATACAAGTAGCGAATGGAGCGAATCCCGACCTGATAGCGGTCCAGATAGTCCGGAATGTCTCTACGACAGATCACACCCCGCCTTTCTGCCACCGAGATCTTCGGCCTCACCGCCCCAGCTCTCCGGTTCTTCATCTTCGAAGCCGCGAATTTGGTCGCTAGCGGATATGGCAAGCAAAGAAAGCGATGGTACCACACAGTCCGCTTCTACCACCTTCTATTCAACCGCTGCAGGTCGACTGGTACCGCCGTTAAGCGGTAGATTACCACCGCCAAGTCTTCATACCGCACCGTACGCTAGACCTCATGATCTGTATAGGAGTCTCTACGGTCCGGCGGCTGCCCAACATCTTGCGGCAAGTGCTAGTGGCGGTTGCCCAGACGTTTCGCTTCTGGAGACTTACTCGCGAACCTTAACCGCTGGATTAATGTCCGCACACCATAGTACGGGTAACAGTGGCATATTGAACAAGAGTAGTACGGCTCCTTCTTCCAGTGCTAGTGGCCCTCCTATATTACCCTTAGGATTAACCATGAATTCCTCCAGGATGTCGCCGTCGTCGACCTCTTCGATATCTTCCGGTTCCGAGACCCCGCTGAAACCGGTCGCCCTCAACAAGGCCTGACTTTCGGTACCGCTATGGCCCTGATCTACCTCGGCAAGTGTAAATATCTAGTGCGGACAATAAATATTGATTCTTTGAAATTTAACGGCAACGCGAATAACGATGAATAATTTTATTTACGAACATAGCACCCGCCCTCTAATAGTGTGCTGTACAGTTAAATGTGATACATACCTTTTGGTTCCTTGCGTTTCGTTCGAAAAGCGCGATTCATATGTAGATGTGGATGGACGCTCTATCGTAATATTATATAATATATACATAAATATATATATATTATAAATATATAAAAAGTATAAATAGTTCTTGGTATATAAATTTGTAAATAATGAAATACGGGCCATTGCCCACATCACATATGTATGCAGATTTTCCACAAAAATATCGATGCCTCAACTACTTATCTCTTGGTTTCTGCTTAAAGAATTAAGGAAACAATTCGTGAACATATTTAATGGTATTTTAAAGCGAATAATGCAAAAACATTTTATTTCTTGTTTATTCTAGAAAGGTCTTTTGAAGTAATGAAATTTACCATCGATGAAAAGACATTTACTATTGGTTTCTTCCTGAAATGGTAAGTATTGAACCCCAAGATACAACAAAATTCGCTAATTTCTATACTGTTCGCAATGGGATTCAATAATTTGCATAAAACAGTTGTTTGATGATTCCTTTTTAAATTATGTAGGCACCTAATGTTATAAATTACAAGTTGTTGTTTATTAAAACAAAAATATTAAGTCGTACAGTGCCAGTAACGTCAAAGTTGGCTAGTTTTACAAAGAACATGTATCAATTCTGCGCACTCCCGGGGATTTTTTCTGCTCTCTAGCATCTTAGTGCTGTTATAGAATCTCAAGCATAAAAGTAGCTTCTGATGATGAGGCGGGTACTGCAAATTAGGCATCGAAAGTTGGCATAAATTCTCAGTCAAAAATCATATTGAAATGCCAAATGTGCCATGATACATAAAGGCAGCTTCTTCAGGCAACTTCAGTACTTTTGTATTAAATTTTCGTCGACTTGCACACATCCTGTATAATGCTAAATAATTCGAGGGTCAAGCTGATATTGTCGGGTATGAAAAGAAAACGGTTGATATAGCTTAGAATTTTATTTTAACCCATTCAGTCATGATTTTTCGTGGTTAGTCGATGAGGAGTTGTTGTCCTGTGTACACGGTGAGCGAAAGGATTAAGTCTGTTCGATGCAATTCCCTCCTGTAATAATATATTTGGCCAAAGGCCGCCAACCAATCTTGTAAAGTAGTAATGGCCGTATCAGTTTCTTCTTCAGGTAAAAATTTCGTACCTCGTCTATAAAACAGACAAAAGTTACGCATTGGAGTACGGCTGACAATTAATTTTTCTTTCAGCCAAATATTGGAGAGCTACTGAGCACCTTAACCTTTTGGGTGTACCATTTAACCGTCACTGTCCTTTGTTGATTCAATTTCTTCGTAACTTGCCGCATCTTTGTCATTGTTTGTGTTTCTGAGTCTTTATGCACGATTCTCTTGACGAGTAGGTTTGTAGGCAATATAGCTTTCGTCATTTACCACAATTTTAGAAAAAAGGTGGTGTCAGAAGGCTGATGCAGCACAAAACGACTGATAACCTTTTTCTAAAAGCAGGCGATTGTGAAGGTTTCGTGTGATCAACCTTGAGTTGATACTCTGTTACAATATACGCGACTCTGTTGTCCTCGTCAATTACTTGCTCAACAGAAATAATATTTCCTTCGGTGACGGCCATATGAGGACCTTCGGCTCCTTTCTGATGATAAATAGAACTTCCTCCATGTTATCTTAAACCATCTTTGAGATCATAAGAGATCCTGATTCGAAAATGATCTCTACTTAATTCGCAAATACAAGAACTAAACCTCAACTGGCAGATCAAGTTCCTCTAAACGGCAGTGCATGTTTTGTTTTCCATAGCCCACTGGATTCTCTTATTCCTAATGATAGTAACTTGGCCCTCGTGTAGTAGCTATCATGAAAATATATCATTATTTGAGGTCTTCCAGCCCTTGATACCCAATTTCCGGACGAAGTCAATTGTATTTACCAGATTGATCACATTGTACGAAACGAGCTGCACCGTATGTAATTGAATTTAGACTCTAAAACTCTATTTGAGTCATCGATATTCTTTAGATGGAACACCTGCACATATTATTGTAATAAAAGTAAAATGAATTATGAGAAATGACTTAAGTGACGATAAATCACCCTGTATATGTATGTATATGTAAATTAGAAATGTAGCCAATCAGAATCTTTGTTATTGTAATGATATGTATTCATATTTCATGATGATAAATGATAATAATAAACGGAATCGTACGCACCCAAAGAAACAAGATGAAACAATAATAATTAATTACTATATAAAAAATATTATTCGAAAATGAAATACTATTATTATTATTAATATTATTATTACTATAAAGCAAAAAAGATTGTAGAATATCATTTCAATTTATTATCTAATTTCCCGATAACTTGTCAGGTTATATCCAGACAAACGAAATGCTAATCACATAACTTCGATTGTTTCTAACACAATCTTTCTTTCTTGTCTCCGTACTTCAATTGTTTCTTTCAGTTCTATTCAGACAAACGACTACGACATATCATCGCAGTTTCATCTCGCAACCATAATTAATTATCGATGTTACGCTATTATTGTAAAGAAGAGAACAATAAACAAAAACCAAACGACGACATGCTACTATTTACCGCTAACCATTTATTGTTTGTAAATTTTGACATATACATGTAGATTCTGTTCTCTATCGTTTCTTTTTGTTCTTCCCTTCTCTGTCTATCCGAATTATTTTTTTTTTCTTGATTCGTGTGTAAAACAAAAGAAAGCTGCAATAAAGTGAATCGTTCATTAATGCTGATGTTTTTGTTTTTTGGGTTTACCTTTCTTTTAGTGGTTTTATAATAAGTTTTATATATATTGGTGTAGTGTGCTACAGGAAGTTGGTGAAGTACCTACAGGTAAGTCAATTTTCAATTTAATTTGCGCAGGTCTGAAATTTACTTTTAAAAGGTATTTCTTGAAAATGGGTTGATGGAGTCATGCTTCACAATACAGGCTCTCTTAGACCTGTTTTAACTAACAGTCATACATATAAATAAAAATATATAATTATTTCTGAAAGCCTTAATGGTTGAATAAAACGGACTTTTTTTCAATAAACGAGTACATTTTAAGCATTTCTTCTAATAATATTAGACTGAGGTATGCTTGAATTGGACTAGCTCTTGAGTATATAGCGGTGGTAAATTCTTAATAATAATCAAATATAATTTTATTAAATGCTCAATGTATATCTGCCCAGACGTTTTATAGATTGAACTTGAACTTAACGAAGTACATACATAGGAGGGCAGCTTAAAAAGTTTCCAGACTAACGCAGAAACAAGTATTCAGTTAACATAGTCCCCTTGTTTAACTGTATACACTTTTCCCATCTCTTTAATCCGTTCAAATAGTAGCTGGCAACCGTTCCCCAGTACCTTTCCTTGGTGGGACAAAAGCTTCTTTTTTCCACAATTACTGCCTTCAGCTTGGCAAATAATGATGCGTAGGACGCCCCCTTTTTTCCTTTTTCAAGATAGTCGATTAGCACAACTCCATGATTATTCGCCATCACTTTCCCAGCCGATGGAATTATCTTCGCTTTTTTTGGAGCTTATCCACACATCACAGTTCACTTCTTCTTTGTCTGTGTCTTGTATCTAGGTTTTATCTATTGTTGTTAGTCGAAGTCAAATTATCTATTTCGCTTGAACTGCTTCAGCAGGCTTTTGGAAATGTTCATTCGAATGTGTTTCTGGTCCTGAGTGAGCAAGAGCGGCACCAAATGGTTGTCCAACATTATTTGGTGATTTTTTCCGATATTATCGATGGTGGTTTCAGCTTTTGGCTCTCCCGAAAATTCATCGTTAACCAAGTTGGTACGACCACTTTTAAATTAAGCTGCCCACACGTTCGCTGTGGTAAATGATGCTGCAGAGTCACAATAGTCAGTGTCCATTTCGGATTTACATATTGCCTTTTAAATGCAAAAATTTAGTGGCTGGATATTCGATGTTTTCAATTTTTTTTTACAGAAACACTAATAAGCGTCCAACGTGACTGAAATTCCCAAAATTATATTTCAACGCATGCGCAGTCTACTCTGATATGAACAATCGACTACATTTTTGTGAAAATTGGGGACCTGCTATATTATAAATTTTACAAGAGCTCTATTACATTATATACTAATTAACATTTAAATCTTTCAAATAGTCTCTATATGATACTAACTACTACAAAGAATTGACATTCAACGTAATTTTTTTCTGAAGAATAAAAACGTTTTTTACTCTTTTTTATTTAAACACGCCACATAGCCTTTCCAGTTCAAGCACTCATCCCCATGGTAATCCCCAAACCTTCGAGTTAGTGGATTTATTGAAGCGATTTGTCGTTACAATTTATAATAACAATAATAATAATATAAATTATAATAATACGAAGGGCACAAAAGAAAAGTTACTTTATTAATATTCAAATTGAAAGCATTGTCATCGCACCACGTAATCATATTTTTAATTGTCGCTTTACCAGCTTCATAAGAGACGGGAGTTCAAGTTCTGGAAATAACATCGGCAATTGAACAAGTGAATGTCGTTAACAAAAGCAAAAAGCCGTTTAATTTGAAATTTTCTTCGTAAAATTTTCCATTCTCTCAAATTTTTGTAAAATTTAAAGGTAAAATTTAAAATAAATTAAATAATTAAATAATTTAAATAAAATATTTAATATTTAATACCCCAACAGTGTTCAATAGTGTTTAATACTTTTTAATTATTTTTTTTACGAGTCCAAGGAGATATTAAATAAAAGGCAGTAATACATATTTTTAATTCATAATTATTTTAAGACATAAGAATCACATGACAAAATGTCGAGGGGCACATTTCAACAAAGCTGGCCTTCCACTTAACCTCTCCTGAAGGTAATGGTAACAAAAATTATGTCATGTCTAGAAAACCAGAACATACAACAAAATTTCAGACGTCCTCCATGAATCATTAGGACATTAGTTTCAAATGGGGCAAAAATTCTGGCGCATAACTAATATTGCCTAGACGTAAATATGAAGTTAATGAATAACGATGGCAAACATTAGAGTATCGACACATTCCGCATCACACAAGTTATTTGATCAATTCAGAACAATTGTTTCGAGAATTCGCGGATCCTTCAAATTAATTAAAAACGTGAGAATTAGGCACTTTAGGGAGGAATTTATATAAAAAAGAATGCAATTCTGTTAAACAAGGAACAAGGTCTACTTATTGTTAGAACGGATAGAACAAGGCATGTTGCAACTGAATTTTTTTTTTCTCGCATCATTCGATTGTACGGTTGACATGTGGTGCGGAGTATGCCGATGCTTTAACGTTTTAAATATGGAACCGAAGTTAATTTTTTTATAAGTTGGTTTGAGTTTTTAAACGTGTATGTAGCGGAAATTGGAGGGAAGAAGTCATCAGCCTCGCAATAAAAAGGAACTAAAAGTACGAAACATGTTAGACACCTTCCGATGTATCACAGACTCTTAAACGACAGAGCCAATAACTCCAGTTCAAATTGGGAAGCACAGATTTTGAAATTTACATTCTTAGCATCCTCTCTTCACAACTATGTTCTTTTAAAGTACATATTTGCAGCCTTATCTCTTAGTACTAAAACAAAAGGGTTTGAGATATACCAATTTTGATATATCTCAAGATCTTACGCAAGTATGCGCACAAACATGATTTTCATGGATTTTAAATCTAAATCGTGGTTGTCATTTGCCATCCATTTGAAATATACCTCAACCATTCAAATATTTAAAATAACAAAACAATCGTTTCGAACAAGCGGATAGATATTCTCAGTTTCGAAAGAGCCGCATCATTCCTTTCACGATAAATCAGCGACCTTTTCATATAAAACATTTCATTTCGCGAAGAATATAATATAAATACGTGTATATGTAGATGCAATATCGTAAATATGAGACCGTATCTTTTGTTGTACGATGAGTACATCGCGGAACATGCAATATGAAGTTTTGTTTCGTCGTTTTACCAATCGTTCCGATATATGAAATAACCCATGTACATTTGCGACAAGCTCGCATTGTAATGATCAGGCTCTTTAGCGGAGAGCCCGCGCATCCGGAGAGAGTATACAATATATACCTACATATATAAGCATGCCCGTAGAGGAGAAGAACACAGGAACAGGAGATTATCATGAAAATTATGCTCACGATTTACGATAACAAGAAACGTTGGAAGTCGGCGAAGGGGACGGGCTGGAGAAGGGAAAGGATATAAAGAATATAAGAGGAGAAGAATGAAAGACGACTTCCACGGATGGACGTAATACATTGTTCTAAATCGCTGTTCTCAGCCGGTGGTCTCAGATTTGTACCGCGAGCATGTCTATTGTCAGCGTACATTCTAAACTTGATGTTTTGGACCGCACCGTCGTCGGCGACTTGGTCCGGCCGGGATGCACATTCTGTGTCGTGAAGCGACGACAAAGAAGGGGACTACCATGAAGAAGAATAGTATTTGAGTTTTTTTTTTTGTGTTGTTTTTTCTGTTTTATTTTGTTTTTGTTTGGGGGCAGCGCTTTTTCTTTTAATCTCCGAATGGATGATTAGGCGTCTAAAATTGTGGAATTCGCGCTAAAGATTTGAATGTTTCGAATTGTTGTGTGGGAAAGAGCTCTTTGGAATGGTGTGAAATGGCCTGTAAATTAACCTTCTGAATTCTTCTCGGGTGCAAAAAATTTAAACCTTTACACTAGAACAATGGGAGAAGGATCAATCGTTAACATAAAGAATTCCCAAGTCATTTTTTCTTTCGATTGATTTACACAAATGCTGACGACCATCTAAAGTTTAGGTTTAATTTGATAAACGGCTCAAAAAATTCTTTCAATTTATGATCAAACAAAGGGGATTTACAGTAAAACAGATGTATTTTTTATATTAATTGTAGCTTAGTAATTTCACCTGTCGGAGTTTCTATAACTATTAGAAACTGTCGCATTGAACATAATTCAAAGAATGTGCTGCGCTCATGACAGTGACCAGCTCACCCTTCTCGAATAGCAAAAACAAAGACTATTTGGAAATAGGTGAATTGGTCATGAGAGACTATAGGTCCCAACCTTAATCTCCTCGATTTTTCATTTTGGTCGTTTATGAAAAATAATGCCGCGGAAATAAATAAAGAAGAGCAATTATAAGTCTTCATTGAATAGAAACAAAATGCTTCCGCGCATTACTGCAAGAGACCTTTTATTCAATAAAGCAATATTAGTTATTTATTGCTTTCTTCGCACCGATTATTCTAATGTAGAAGCCGCAAACGAAAAGGGAAAGAGAACAAAGCCCTAGGAGGGAAAAAGTAATATTTTACGGAGCCGAAAATGTCCAAAAGAAAGAGAAGTTATTGAAAACAAAAAAATGTCTGCTATGAAAAGTACTCACTTTGATGCAAAGACAAAGCAAGTTAATGTTTATTGCTGGATATATTTTAGTAAGAAAAGGTTTTCAATTGGATGTATATTAGCTTCAATTGGCGAATATCCAAAATTTAGAAGCACATCTATATATTTAGATATTCCTCGCGAACATCCTGTATATTTAGCTAGATTATCTTGAAGAAGACGACTACAAGACTACGTCGATTCTTGTGATCTTTATCAAGTCCTTTCTAAAGCAGCCTTCTTTCAAAAACAATTGAATACGTCCAAATCTAGATTACATTTTTTTCACCATTATCCATTCATTTGCTCCACTTTTCTCTTGATGTGTGTACATTTACGTTTCATTCGTAACAATGTCGTAAATTGTATTATGTGGACCAAAGTTAATTCTACCGAGCGCTGCATTCGTTCCGCATACTCTCTTTATCCATTCTATAAATGTACAAGAAATCTGAAGATAATGAAAGGTTTCTGATTTAAGTCAACTATATCCTAGAACAGGTGAAGATTTGTATTAAAAGTACTAATAATAATCACTCCTGGAAATGGGATGTTGATACTGGAAGGTTATCGACAATAAGCCGTAAACTTTTAACTTGCGATGCCGTTAACAGCAGAACGATGTGAGGTTCCCTCCCAAATAAATTTACAGTGCTCTTTGTAGGATTGGTCATCAGAGCACGGTTCTCAGCAAACCCTGCAACTGAACGAAGATCCCAATTGATCCTATCAGCAGCACGGGTCAACCCATCAACAAGAAGTGAGAGGTACTGCTGTATATGTATCTTACAGAATTTAATACATGTTGGCAATAAGCTAGTGTATATAGAGAACAGTAGAGGTCCCAGAACAGAACATTGGGGCATCCTGCAATGAACTACGTATTGAATACACACATATATATAGTGTATTTATTCTAATAAGCGCTGCTATTCTAATAACCGCCACATTCTAATAGACGTCACAAGAAAAGAATGCTCTATGGAAATAAGGGATCAGAGTTAGTAAGTGGACTTTCGGCTCCTTTCGGGCCAATCCGGCGTGATGATGTGATGTCGTTTCGTGCTGTACCAACACTAATATAATTATCTAGAGATGAAGGGCACGTTGTAAGAAACGACCGGCCTTATTGGAAGAATTTCCCAAAATGGTTGGACGAATCAGCACCATGCCATCCACTGGCTCAAACCTGTTTTTGGGAAAGACATCTCTTGCTATGGGATAGTTATAGAGGTCATATTAATCGAATTGAGGCAATATAACACAGATGTTGGTTGTTCCTGGTGGGTGTATCAAACACATTCAAGCACCCGATGTTTCTTGAAACAAGCCATTTCAAATCAGTTTGATGCTATAAGCATACGAATTGATTCCTTGTACACATTAAGCCAGGAGAAGCATGTGAAAAAACAGAAAAATTTTACGTATGGTAAGACTTCAAGAACAGATCGAAGAGTTATCTATCAAAGAAGATATTGCGGAAAGAGAAGATTTTATAAACAAGAATTAACTAATTAATCGCCGGCGTTTATAAGAATAAAACGGAGGATTTGGTTTGATTCAAAATAAACGCCGCACTCTACAAACGCCACAGAGAAAAATGTCCTGAACGACTAAGCGCCGCGAGGCCCCATTAGAATAATGCGGTATATGAACATATTTTATTATTAAGTTCTTAAAGCTGAATGTTCAGAATTTAATAAAAGGTTAGTAATGCAATCAGTCATGTTCCAGTGAACGTGTCCAGATAAGAACTATTGTGAAAACAACTTAATCGATTCCATACAGTTCCAAATATGACCGGATCCGTTAGATTTATAATCGAAACACTTCTTGCATCGTTCAGCTTTTGTAATCGCGAAACAAATTCATTAATTTCAAGCCGATATGGTGAAGAACTCGCTCTGCTTCTCGGCCGTCTGCGAGCATTAAAATTCATTAATATCCAATAATTATATATCAAAGCGTTAAACATCGATCGAGAATAGTCTCCGCGGTTTTTTTCCCGCTATACTCCTTCGCTGGACAGCGAGGCGGCCTTTTAAAAATGATCAAGGCGACGGCGGCGGTGCGGCGATCCGCTGGCAACATCCGACGAAACGTTTGGTACCGCGCTAGACGATCTCCCAGGCCGGACTCGGAGGCAAAAAAAAAAACTAGACATAAATCGTGCCGTTATACAGTTATGCTTAGGTCCGCTTATTCGTCGTTATACATACATATAACATGTCGCTAGATGTATAAGAAAGTTGGTATCTTCATTATATGCCGGGGGTCCGCTTTGCCATATAGGGCGATCGTCGTTCGGCTAAATTGGCCGCCGCGGCTAGCGGATGACAGCTGATGATGACAACATCATCAGTAGGAGCAGTCGAGAGGTAAATCGAAAGGAAGACGCTGAAGGTTTTGCCGTCCAAGAAGCAAGCGTAGTACATGAAACATTCATAGGGATTACGTCGAATGCGGCCCTGTCGTATCGGGTAACTTACTACTAGGCGACTGGGAGCATTTTAAGCTATTAGCGACTATAGCGAAAAAATCCACAGTGAGTTAGATGCAGATGTTTGGAAGATGGGAACTAAACAGGGGCAATCACAAAACTTGTCTACATTGAAGGAATGAATTCAGCAAATCGCGTTCGTCGTTTTGTTAAAGCAACAAAAAAATTATTACATATTCGCACACTCGAAAAATATTTGTACTTATTGCCCTCTATTGCCTTTCAGTGTAGTTTCTGCAAGAAAATTGTTGCAAAATAATTATTATTTTTACTACAGTTGGGTCATGCCGTTGGTCACCGCGATCTTAGTAACAAAATGCTTTGTATGATGATGATGATCTCCTTCCTTCAATTTAATAAATGCAAGAAATGGCCTATTGAAACGTTGGTGTCGTGCATGTGTGATGGCAACACATTTGCATAGAATGTTTCCTGCCTTCTCCAGATCTTTTTGACATAGAGGACAGATTTGATCTTCAGTTTTTCCTAGTTGAAATAAATAATATTTTAGGGTTACATGACCTATCAGAAATTCTTCCAGTAACTTAAGGTCCCCTTTGTCCCCACTTTTGTTGCCTTTGGCGAGGCTGATATAAGTATTTTCGCCTGCTTTTGACCTGGAGCACTTTTCCAGTACGAAGCCCTCCCATGTCGCCGCTGCTTCCTTTATGTACCTTTTTTAGAGACCACAAAAGGGGTTACGACCAATGAGAGGTATGTTCGCTGCTTCTTTGGTCGATGACTCGATAAGTCGTTTAAATGAATTTTTCATTGTGGAGCTTCCCATTGGCTGATCGCACCTCAATTTTGCTTTTCGATGGATTTATATTCTTGGGATTTTGCGTGCTATATGCAAGATAATTAAGCAGCAACTATTGCCAAATAAATCTGCACAATTCCCGATGTTTTAAAAGAAGAAATAAACACAAAAACCTAACAAGCTCTCTTCACTATCGCTCACAGTATTCTTTCCTAACAAAGTCCACGAAAGACTGCTTTAGACGCCGGCATACTTGCCGATCAATCAAGCGGTTAATTTTAGAATCCGGAGTTGCGGTATCTCAACAGCGAACGACTACCTAATAAAAATATATATCGTTAAGATAGAGTCCATTACCTCTCCATTATTTTCTAAATATCGACCGCTTGAGCTGTAAATATATCGTTTGTTTTGAAAATGTCGGGATTAGAGGTGTTGAGTTCATGAATGGTTTCGACTCGTGAAGAAAAGGCATTTTCATTAGCTATGTAGCCTTTTTAATTTTTTTCTAAACAAATATCGAGTTGCCTTTAAAGTATGCGAAACTAAGTTACGATCACTATTTATTTATTAACGGTCCATTAAAGCATCTTTCGTCTTTTTCCAACTTTCCTTTCGATATTCGGACATTTTGTACTTAAAAGTTTAAAATTTATTTAACCATCAAGGATATCGCAGGGAAACTGTTTATGGATTCTGTCAAGAAGTTGCCGTTTTAGGATCAATCTGAACGCAAAGACAGTCACCACATCATGAATTTTATAGGAATTAAGCAAAGCAAAACAATGTTTCGATCTTGGTTAGAAGTCTTCTATCATTAGCTGGTGGAAAACCATGGAAAATATAAAAAAAAAGTCGTCGTTATTTATACAATCTGTCGCAATTTTTTAAGCATTGAAGGCTTGTATTCTAGTCCGTGAGCAATGGACGATCTGTTGAATTACCTTTATGGTTTCATTACAAATAACATATATGCTCTGGGAGCGGTCGATCTGTTAACATTTCGTTCGAATACCTTTCATGAACTATTATAGGGGTAATCGGTTGCGGCTGGTCATGATAATGATAGAAATATATCCGTGTCCATGTGGGTAAAATAGAATAAATTGCACTATTCACCAAATTGTACCACCACATTATTTCAAACGCATGGCCAATGTCGTACAGTCGTACAATATGTACTATAGATATTTAAGTGTATCGAAGTAAATGTATTAACGTGGATAATACGCAGCTTTCGGCAATGTGACTACAATTATTTAAAATCTTTTCTTCAGAACTTTTACTTAATTAATAGATTGGTTAAATTCCCTCTAAGTAGAAGTAGATTTAACATAGAACTTAAATTCATAAAAAAACCTAGCTATTTATAACGGTTACTCTTCTATAGAAGTCGATCGCATGCTTAAGAAAGTCCAACATAGGCTTTACGTAAGAAATTCCACGACCTTAACCCCGGTAGAAACTAATAGCAAGAAATTCGTGAAACTCCCCTTTCACGGCATATCGAAAGGCGTGAGTAAGGTTTTGAAGAGTCAAGATATGAACGTATGCTTCGGTTCGCGCAACACACTTAAAAATCTTCTCGGTAATCCCAAAGATAAACCGAAAATGGGAGAAAGGTCGGGTATTTATAAAATTGAATGTAGTCACTGTAATAAAGCCTATATTGGTCAAACAAAAAGAGCGATAGAAACTAGGTTCAAAGAACATATAAGAAACTATCGCTACGGCAGATTGGACGCGTCGAGTGTAGCACAACATATAAATGAAACCGGGCGTAGTATTAAATTAGAAGACTTAAAATTGATTAAAAACGTAACGTCGCCGCGAGAATTAGATGCGTACGAGGCGGTTTACATAAAAAGTAATAAAAATCTGATGAACAGAGAAAACGGACCGTTGTCGTACTTTGTCCTTTTTGACCTTTTGCAGTAGGCTGGCAGTTGTTTATATTTTGGATCATAAAAAAGATCGTCCCGTCCATCTGGCCGTGTTTTTCGCATGTCGTAGTTTGAGAAGCGTAGAGGGTAGAATTATTCACTTGTAAAACAATATTTCTTCTCGGAAGAAGGGATAGTTCATGCATGTTATTTTTCGCACGTCGTAGCTTCAAGGCGTGCAGGAGGTAGAAATAGGCGCTTATAAAGAATATCTGTTCTAAGAAGTAGAGATAGTACATGCATGTTTAGTTTTAGGAAAAAATTTCTCACATCATTCGGTCACCGGTTGATGATGAGGACCATTCGTGTCCTCGAAACGGCCGTCCCGGACTATTTATTATATTACTATATAATAAATTAAACTTGTGTGTGGTGCGGAGGGTGCCGATACTTATGTGTTGTTTACCATACTACGCCACAGTCCTTGCTATCATTATTGAACTTTTACAGTCTAGATAAGTGCACCAATTGTAAATACCGAGTGTCGTGGCGAGTGGGACGATTATTTGAATTGAACAGAAGATTATTTCTTGGGATGAATTTCTAAAGTAGAAAATATGCTTCCAAGTGCATCTTGGGCGGTCCAAAAGTATTCCAAGAAAAGAGGAATATTTTCCTTTAAATAGCGTGCCCTATGTTTGGTTCCTCGCTATACCGACATGTGCCATTTATTTATTTACGTCTCTTACAAACATTGAATATTATTAAACTATTTATGTTCTGTGAAGCAAGAGACGCATCTTAACCAAACATTTTTTTAGAGTCTTGTACGCGGAACATAGCAGGAAAATAAGTAGCTATGGCTACCATTACCAAAAATAATCGTATCTGTCACATAAGTATTAATTTTTTTTGGTAAAAGAAGCGCCGTTAGTAATTTAAAGTATTCAATAGTTCATATGCTTACTGTTTATGCCGAGTGTGGACGAAATAATCGCTTAGCGGAAAGTCGATACAGAGCAAAATTTCCTTGTCTTAGAGCTTTTCAATACAATGAGCCAAAAATGAGAAGTTGTTCATTTTCTTCGCAATTGAAACTTATGCGTCATGCGATTATGCGCAAATGAAGGGAATATTGGTAACAATTTTAATGTATAATAAATATCATCCATTCGGAAAGCATTTAGTGTATGGGCTTCGTCCTGCCAACTTTAATAGGAGACTGAAATTTATTCCTTCAGTGCATCTTTTAATAAATAAGGTACCTGATTTCTTAGATATGGAGGTTGTCGCGATAGTGACGTTGTTAATTGGCACAACTTCCGTTATTGGGCGGTTGAAGATTCAAAATCGGTTTGGGAAGCAGATTTTCAAACTCTTACGGCTGAGGCACTTTTTTTTTTTTAACTTAAGACCTGCGAAAATTTTTAGAGGAAATTCACTTGAAGAAAGGAACAACAATGTGGTAGCAGCAGTAGTTATGGGACGTGCGTTACAAACTTTTTGAACTTCAGAATTTAAAAAAATAAATAAAAGTAAATAAAAAAAATAGCCATACACGCAACAGGGATCTCTGCGGGAAGGACTTGGTTATAAATCAGAGCCAGTTTCAAGCTCCAAGGACTTCAAATAGAATAATTTTAAAGGAAACAGCAGGTACCCGAAATTAAGTATTTTGGCTAAAATAAGCATAAATACCGACGAGAATTGTGGTAGAAATTTGTACTTGCATTTTTACTCTAAAATTTATTTTATTTGTTTTTCAATCGTTTCAACTTGTAAAAATAAGTAAGTTCTACGTTCGAGTCACATTTCACTTAATAAAAAAGATATTAATTTTATTGAAAACTAGAATCCCATATCACTATATACAGATAATGGCAGTGTTTAGCCACATATACACCCTATATAAATCCGTGAGCATCGTTTTACGATTGCGGCAGCGAGATTGGACGCCTCATGGCAAATATCTCACCCGGCTAATTGGAGAACGTTTTCACGGATGACGCGTCTGTCAAACAACGACTGCACGGCCAGTTTATTTTATCCGTAGGTACCCACTCCGTTTCGTTTTCTATTTCTGGTGGCACGACGTTTCGAAACGAAGAAAAAAAAATGTCGGGAGGAACGTAACAAAGTGAAGAGAAAAAAAAAGAGATAAGAGGACGGAAAGGGAAAAGAACAGCCGTCGTTCTCAATGACGATCTTCGTTTTTCCTCTTCACCATAGGCGTAGTAATTAATATTCATTAAATGCGGTAATTCTGTGGAGTGCAATGAATGTATTTTTATGACGGATATGCTTTACGAATACGTTGTAAATCCTCATCAACTTTAGAAGGATTTCGCAGATAGAACGGCAATTATTACTAACTATATTTGTGTTTAGTAATCGATCGATTGCGCGATTTATTAATTGTGTATAACATATTATGCGTTTTATCTGATATTCGCTAAATAAATTTGCCACATGTGAAAGTTCCTGTACTTAATATTTGCTAAATGTAATGTTTGTTTCTTTTTGGCTGCTCTCTTTAGTGATAATGATCATGAAATCATAAAAAGCAAAAAAAAAAGCATAAAAAAGAAAGTCTCTCGTTTGATAGTTTATAGGCAACGTAGTTAATTGATAGTTGCATATTTGATCATCTGATTTTGGTTGCTTCATTATGTCCTTTCCAGATTATTTTGGTAAACGGTGTCCTGGCTCTAAATTTTAAATGATGGAAGCTGAGAACAGAGCTTAATTCAGCACTAGTCTGAAGCTGGAATCTACTTAATTGATGCACGCTTCAATCAGAATTTTTTTTTTTTTTCATAGGAGAAATTGTACTGTTAACCATGGTCGTAAATGCTACTAGAAGAACACGTTTGTTCGCTCGTGTTGCAAATGTTGGCAGTATATATGCATTTATTCCGTTTAGAGCTGACCATACAACGTTACCAATATTAGAAAAAATTTTACATGTTTTAAACCGAAATCTCAGCGATTTTGAGACCAAGGGAGTCGTAGCATCAATGTGAAGAGAAAACGACAAATTCGAGTCGAATTTATCGTCGGAGACACTAAAATCTTTCAAAAGGTTAATTCTGGGAATTATTAGAGATGTTGTAGTCGAACAATTGCGGATTATAAGAACGAGTAGGAGTACCAACGTTTTGCTGAACTCTTCTGATAGAGCATCAGCCATTAACAGCAGTTATATTTGTCTGCAAAGATTGGATATTTGATCTGCATTAACTTGCATAAGTATTTTGCAGTTCAGCGAAAGTAGTTAAATAGAAGAGGGCCTAAGTTAGAGCCTTGAGGTATGCCACTAGACGCAATCAAAGTATTAGACGAAAAGCCATTTTAATAAACATAACAAGACCAATCATGAAGGTAACATTGTATAAGATTAACAACATTTGGTGGAATTTTATGACGATTGTCAAGACTTTCGTTGACATATTGAGAAAGCTCAACTAAATTACAATTAACAATCGCTCGTCCACGAACGAAGCCAGGTTGGTAGACGGAAAGATACGCCTTGATGCAGTGATAGGGTCTCTCATAAAGAAGAAGGACATTGATTACAATTATAGATATCACTTGTATCGCCTTTTCCAAAAACCGACGTATTTCGACTGATCTTCCAACGAGAATAAGAAAGCTTGGAGAGTATTGTCTTCGTAAACCTTGGTTGCTTTGAGTTTACTTAAGGCGCGTGAAACCTCTTGAGTAGTATCAGCAAAAGTCTGAACAACATCGAAAGGCTCCTCAAAGATTCATATACTGTAAATTCTGGCGAAAGAACGTTTAGCTTCGTTTCGTATCATGTAACATTTAGAGTTGCGCCCGGTTATAAAATTTACGTATTATATGTCGTTTCGCGGTGGTTGCCCAAACTGCTGCTGCGTAAGTTAAAGTAGGACGGATGACCAAAAGGTACAGGTTGATCTTGGTCTTGGCGCAAAGCTTACTTGGGTGATTCACTATTAGGCTTAAAGCACCCGAAGCTTAGCGGGCTTTGCTGGCGCTGCGATATATGCATTTGTTCCAAATTAATCTACTGTTCATTGTGGTACTTCGCTTAGGAGCTCCAAGGTATCGCTTTGCCCATGACGAGATCAGCATGGTTACCATCCTTTTCTGTCCGAATATATGCGTAATACCTTATAATTAACAGTTATAAGGAACAACGGTCATGTCTTAAATGTGCTGTACCAGCAGGAGCATGCACGCAAAGTAGCCGCAATTTATATTGTGATTACCCCTAATGAAACCTAAACAATTACATTTGACATTATTCGATTCTTATGCATATCCAGACCGTTATCTACGCCACTGAACCACTTCGTCCTCCTCGTTTTAGATGTATCTACAATTATTTTAGCTATTTGCCGTGTCGTTACGGGCACGCACACACGGCAACTAAAAATAAGACTCTTGTACGCGGTGCGCTGCGCGACACCGTTGTCACCATTACTAAAAACACTCGTTGGAACTAAATGAGTGAATGAGTGAGTTTCTCCGTTACTGAAAGAAACATCTGTTTTCACTAGGCTTCCTCGACTTACACATGATAATAATTAGTAGCGTTTTTTATCTTTACACAGGTCGTTTTCCCCTTCTTCTTTTTTAGTCGCTCTTCGTACACATCTTGTTCGTCTAACGAAACAGTAGATAGACTCCAAAATCGGTGAGGGTGCTGCCAAAATACATTAGTAATTAGTCGGTGGTACCAAATTGAGATAAAAGCACTTTATGCTTGTTAAAATTGTTTTGTTGCTGCGGTATGCGTTAGGGGAAGGCGATTTATTTTAGATTTGGACTTTGTACTTCTTTTTTTACTCTTCCTCATTTAAAGAAACGTAATATAAACTATCTGTGGGTAATTCAAAGCACATAAAGCGATTATAAGCGTATTAAATCCCACATGCTGCGGTAATATAATAAAGTCCTTACGGAGTTCACACGACGCACTTTATTATTTCCAGTTACCTTGGGAAAAGTGACAACTTGTTCGATGTTCACACAGTGTTCATCATTGGACTGCGAAGCAAAGTCAAAACCGGCAAAAACAAATGCAATAATTTGTAATAGGCGTGACGTACAGCATGAGCGGTGGTTACATTACAGCAAAAAGACAAGTCTTAATCAAATACTTAGGCTTTAGCGTAACTTGATATTAACTTATCGGAAAAAAGGAATAAATCGCGAAACCGCTGAATCGTTCGGAGCATAAACGAAGTCGACGTGATCGTAAGAATGCGTTGAAATGCGGTAAAAAGCGTAGGTTTTCTGCGGTTTGTTCGTCTACGGTAGGTTTTCTTAATAATCGAGCATGCAGGGACTACACGTAATCTCAAAAACTTAGAGTTGAAAGATTTTTTCTTAAAGGTTCTTAAATTTAGAAAAATGAAAAAAAAAAAGATTGGAACAGCAATAAAAATTTGTTTTTCAATATAGGCCCCCTGCTTCTGGATACAAGTTTTACATCGTCTCATTAACATTTGGTTTGCCCGCAAAATACTTTTCGAAAGTCGCCATAATTTTCTTTTTAATAGAATCTCTGAGGCAAAGTACTTCGAGTATTCAATCCAAACACCAGCATATTCAATCAAAACATGTATTTTAACCAAAATAATGCGAATATAGCTCATGGTATTGACGGAATCACTCACAGCAAAAGCAATGTGAGGAAAGAAGAGCACTAACCAACGGACGTGTTTTTGCCTACCAAACGTCAACAGCGTTGCTACTCTTATCGAGCATTTGGAAATCTTAATCTCACTTGTCGGCACTGGCTTGCTCTTTCTTATGATGACTTCTATTCGAGACCACAACAAAAGTGGGCGCAGAATTTTACGTGCGTTGATGTCAGTGAATTACTTGACACTGGACATCATCATAAAAGTCTTTTGCAGCGCCATACAATGTTTCTATCCATTACGGATTAAGATGTTACTGTGCTGGCTTCCGTATGAAATCCACGATGTACAGCATCTCTGTGTCCACAGCTGCTTGAAGTACCCGATCCTGGGTTACTTGAAGTTTGCCAATGTAGCATTTAGCAGCGGTTGCCCAGATTGCCTAGTTCAAGTGAGATGAATCACCGAAAGGTAGAGATGGATTTTATCACTTCTTTTCGGATTTAAAGCTCCCATAGCTTTTCAGGTTTTATTGACGACGTGATCGAAATTATTTGCTATCCAGGATGACTCCGAGGTACTTCGCTTGCGTGCTCCATGGTATCGCATCGCCCAGGACGAAAAGATCTGCCAGATCACCATCTTTCTTCTTGTAGAGGTTGGATCTGGTGAATAACGCGAATAAAGCTCTTGGCCGCCTGCCATACATTGCTATGGCTTAGCTTATGCAGAAATAGCGATGAAGTATTCTCTATTTCTACAAAGTTTTTTGGGAAATTAGTAAAGTAAGCTGAGACGCAAACAGCGATGTAAGATAGAAAAGAGCACTCGGAACAACGCTGATGACGGCGGGTGTAGAAATTTGTCCGTCTTTAATGCTTTTCTAGGCACTTTTTCGTGTGGTTTTTTTAATAGCAACTTATTCTTTGGACAATTTCTACGTACTCATTTTGCTTCCTACGCTTTCTTTCGTTTTCGAGTTATTTACAACATTTAAACAATTCTAGGAGATTCTCTAAGTTTTTCAATAGTTTTTTTTTTTATATTACTGACCCTGCTATTTTGAAAGAATGTTTTGGAAGTGGAAGTAGCAGCATACGTTTCAAGCACCTAGAAATGTAATATCAGGAAGTAGGAAGACCTTTGGAGTCTAATTTTCGTTAAAAGGCTGCGCGATAGAATTTTTAATCAATAGTGATAGCAAGCACTTTGGGCTAATGTTGCAAATACTAAGGACACTTGCACCGAAAATCCGGAATTTCGAATTTATTAAATATTTTGCGTGGTGCGGAGTGTGTCGATAAGTTGGGAATTGATAACATCTTTTGCGATCTTTTGAATACCAAATGTTAGCTTCTTGTCAAGCTAACAATTATTTTGTTTAAGTGCTGCAGAAATGGTGTAGCTATTTTTTAAGTAAAAAAAAAATCTGCGCAAAACTTGTATCCCTTATTCATTCGCTTGAAGACGCTTAAAGTTAAGTTCAATTTGAATTTACTCGCATTAGGGGCTCCCTATCAATTACATACGGGATTACCGATGAAGACCTGTCATTTCGCGGTTTAAACGTCACCGGCGAGACCGCGCAGCTGCGGTATAGTAAACGACTCCGTCCGCTGAACCGCGATTGAAACGTTAACTCTCTTCTTAGGTCCTATGAAAACTGCCCGGTCAGCGTTCACAAACAAATCAAATTAATTGTTTCTTCTCTGTCAACGTGTCCCGCACACAACGTTCGTAATAAGCGAGCGGTAAAAACACGAGTTAGTGTCTCGTACGGTTTGACGTACGAGAGTCCGACATCGTCGACTTCTTTTTCTTCTTCTGCTTGGGCCGGCGACTGCGACGTCGACTTATGCGCTTTTGTTATAAATTATTTACGGGCATCGATCGTAGAGAATGTAATCAAGATATTCTACGACCCATGGATCACGGAGTAACTAGAAATCGTCTTTTATATGTATAGGCTGTTCCAAATCCGCGATAATCTGTGGGAATGTTACCATGTTACCAATGTTTTTAAGTCTATTTCTGACAAATAGTTACACAAAGCGGTTGAATGTAAAAAAAGCCAAGTACAGAATATGCTTTATTTCAACTACAGCCAAACATCTCGCTCCTAGATGCAGAAGCATCTTTACACAATCTTAGTGGAAGAATCATATTTCCAGCTTGACGCTGTCGTAATTATGCATTGATCTTTGTTTCTGATTAAAATCAATTCGCAAATTTACACCTCCCCCGCCTCTCCCCACCATTCCCTTTCCCTTTGTTTATATGGAAGGTATAAGAGGAACCTCATGAGAAAGCGAAGATCGGAAGTAATAAAGACGTGTAACGCAGGATTTCGCCAAAATCCCGATAGGTAGTATGACACATCCACTAAGCTCCACGTGAGTGTCGTGCTCGCCCTGGTTCGCTGTAGCGACGATGCAAATTGCACGAGTTTAGGACGCCTAATAGACTTAATCTTGTCGTTTATGTTCGACACTCACGCGGGATAATTAGCACAGACGCGAAGATCTTCGGATACAAAGCGTTTGTTCGCATCCAGCTCACGCCGCCCGATATAAAGGGACCTCTCTTCGCCGCCGCGATAATATAACCCGCTTTGTATATGTGGAGGTTCGAGTTGCTTCTCATGCTCATTCTCTCGCCATTACTATTGGTACGGGATACGGGGCGAAGCGAAAGGGGGCGAGCGACGATGTCGTCGTCGTCTATTGAATCCTGGTGTTTGCGAGTCCTAATTACCAAGCCGCAAGCGACGCGAAATTAAACTTTCATCAGCTATTACCATATGAGAGAGGTCTAATTAAGGTAAAGTGCCGACGACGCCGCCATTGTTCGATGGTATCTATGGGTGGCCCTTTAATGCGTCGGTATGGAGTCCTGGATGGGGGGAAGAAATTATGGCGAAGTGTTGTACTAGAGCCAAATTCGTAGAGATCTAATTGTTTCCTTTGCGCTAGTTTGGGCGACAATCGCTTTGGAGCAAAAATAATCTTCAATTAATGTTTGGGAATTGATAATTTCAATTGGATTTGGGTGCCTTTAGGAGCTATACAACTTCGTTTAAAATGCTGATACCACTATCGATTCTGGTGGTTGCTAATAAATAATAAAGAAAATCCAGGATTTCTAGTAATGCTTAGGATTATTCAACCAAATATTGGTGGTCCTTTTGTCCTTTTTCCTTTTGTCCTCAGAGTTTGCTTTTTGTGTTAAAAGGAAGGCATTTTTATAATTTCAAATCAATACAAAGGGAAGTAGCGATGATTTTGTGAGGCATTCCAAAAGGAAACATCTTATTGGAGCTTTGGCGATTCTACAAGTGCGAAGATGTCTGCAGCTAGAGAAAGGAGTGGTGTCGGCAAAGAACTACAGATCGCCAAATAACAACTGAAGTAATTGTTTAATGATTCAAGTAGTAGCAGTGTCTCAAGCGCAATTGTTATATCTTCATTTTTTTTCTCAAACAATATCGCAAATAATTTAAAAGAAATGCAACGAACAAACTTATTTAATATGGTGACCCCCTTACTTTTTTCTCTATTCGTGCTGAATTGGTAACTAGAATTTACAGAAGAAAAATTGCTTTGTTGGCGTATTCTTTTTTAACTTTCGGGTTCACTGTGGTTTCTATCAAATAATCACCGAATAATAATTAAAATGTGTTATTCAGAGTGGTCATTTATCCAGCACAATAGCCTTCCATTGAAAGAGAAGGTATACACAATAAATCTGTATATGAATGTACTGTACATGTGTCCTTTGCTTAAAAGCTTTTCGACAAGACCTAATTCCAAACGACACAAAACTTCCGAAGCATCGACGAGGTCGACAGCGACAGTAGGCGCCACCGGCAGAGCCGCTAACAACGATTTTCCTAAAACTCAATTAACGAGCCATCTTACTAAATGAAAAGTGATTGAACGTGTCACTGCAATCAAGGAAACAATTCGGCGCGCCATTAAAAGTGACGATTGAGATGGAAATTACCAAGGGCTGGTCTGCGGAGATAAACTGGGTTCGGTCCCAGCAGCAGATAGAGAGCCGGACCCCCGCCTCCCACCCTGCCGGCCTCCTTTTACCGCCTCGCGTACCTTCGCCGGCCGATACTAGCCCCCGGGGCTCCCTCGGAGCCGTCGTCCTGTGTTCACAATTAATCAAAAGAGAATTGACGGAATGGGTTTTAATTACTTCGCAAAAGCAACATCGGTGACAGACGTGCGAATTTGAAGCGCGCCAGGGTGATGCGGCGGCGGGGAATAGGCTGCGGGAAAAGGCGGGTGGAAACGGAAGAGCGAGAAAGAGAAGGAATAGATTTCTGACAGACATTCCTCGAGGAATAATCGCACTATCCTTTGGTGAAAGTTGAATGAGTTGTTCCCCACCTTGTTATAGGATTTTCATTGGAGTGGTTTTTTGTAATTTGAGAGTACTTGTTTTATTTGCACCTCACTTTTTAAAATGAATTGAAAACATCATAATACCAATCTTGCATTCAGCTAAACGTTCTGTTGAAAACAAAAAGTATGATGCAAAAATGTCTATGTTACCAATCCCAGAAAATTTGAAAAATGCTAACTTCTGTTTGAAGCAGTCCAACTAGTGTAAAAGCTCTTTCTGACACACCGTGTTCAATCTATACAGGGCGGTTGCAATTTTTTAAAAAATATTTTCCAGTTTTGTCAAAGACCAATTGCAGTTGCTAGATCAAAATCTTTCATTTGCATATTGGATTAATGTAATTTGGTATTTTATACCAAATAACTAATGAACTCAAAAACTTACATCGTTTAATACATTTTAATAAACCAGTTGCCTCGCCATTTATTAAATTATAAATTTTTTGGTTTTCATAAATACTTACGAAGGCATTGTGCGCATCTCCCCAATGGAATCTCAAAAGCTTTAAAGCTTTTATCTTATTCTTCCAGCTAGTGTAAGTCAATAGTTTCAAAATGAATCCTTGAACATATTTTAAAAGTATTGCCCATCGAAAAGTAGACGCCGGAAAAAAAATAAATATAAATATATATTTGTCCCGCTTTATCGTCCCTCATATTGCACCCATTGTCTTGTCATATCCCTGCTTTGTGATATGCTGCAAATTTAAACCCAACCCATTACGTTCTCCAATCATCAGACATGGACCTTTCAACTGGTAGGAAGGCCAAAAAGCTTTCATTAATTTTTATCTTCCCCATTGACATCAAATTTATTGATTGAAACGTACTTTTATTATTATTTTTGAGAAAATACTGAAACAGCTTGTCGTTTGTACCTTGAAAGGCCAGACAGCTTTTACCAAGCATTTCAGTGACTCCTATGACTCAGAGCATCTTGTACATTGTTTCGGCATTTCATTCTTTGAGCAGCTACATCTATAATTTTACAACATTTTCGTTCATTTCTATCGATTTTTTGGGCTAGAGTATGATTTTTGGGTATTTAATATATCAATACATTCTCACAATCACACCCAAAACGTACGGGTTGTCCGACCATAAGGAGGGTCCTACTGACCTCTATCTCGAGGATACACAGAAGAGCATCTACAGCAGACCACGACCAAGGTGTCTTAATCTTAATCTTTTATTATGTCTCTTAGTCTTAATGTCCTTATCACTTTTTGAAATTTGAAATCTTCACTACTAGATACAAAAATTTTGGAGTTATCCATATTATTTTGCTAAATTCATTGCTTTAATTAAAGATAACAATGACGATAGAGCAAAAATAATAGATAATATCCAGCTATTTAGATATGCAGGTGACTTGCAGTTGATTCAAATTTAAACGGTAATTAATACAATAATACTAGAGATACCAACGCAACCATCCTGATTGTATAAGGGCAGTGATGATTGATTATTCATTTATAACTGGCACTTATAATTAGCTAAACACCACATAAAAACCCATTTCTACGTAAGCAGACACTACAATTTCTAGAACATTACCATATTTGCGCAGAAGTAAACGTGAAGCAAAAAGCTATCCCAACAATTTATTCGAGCTCTTATAGATCCATTATTGCTTTTTTTTCTTAGCAATGTTAACGTCCTATTACGAGCTATTTCTGTTGGTAAGATAATTTATAAACAATTACAGTGCCTGCTTGACCTGCATGCCAGCATAAGACACTTAAACGTTCCGAGTGTGTGAAATTATAACATTATAAGTTTCGTGTTAAACGGGAAACTGGTCGTAATCAAGCTTATTAAATATCGGTTGTTCGCTAATACTTTACACAGCTGAATGCGCGCGGGACATGCGTCGATTTATGTTCTTAATACGTTTCCTTATTGAGGCATAACAGTTTCTCGCATAATGAGCCCATAAAATAATGGATATTGAAACATATCGCAGAACACAGTTTGAATTTAAAACAGTGCTCTAGCCTTATTAATGGTGGTAATTCACGTTGTTGGTTTTACACTTTGTATGCGATTAGTTCGATTATGGCTTGCATGTTTTCGCAGTTAGGAACTTCTTCTTCGATAGTTCTATTGGACAACAACATATGGAAAGCTAGAAAATTGAAATCTGGACTATTTTAAAGTATTAATGGAAAGCCTTATTTTTCTATTAAGAAATAAATAAAGAAAACGATTAAATATTTCATTTAAATGCGATTTAAAGTTGGTTCAGATATTTTAAGTTTGAACTTCGTAAGTGTTTGACCATAAATGTTCTTTATAAATTTCACAAAATTACTGAGATATAAAGACATCCAATAGCTGGGTTAAGCCACGTTTTACTTTGAGCTACTTCAGTCTTTTTAATATTCCAAATAAGCAACAAAAACTTGCAGATAGTCCATAGCAAAGTTCGGAATGTTAAAATACTGGATACTTCAGACGTATCAATGTGGTTTCTAACGGGACGTTATAATATTACTACAAAGAAAGTCCTCTCCCAGCGACCAAGGCGAGAAGACGTGTGACCAACGTCTAAGCATCGACGGTTGGTTGTATGAAACCCAAAATGAAAAGTGGAGTGAAGGGTAGTAAATCCTCTTTATCTCATAGAGAGAAATAATTTTGGAGTTCCGTCGTGGCCAGAAGAGCCACGGTACAGATTTGAACCTTTGTGGTTAACCTTTAACGGTCAGAGTACAAAGTAGTTTACAATCATTGATTGTTGTGGGTAGCAGGCTTTCGTATAACAATTCAACAATTGGCGAGGTTCGTCTGACTTCTGTAGTTTTCAGATATGCTGCGGCTTGCATGCTATCTAACCAGTACAAGTGAAATTATGCAGATATGGACGTTCATATATTTAATTTACTTACTTTAGGCTTCATGATTACGTTTTTAGAAGGTTCTAATCACAATATAACGAAAGCTTTCTGTGAAAGTCTTTAATTATTTCCTACGAATTTTTCGTAAACGCATTGAACCAATATTTCATGTATCTGTATGTCCTATCCAAGGTTTTTGCCCTGTTTGTCAGTACAAGTATTCAACAAAGCAACTGGTGTCATAAGAATATGATATGCAAACAAAACAACAGAAATTATAGTGAATTTCTAATATAATTTAAAGGCTTGCATACCAATGACGATAACATAAATGGAATGAAAGTGTAGGCTGCGAAACGCATATCGTCTTATTTCCGGTCCGGGAAAACGGCCTGGTGTCTTGCAGATATCGCAAGTGGTCACAAGAACTCATTCACATCAAGATCCCAAGCTCAGCGAAAACAATACGAATGTACATAATCGCATATTACGTACATGTACGAAAGCACGCATCACGAAAGCTGCGTTTGCAACTCCTGAATCGCGATTCGTATAATGCGTACAAACAATAGTAATGCATAAACGCTAAACATAATGCAGATGCGTCCTAAAACAAAGTCCGCATTGTCGCTAATGCCATATTATAATATGCAAGGAGACGTGACAGTATTATTATTGCAAAAGCGCGAGATGGGACGACACAAGCACTTCGCAATTCACAAGATTTGTTCGGTTGTTTCGCCTCCTCTGCCGTATCTTTCTCCTTCTAATAAAAGCCTTTCGGACACCGGTGAAGACAGAGAAAGAAGCTCACAGGGAGCATCGCGGAGGATTGCGATATGCACTTGACTTTTATGCTCGAGTAGCTTAAATCTCGCGAATATGATGTTGAGCGAGCTGCACTTTGTTACGCCTTGCATTTTGTACGAAGTGTATACGACGTTATGTACGCTCAAGATAATGCGTCTGTTCTGTTCGATTAAGGATATTATGCACGTTTCGTGTAGTGCATTGTGCATATCTTCAGAGCGTAGCTACAACGTAAGAAACGGATGTGTTGATTACTTTGTTACCGTCGTATCTACGCCGTTGTATTTTGCAAGAGGTTCTTTGTTATACATATTCCCGAACGAGTTGTTTTATGTACGGAGCACTTCCTTTAAGAATTATCGCAACAATGTTGCAGTATAAGCAGATATTGTTACATTGCGTTCTCGACTAACTTCGCAAGTTGTCGCTATCGTAGATAAATGTAACGTGAACATAGAGAATATTTCCTGCATTTCCTTCTTTACCATTTTTTTCGTTTCGTACTTTTCTTCTCAACCATTCTGTTGTTTTTCTCAATAGCAAAGCGACAGATGAAACCGAAACTAAGTATACTTAGTTTTGCTTATAGTTACTTAACATTTTATCGAGAAAGGAGATTATAACAGAAACGATATTCTCTTTTCCAATATTCAAACAATTACTGCATCAATTGTTTAGGTAACATTTTTGTCGATACAGAAAACCATTTCTCCCTTTGCCACCTTTTAAGCTGGCAAAGCTGCCTTTTAGCTTTCTTGGCAATCCGAAAGATAAACCGGATATGAAGGTAAGGTCTTGAATTTATAAAATTGTATGTAGTGACTGCGATAAAGCCTATGTTGGGCAAACGAAAGCAGCGATAGGCACCAGATTCAATTAGCACATTAGAGCCTATAAGTACGGTAGAATAGAATCGTCAGCAAGTGTCCCCGATTAATTAATTAAACTTTCTGTGGTGCGTAGAGTGCCGATGTTTTAGTGTTGTTTGCCGTAGTACAACACAATTGTTGTTATCATTATTGACCATAATTTATAATAAAGAAGTAATTAAGGTTAATAGTGGAGCTACTATTTTTTGGGAGAAATCGGTTCCCTTGCAAAATGGTAATATTTAGGTATAAGTAATTAGATACAATATTTGGAGAATCTCAAGAGAAATACGCATTTGTAATAAGACCATTTAAAATAAGAAAGTTTTCATCAACTTCCGGTATAATCGGAAGTAGTATGCTTTCAAAAATATTTTAAATAATTTTTGTATAATTTAATATCTGCGTTCGGAAAATTTTACTTTTATCCTTAGCCTCAAAACGCCGTACCCTCTGTTAGTTTCATTTTGTATTGTTTTTAGTCCGCCCAAGACAAATTACACACTTCTGTTTCTATTTTGGTACAAACAGTCTTAATTGTTGTGTCTGTGTAATCACAGACACATTTTCCTGCTTTTGTAATTTTCCTTCAAAATAACTCCTGCCTCGGTTAAGGCTTTTCTGTTTACGTTTCTAGGTCGAGAGTATACTTTGGTGCATTAGTACAAATATCTTCGAAGATTCTTTTTTTGCGATTAAGGTATTGTACTTAAAAACCTTGCAAGACAAAAATTCAAATCAAGTTGGTAAATTCAATTTGAAACTGTCAATGCTGTACATCAATTGCTGTATTCACCTCTAAACCGTCTTCATAAAAAAAAATTACTCAAACAACGACTGCGCCGTGCTTCTATCTGTGTACGTATTGTACGTACACGTACGTAATAAATTCGAAGCAATAACAACAACAACAAAGCAATAACATTCACACGTGCAACAGTTTTTCACTAAGATTGAACAATACGCCTGAAAGGCATAATCTACATGCATACCATTTGTCTTCTTCGTATATTCCTCGATATTACCATCGTTAATTTGCATAAAATGCTTAATTAGCCAATGTGTTATTAATGAGACCTCACGGTAGGAATTTACTTGCGCAGGGATCCGCACAAACACGCTATGAGAACGTTGTTCCGTTTGGAAAAACAAGACAGCTACACCGTTTTGTTCACCTGTTCTATCATTACTCTTTTAAGAGTATGGAAAGAAAAGGTTGGAACTATTAATCACGTAATATATACATACCTACGGTGAATTATAGCTTCATTACTACATTCTCGCTTGATTATGTAGGCAAATGAGCTTAATGAGAAAGGTTTAGAATGTAATAGTAATAAACAGAACACAATTTTTAACAAAAGTATCAATCTCAGGATCAGCAACATTGAAAACATTGTTTTGGGGATTCTAAGAAGTACGAGGGTGCTCTGAACAAAACTTTGAACTTAGGAAACAGAAGAAAATCGCTGGGGACCCAGATCTGGTGTCTATCAATTCGAACCCCAATTTCTTTACTATAACAAACATTGAACTGTGAGATTGGGTGAGACCGCGAGGTCTTAGAGGACGGACACCCTCTGTACTTCACTATTTAAGCCTTAATGCGCTATCGTATATTCTAAATATTATCGTTAGCAGGCACAGTTCAAACATTTCAATAATTCAATGTCGGAGTATCTCGCCATGCTTTCTAAGACGCTTAGTGGACCACAAATAGATATTGTACCCACGTCAGGCATTTATCGAGCACTAATCCCAACAGCCTTGACGGGGTTAAAGAGAGCCATTAGAGAAATCTTCAAAGAACTAGAGATTACTAAAAACAAGCATAGAAACGAAGTTTTGCTTTTGGATGAACATACAACGACGTAGCTTCAGAGGCAAATAATATACAACGCCAGTAAAGCTTTTCATCCAAATTGTGTTTCTTGTAGTTTGATCTAACTTTGTTCTTAATCTTTTTTCTAATATGTTAGGGTATATCTTCAGTACTGTACTCATTAGCGATAATTTTAGCAAGATTCCCCTTTTCTTTAAAGATGTAATGATACCGATTGTTCAATCTCCTTGGAGCGTTGTTTTGCGTTGTATTATTCACTAATTCTTGAAGCTTATCTACAACTATTTATGAAAGTGTTTTCATCATGTCAGCTGTTGTTTTATCCAGGACGGACGGTTTTCCTAATTTTAGTTTTCCAATTTCCTCGTTTATTGCCTCCTTAATTATTTAATCTTTTCGCGTATTTTCCATTTTAAGGTCTGGGATTTCTACTGTGATTTTTAGGAGTATTCTTTCCATGATTTTCTCTACTTCTCCTGTTTCTTCTTTATCTTCAATATTTATTCCTCTCTTGTCTCTCTGTGATGTTATTCATTATTCCAAAGAATGGTTTCTGGTCAAATGGTAAAGTAATAAAAGTATCGACAAGATTCGCCATTCTCCCACGACTATGAATATCGATGTATTTCCACGTATGCAACCCATTTACTATCGTTATCTTTGTTTTAATGCTGGTGCTGGGACAAGAAGAAGCGGAATCGTTGCCTTGTGGAGGGTTCCAAGGAAGCAATACTGCAACACATCTGAAGAACGTGATAGTGATTGTAAGCGACTCAATCCTTCAGTTTGTAGGAGCTAAATGACCTTATTAGAGATCTCAACGACGATTGAACACCAATGTATATATATCTTTTTTTTTAATTAATAAACAGGTAACTACGTTAAAACTAAACGTGTTCCGGGTTTGGACCGGGTCATGTCGTTTTTTGTTAAATGCAAACTCGACGTTTCGTCCACAATACATATGGGGCTTCTTCAGGAGAGTTTGCATTAAATAAAAAAACGACATGGCACGGTGTAAAAGCAAGCCCCAAAATATGTGTTGTGTTATTAACACGTAAAAAAATATATAATAAATGCAACAATAAATATAGTAAAAATGACACATTCTTTTTTTATAGCAACAACATATTCTACTGTTACTACAATAATTAAAGACCTTCTCAATATAACTATGCATGAAAGTTATTTTTGAAAATGGAATATTATTTAACCTTCTTTACAAAAAAAAACATTTGACATCAGAATTTTACAATCATGGGTAATGCGCATGTAATCAGCAAGGAAAATTTGCAAAAATATGTTTTGCAATTAGTCGGAAATATTCCTCATTGTTTAGTCACTCGGATTTCCCAACCGAGTAAAAAAGTCCCGCGATATCTAGAAAGATGCTCATAACACAAAACATGACGCGTCATAACAACCTAAATTAATTTAAATTCTTCGCATACCGTCGCATCTATATTTAATATTTCAGAAGTTGACGCTTAATTTTTCAACAATCTACATTCGTACCGAGCTTCATAAGTTCGTAATAAATGGAAGCAGCAGACGCATGTCTTTCACTTCCCAACAACGCACCGGACAAGTCGGGAAGATGTTTTTTAAGAATGCCGCTTTGATATTCCGCGTGCTACTGCGTTGGAACAAAAGGAGGACGACGAAGGTGAAGGAAAAAATGATAATAAAAGGAAGTAAGGAGCCGTTAACTTATTATTTATAGCCAAAACCTACGCTTTATTATGAATATAAATAATTACGAATTTAACCTTTTCCTTCGTAAATAAAAAGCTCCGACGAAATTCGGCCGAAAAATCTTCCCATAAAAGAGGTAATTAATTCATCCATTATCGCGCCTTCGCCTTGTGTTTATTACGTCGGTCCTTACTCGATGTTTACTTTTCCGCGGCGGGTATTGAAGTAGGCTGGTAAATTTGCGGGAGCGGTTGAGCGATGTATGATAGGCGAACGCTTTGAAACTCGTCGGTCTTAAAGCGGTACTTCCTCGGTTAATAAAACTCGCTTCTCGACTAAATATTTAGATTTTAGACGCGATGAAACGCTTGGACCGCTGACAAATGAAATTAGTTGATGTTATGATGACGCTCTATCAAAAGATTATGTGTCAAAGAGACTTCGTTTATTTTCCCACAATATCTGCTGCAGTTGCAACTTGCTACCGTACTATACTATGGAAGTAATTGCAATATTAGAATTAACACGTGTGCCTTATTTATTCTATCCGAAGAATTATTTCAGAATATATTTTGGCTGCGATATGATGGTGGACTTTGTAAAGCTTTAAATGATCCAAACTGATAATCAAAAGCGGCATTTTTATGTGAGTTGCGTAAAATAAATTAATTTTAGCAATTTCAATATTTATATCGTTTTTTCACCGTGCATTTATTCCATCAACAATACCTTTAAAACAGAAAAACCTTTCGCTTCAACGCGTCAAGAACATGAAACCAAGGTTAGCCGCCTTCTTCAATTTATCCGGGGGTTGTGCTCGCTTCGACGGAAGCTTAGAAATAGTTATTTTCCTTTTTTGATCAAAACAAGCAAAAAATGAAGATTGAGCGTGAAGAACACCTGCTCTAAGATACGCAAGCAATAAATAATAGAATTAAAGAAAGTTATTTATTCTCCTCTATCCAGCGGATCTTATTAGCAATAAACAGCTTCCATATGATCGTCGATGTTGCCATTTACCGACGCTTCTCCAGATCGCGTCCTTTACGCGAGCGTGGCGCATGCACGCCTAAAAACCGGATGTCGCGCAGCACTGACAAACGTACCGTCGTTTATCATCATAAAGCAGCAGCATCAAAGAGAGGCCTTCTACTTCAACCTGTCCTAAAAATGTTATCGGGCGAGCTGAAGCGCAGGAAACGACTGACAAATACTTGCTTAATTATTTACCCAACGCGGACATATTGATGTCGCAAAGCCGAAAGAAGCTTATCGCTTAGCGGCTAGCGAGTAAAGCCCACAATACCTGCATATATGCATCGCCGCTATTACGCGTGTATGCAGGGACGTGCTTGTACGTTATGTATTATACTGCCGTGGAATAGGAGCCACTCTCGCCTAATTAATGAATGAGAATTGTGGAGTGTTTGTCTGTGACAGCATCTAGTATGTATGGCCGTACGGGCTGGTGTGTCCCGTTCGTGTGTGTGTGTGTGTTCCTTCTATGTCGGTACATGTATTCGTAGATGTCGAAGCAAGGCATGATTCTTAATGGCGCATAGTAGTGTCAGAAGAGCAGTTATTTATCGTTGACGTAAAGCGCAATTACCTGGGCGCGGTGCCTCTAATGGAAGAGCCGGTACACGATTTATTAATTCTTTCGTTCTAATGAGGTTAGAATGGGATTAGTAATAACAATATTACCGGTACTAATATATTTTGATACTCACCTTTTAAGCTATGACCATTAGAATGACGTCACGGCTACAGCTGGTAATTAAAATAAAATGAAAAAAGGAAACGTGACTCGATTTTAACTTGATTTCAAAAATTAATGAATTATTAGAAGTAAAGCACCTCCATATCCAGGTTCAACTAAAACTTAATAAAGTCTGGCTTGACGTCTTGCCAATGTTGACAACAAAGATAAATGAATAATTTAAAGTTCTTTTTAATAGATTTTTCGTGTTTAATGGATAAACATATTTGCCTTTGTTGATTTACGTATACTGAATTTTTAGTTACGTTGATAACTTGCCTAATGTGCACAATTTCTGCGTAATTTGAGAAGAAAAAGTTTTTCTTATCGATAAGAACCGACGACTAAAGAAGAGAGACTTAATTCCAATGAATAATAACGAAGGAAATTAAGTACTCTGCCTCCGGGGTACATGACAACACGATTTTGCGTCCTTCTATACTGAAGAGAAGATTGATGTAAGAAATTCTTGAATTTCAAGTTACATTATGCTTCCGGCATACATATTGAGAGTTGTCAGTGTTAATCGCCATTTATTAAGCTTAGCAGCTTAACTTCTTTCTGGTGTGCTTCTCTCTTGCAAAGTCTAAATTTACTGAAAATTTTCATAATGGTTACTTTGAATTTGACGATTCTCTACTAATGCTGCCTACTATCACTTATTGTTGCGCGCCATTATCTACGCTTTACGCGATCTGCAACCACGATCATGACTGGAGTCATGGTAGCCCTTCATTATTCAGCGATTCTCACTTTATGCTTTAACTTTATTAGTTAGTTGATGCGGTGGTCTTCAACCTCAATCAAAGTCGTCCTCCCGATTGCGTTTTGTTTCGTTCTATTGTTCGTCGTTTTTTAAAAATTGTTTTTAGAAATGACTTTTGAAGACTACAGTGACGTGTTGTGTGTTATGGAAGCTCGATCAGATTCTTCCGAAACCCAACGTATCTATCGAGACAGACATCTTCCTAATGTTAGAACGTTTATTGAATTTTTGCAAACACTATTTGGAAATAGGTCGTGGGGGACCTATGCCATTTAAGCGGAAAGCTCGACTTTTCATTTTGGGGGTTTATGAAAAATTAAGTGTAATGACGCAGAGCAATTATGGAATAGAATTACGGAGAGTACTGATAGATCCCGTAGTAACCCAGGCATAAATCAAAGACACCATCAACCATTAGCATAAAGATTGGAAAAATCTATCCAAGAAAGAGGCCATCAATTGAAATGGCTTCTTCAGAGCGAAACATACATTATATATTTTTTAAAATTAACCAGTGTTTTTTTTTGTTATGTTATGTTCTTATTTTTAGAGCTTATGTCGATCAAGTAGCGATTTTTTTTAATTTTTGAGATATTGAAGAGAATTAAATTTTCTGAATTTTTTCAAGCTCTTGCTCATGCTATATCAGAAATGAAAACATATCTTTTTTTAACTCGTATCCTACAGCTTTTCCTTGTTTATTGTATATAGCTTTTATCCATTCAAGGTGGAATATGAGTGTCTGTGATGCCAGTGACGGAGCATGTAATTTGTGCTGGGGAGACTCAAAACAACAGTTGGAAACTTAATTTATATCAGCTTATAATAAAGAACAACTTTCTTTCATTTTCTTTATACGTTTGAGCACTAGATAATATGCTATCATTTCTTAAGATTACCATTAGTTATGTACAGTTCTTACTTTTCTTAATTTGGGTTGTTAGAGGGACTTATTGTTAGTCTCAAAGGTACTCTGACTCTTTACCATAAATGCCTAATTCTTGCAGAATCCTCAATTAAAACTTTTTGGGAGTCTTGGTTTGCGAGTTATTAAATCTAACCAACATCAAGTTGATGTTGGTTGTAATAGCCAATTTGATAACATTATTGTTGGAAGTATTACCATCTCATGCAAAAAAAAATTATAATTGGTAAAAATTTCCTTCCTATAATGTAAAAAAAAAAAACAGCGCACGCTAGTCCCTTGTTATAAAAAGAGAATAAATGTCAATCTAAATACAATTTAAAATGGAAACTCGAGCACCTTTCCTAAGATCGTATTCCCACTAAATAAGATATGCATCGATTTCACCTCAAGCGTAACGCAGTAATTATACGTATTACGTGTAATTGTTTGCTATGTGTATAAAGCAAATACGGACGAGTCGTCTTCCCCGGTGATTCGCGTACATCGCATTACACTACATCGTGTTATACCATATGTACGTAACACTTACACAGAGTAATTATTACAACTGTTCCTATTAAAGGCAGCGGTCTCAGCAGAAACGTGGAGCATATGTACGTAGCTGGTAGCGAAATTATTAGCATTGAATATGATGAGGGGGGAAACGCGATCCATGTTCGAAACACGCAGCCTAATCCTCGGCGAAGAAGAGGAGCTTTCCACATCGCGTTGGATGTATGCATATGTCTTGTACGTATGCAACGGAGCATTGTCTCTGAGGTAATTGCCGGAGGAAAGTAGAGTGAATATGTGTGCACGTCAAAATATTAACGATGGTAATTTCGTTCTATTTTTTTTTTGCACTGTTTCTGCGCGTTATCGATTTGCGTATCGTACTTGTGTGGGAAAGGAAAAATTACGTTCCCGCTATTACGGAATCATTGATTCTTTAGCTTCACGCAGGTGAAAGCTGTAGTGAACAAATGTAATCTAGAATTTTGCAATTGGATAGGATGAAAGTATGCTATAAGTTCTTTGCAACATCGTGTGATAGCTATCAGGCCCATTCTTCAGAGTGCCACTTTTGTACAACTAAAATCGCTGGCTGAGGAGAACTCCCGATGACTTCGGGGGCCATGTCGTTTTATAAGAAGTAATGGGCCAGCATTTCAATCTAGAAGCGTGGAGACTCTTTTAAGTCCCTCGAAAACGAGTTTTATTCTCCTTCATAATGGAAATGAAAATCCTTCTATTCCTACTGTTTATACTATCAGCATGAAGGAGCCTTATGAAAGTATAAAGCTATTACTGGATAAAACAGGGCACCAAAGATTTCAAATACAAATTTGTTCCTAAAACAATAAATGTTTCTCATTGGTCAGTATGCTTAAAGTACCTTCAGGTTCATCTTTTACAAATTTCAAAACTAAGTTCAAGCAAAGATTGTATTATGCTGAATTTACAATTTAATTATTTACTTTCCTCAGATTCAATGTTCCTTAGATCTCTTCTCAAACTCAGTCATAGTGCCAATTGCAATAGAGGCGTATAGCAACCTACAACATTTCCGTCCTTCTTCATTCTTTGACGTAACCGTTTCGTATACGCAAACGGACACAAATTGCGTTTTACGATCGGCATTAACGTTTCAGACGCCACCGTTTAAGAGCATCGAGCAGAGTATCCTGGAAGAGAAGATACGAAAGCCCCATGTTGGCGTATAAACCGTGTATGCGTCAAACGCGACACGTGTGTGTTTAACTGCCAGTATACCATATGTCTTTATTACCGCTCCTTTTGATATTATTTCTACACTTCTTGAAGTCGCTTCAAGTCCGTCGTTCGCTTTTATCCGCGTTCGTTCACTCGCATAGAGAAGAAAACAAAGATCTAGCTTCGTACACGTCGAAAATTTATCGATGTTTGCTTTCGCCTTTTCAAAATATTCGTCAGTCTTCTCTGATGTGCCGAATATTAATAATTCCCGAGCTCAAAACGCGATTCGATGCGTTCCGTATGTATTTGTGGAGGCTCGAAGAAATATGTTTATTGCTGTTGCTTCGATTTATTTTAGACAGTAGCCCCGTGCGTCTGCGTTCGAATGAGACAGCGACTAATTAGAGTTGGAGGATTATTTTCGGTTTTGTGATTCGGGTGAGTTACCGCTATTATGCGAGAAGGTATTAGTTATGGTTTGATGTATTATGAAAACAACGGGCTTAAATTAGTAGCGGTTTGACGTATCGCATGTCTTTTTCTAGAAGATTACGTCCATAATTCAGGATAAGGTATAGGAAACGTAATCATGTTTTGAGAACTAGTTTTAACACGACATACTTCACGGCTGTTGATGTAACGTAATTGGGTAGGATTAATCAATGTTGTAGAAAGTATTTTTTCGACGATTCAATAGAATGCTGTGAAAACTTGCTCTTGCATAAAAATTGTGATCAAAGTAATTTGGACAACTATCTGAATAAAACATGCATTCCATCAACAGATAAGCTATCGCGTCCTCACGAAAGGAAACGGATCTCTTCAACCCAACACATATAGAACACAAGTATACACGGGGTTTAAATTAAAATTTTACGCCCGGTCATAAAACAAACCGTTATGGCTCAGCATCTCCGAGTGGTAACTTTTATTTGGACATAAAAACTACCTCCTTTTAACAAACTTGGTGTAAACACATTCATCCCTGTGTCATATCTCGGTTTATACTTTGAATAAATATTTCTATCCCGAAGGCTGGAGTTACGCTTTGTGATTTAATTGAATTCCGTTTCGTCTTGAACATGTATTAATTACAAAGCTGCGACCTTTTCTAGAATTCCGGGTTAATACGGAGCTTACACCTACATACTTCTTTACGCTTTTCGATATATTATATGAAAGGTAATGGTTTAGCTTGCCGGGGTCGTAGATAAAGAGAATGCCGTAAAAATTTAATCTCGCATTGCGCAAATGAAATAAATTCCGAGGACAAAAAGAAAAATAGAGGTAGCGGCGGTTGGAGGTGTGTATAGATGGTAAAGGGGGGAATGGGGATGCCGAGGAGGGCATCCAGGAAGGTCGGAGGGTAATCCGCAAATTATTTTAGGAGTGGGTATATTCCGTGTTTGCGGCTTGAATACAAAACAAGGTGGATGTATAAAAATCTAATTTATTTCGAATATTACCGACTTGGTCCGAACAGAAAATGGCGGTTTGTTTCCTTTTTTATGTCGTATATAAGGGAGGATGCGATTCGTTAAATTTTCGCGGAAGAAAAGAGTGTGTAGCAATTTTTACAGCAACTTGTGTTGTGGTTTTCTTATGTTTCCTCTTTGTAATTTAGCCAAGTTTCTTTGTTTCTCTTTTCGCCAACTGCATTAGAGCCAATCACGTAGATTTTCCAGTAGGTACATATTGATTTTGAGTTTTATTGTTCTGATGAAGCTAAATGGAATATAGCAAGCAAATCGCTTGGAAAGTTGGTCAACTTTATCTACAAGGAAACACCGGCAACCCCGGTTCAGATATCAATGGTACTCTAGAAACTGAAGGGGTACCTTGAGATAAGAACGACACCATCTTCCTTTGGAACTGAATTGCCCAATTTTGGAGTACGGCCCCCTCTACAGGAAAAAAATATGTAACAAGTGACCGGGTAAAGGATGATATGTAACAAATTTAGACAGTTAATAATAATAAAAACCAAACACATCTAGATGTTGCCTTTGCTTTTTTGGATACATCTAAATTTACAGTTTATTCTTTTGCCACCAACTTCTGAAGTTCGACAAAACAATGCCTACTCCAAGAATGAACCAAGGTTAGGAACCACTGCTTAGTCTCATATGTGGGAGGAAAACCTCAGTTAGCCAGATTTCGAAATAATTTACAGTGAACTATCTAAACGTCGAAGAATACAAACGACAACTTGAGATCCAAACTTATTCTTCGTTTCCTTTAAAACGAAAAATAATTGCGAAAGTCCGCATCCGTCTGCAGATACTGCTACTAAAATTAGGTAATTATATGAAGGTTGCATAACACCTGCGACAGTAAATTGTTGACGTATGGACATATGGAGTTTAACGTCCCTAACCGAATAACATTACGTATTTCTTAAAATCTCGTATCCACCAATGTCCTGCTGGAATTACTTTTCCATCGTCAATGTGATGCTGGGCGAGACCTTAGTCAATATCTTCTTCCCATCTATGTAAATGCTGTAGCGATTTTATCTTTTTTTTTTATTATTTTTTCATTTTCAGCAGCTTTCAATCTAAGCCTCCTTCTTCAGGACCACAGTTTGAAAACTTTCATCTGCAAACTGCGCTTCATGTGGTATTCAAGAGGATATGTGCGGCAGAATACACGCTGAACGGAGCGCAGTCCGGTTATAGACACATACCAGCTAATTACAACGATGCCGAATCATCTTGATAGTTAGCAATCACTAAAGAAACAGTAAATCTTCATTTAGTTATCATGTTATTGATTTATACTAAACAGGAAAAGATAAGTATCATTAAATGGTATTCTTCATCTCCATGAATGCAAGAACTCATTAGGCGTTTTGCCTTTTCTCTTCCTGGTTGTTCAGTTCTCTAACATCAGATGATACTATACGTCATATATCGTTTTGAAAACTCAGACTGTGTTAATCCATGTTGCCGAAAACTAGACGACAAATTTTCAAGTAAATACGCCACAAGCGACAGTTAGAGACATACAAAGAAATAAGTGCAATAAAATATAAAAGCAATCAGGCGATGTTCTCCAATGACCGTTTTAAACATCCCCAAATGTTGATAGGCTGTGCTACTGCGGCAATATCAAATTATTCCTGCAGTACGCAATGTTGTTGGAAACTTCAGCAGCATTTGCTTTAAGCTTTGCATTTGGTGCAGACACCATTGGCACTTGCAGTACTATATCTTGGCCGCTTAGATCTCCTAATTTAACGCCTAGTGACTTCTTTCTTTGGGCATACTTGACGAAAATTCTCTATTCTACGCAGTAGCGAGCCACTTTATTTTTCACGCATGGGTTACGGCTGTCGTAAGCTTCATCTGCTACATACACTGCTATATTTCAAGAAGGCATTGAGATACAAACATAGCCGTAACCTTGCCTAAAATGCCAACAATTTTATTGTAGAGACAATTTGAAGCTACTGAAGTAATTAGGAATTTATACAATTACCATAGCGTCCATTCTATTACCAATAACAAAATTCGGAGAACCCCCCACTGTAAGGTACCCCACCTTATACATATCCCAGCACAAGTTAATACACAGCTAGCTTCCTTCAAACAATAATTACAGGAAGCGAACATAAATCCCAGTCCATCATGTGGATCGTCGATATCGCTAATGGAAACAACTTATTAACGATTTCTTGCGCGGACAGGATTACTGTTATCCAATTATACGAATAGCGTTAAACTAAAGGACATAGCTAATACAGGCAGCAGATCAACAATTATTTCCGATTAACAGTTAGCAGTTTGTTGCGCGACGACGATATCGAAATGCAAGTGGCTGTGTAGCGAATACGCTTCGTGACACCATCGTTGAATATATATATATAAAAAGGATTTGCGGCGCTGATCGGTTCTGATGGTGTAAACAGATTGAAATGTGCGACTCCGAGATGAAATTGCTTTGATTGGGAGGAAATTGTTAAGTCATTTGGTTGGTTTGTTACGCAATTAATATCTGGAATGCTGCTGAAAGGTTATTGCGGCTACATCGGTCTTATTAAACGTTAGTTATTACGAAAATTGCGATGACGTTTTCAGTATTTGATTGGCCAGCCAAGTTAAATTAAAAGATTATTTGAATGGAGTAATAAAACGAAGGGAACCTGAGGGTTGAAGACTGCGAGAAAGGCACCAATACGGCTCAACACTATAACGAGACGATCGAGTGGACGCCGGCTCAACGACATCAGAAATTCCATAAAGCCTAAACCAAAGGAAGTAAAGCCAATTGCTAAGTTTCCAAACGATCTAAATTCGAGATCTGTGGATATACTAGATCCAAAAAGATCTAAAAAGTATGGTGGGTGGAGAAGAAATTTCCAAACAATTTGGCCTACTTTGATCAAACGGAAAGAGCTATAGGCGCCAGATTTAATGAGCACATTAGGTGTTACAAATACGGTAGGATAGAATCGCATTGTACCATAATTCATAAACGAAACCGGGATAGAGACCACTTCTGTTTGATTTGTTAAGGCAGGGCATGCACGTGTTTTATGTTTCGTACTACAATGACAAAAGACCCTTCCCTATTTCCGTATTTTTCACATTTCTTAGTTTAAAGCTGTATAACAGATTTAGGGATCCTCAAAGCAGCTGTTCCTGATTTATTAACTAAGCTTGTGCCGATACTTTAGTCCTATTTAGCAATGAGCTGGTAGAGTCTAGACCAACAAAGATGAATATCTCTGTAGCGTGATGGTGAAATCTGGTTCCATATTTCTTTCAAGCACTCTACGTCTTGTTCACCTAGCTTGAGCTTGAGCTTGCTCAATATTTATAGTAAGAGCAAAAAATAGAAACTGCGTGTTTCCTGAGGAGCTTTGTCTGCTTATTAATTATAGGTAAAGCGACGTAAAGAAGTGGACGGAATGCATTATGAAATTACTGAAGTGCTACATCACTTCTTCAGTTTGTGGGAGTTATATGTGATATTACTAACGAATAAATCCACATTATTCTCGCGCATTTGCCGTACCACCTATTTCAGATTTCGTTATGTTCAGCGAAGCTCTTGCCTGCAGTATTTCAAATATCTACCAATCATTCGGGTATAATGTGAAGGTAAGTAAGGCACGAACAACTTATCGATGAACGAGAACATCAAATTGCAAATTAGTCAAGAGAGTTTCGAATTTTATTTATTGTAACTATTAAAATATGTGTGTTAACACTGATTAATTCTACGCCGTAACTTATGTCAGGCGGATGTCGCGCGAATCTTAATTAAAGAAACTACATGCCGTGCTTGTGATATCGGCGACATTTTCGTTTATCGCTTAAATTTTAAGCAATCCATAAAAATTCGAAATCTCTTATCTCAATCAATTCCGCGTCCTTGCATGTCTCCTATATAAAATCCATTTATAGAAGAAAAAACTCGGAAATTTTCTCGATTAATTTGTAAATTGACGAATGCTTTCTCGTAGGTACTGTGCCGATACAGCGGTATACGTTAAGTAGGCTAGTAGATTCGAATGAATTATGGTCGCCTACCATATTTATATTATTAAAATTGACCACATGTTAACACGATAGCTGATAACGTGTCAAACGTTATACGCGCGGGAACCGAAAATCCAACAGCATAAACGGGCTCTTATGCAAATGTTATTAACGTAATAAAAATAAATTAGGAAAGAGGTATGCAAATGTCGTCGATAATAACAGAAACCGTATGCCGTATCTACTTAATGGATTTCTATGTCCATAGAAATTTAACCATGTACTACATCGTTGTTTATGACTGGGAGAGTACTTGCTTCGTAGCTTGAGGTGCTATGTACATGAACGTTGATGTAAGGGAGAAAGTGGTTTAATTGAAATTTGACCTAGGGAAGGGGTTTACTTTTTCCGATTAATGCTTGCCCTTTCGATCATGGAATTTCTTTATTATTTTTTATTCTGCCTCATAGCTGCCAGATGAAGGCTTTAAAACTCTTCACCTGACTTCCTCATTTACTTTCTATCCCATCTACATTGGCTTTTATCCTCTTGCCGGCTGCAGTAACTGGGCGTGCTAACGAGCAATCAAGTTGATTTTACAAGCGCAGTATTAGAATGCTTACTGAATTTTTTATTTCGTCTTCTTCCTTTAAATGACCTCAACCGTCTTCAGACATTTCAAGAGTATCGCTTTCATTCTGCTCTCTTATTTTCCTATTTCACCAACGATCAACACCATTTTCCAAGGCCGAAGCCGAGGTTCCTTTAGCTTTTGTATTTGTTGAGCCAAATAATAAATGTGTTAAATAAAGAGAAACATGAATTCTGAGTAAAAATTCGATCCGAATAGCGGATTTGAGACACTGTCCACTCTCCCGTATGTACTCCCGCAGCAGTTGAATTTGAACATCTTATCGCAACTAAATGTTTCTCATACATCATGGCGCTCCCTCAATGATCCCGAGGATTTCCACTTTCTGTAGATTACTCGGAGCAGCCGTGAACCAGGTTAAACGCTGGAAGTAACAATTGATTTCAGACATGTTTTGTATAGTTTATATTGTTTTTATGTCCAACGGACAGTCTCGGAGGAACAAAACGATAATGGTACTCCTGGTACGAAAGAGTCTGTCACAAATTTAACCGACACGAGCCCTCCATGTCAGTCACTGATCGAAGATTTCGCCCAAGTATCTGACAACAGGGCTCTAGAAGATCTACAATATCTGACTTTGCTCACAAAATTAAAGAAAAAAATGTGTTTATTCTTTTACATAACCTCGCTTTTACTAAGGTACACTTGTTTCCCAACGTCTCTGCCACTTCTTTAATCCCTTTAGGAATGTGTTTTTTCAACCTCCTCAAAATAAGCTACTACCTCAATAATGACCTCTTTCTTTGAGCTAAACTTCTTCTCGGCCAGCCACGTTTCCAATAACGAGAAGACAAGTCGGGGGAATAAAGTGGATGAGGCAGTAGTTTACTTCAATTTAGCCGCTACAACTCCGGATGTGTGAGCTGGTGCATTGTCGTATTTCACTCGATGTTCACGACCTTTCCACGTGATGGGACTGTTTTCGCCTTCTTTGGGGCAGATTTGTCTTGAAAAGTCAATTGCTTTGACCGTCCCTTCATCTCGGGCGTGCAGTAGTGGATCCAGCTTTTAACAACGGTGAAGATTCTTGGGGATTTGGCTTGTAGATATCCAAAAACTGCTTTGAAAGTGACAGTCGTATCCGTTTGTTGCTGCACCTTCATCAGTCCTGATTCTTGCTCTAAGTAGTGGACACTGCTCTAAGTAGCGGATGAACTAAACCATTTAGAACCACGTGCTTCTGTATGATTTTGCTAACCCAACATCTATAGTACAAGTTCGAATTATCAAAGCTCATTCTATTATTTGGATATTAAGTACAGAAGACCTGTTAACAATACTAAATAAAACCTGTATATATTTGCTATGTATGTAAATCCGACCATGTGTATGCTGTTCTGTTGTTGTGCCTTGTCTCTATTAATTAAAACAAAAACTAAAGACCGGTGGATGAACAGCGCCCGCTGCGATGATTAGACGCTTTTCATTCGATTACGGAACGCTTAGCGTGCGGTACGATGATGAAAAAAGGTGGGAAAGAGACGACGAAGCAATGTAAACCCAACGGGTCGAGTATACCATACAAAACATACACAAACTCACGCGCGATTTATAATAATTTCTTCTTCTCACATACGATTGAAATTAATGCCCGGTTTGAAATTACATGGATTGTTACTTAAAAGAGGACTCGGACAGTGCGGGCATTATCACCGCAAATTGGCCGCGCGACCGCTTCCATGCCGAAAACGAAACGAAGAAATCTTCATTTGAGAGCTCGTTGTTGGATGTAACTCTCTGTTTAGTAGAAGCTTTTGTTTAATCTGCATACGTTGAAATATGACACTGTTCGGTTTTTGAATTGGAAGCGGTTGTAGAATCGCCAGTAGTAAGGGAAAAAATCTGACAGTTCTCTTTTATTTAGCCGTTGAATTTCTCAAAAAAAAAAATAAATTTTAATAGTTTTCCAGAATAACTGTATATGTTAGTTGCTCTCTAAATTACACAGTACGTAAGTTAAAAAAAAAACATTAAACAAACAGTTCTTTTGAACCAAACAAATATAAAGCACGTGCTATTTCTCCATAAAAAAAAATTGCAGACACATAAATATTATATACAGGATGTTTAATTAATAATTGTCCGCAGAGTACCTGAAGAATCCTTCCATAAAATATTCCTCGTAAAAATTTAAAAATAATTTTAGCCCTTCGCTATGATACCTTATAATATATTTGATCTAACCTTGGCAAGAAGTCCATGCATGTTAGGTCACTTTAAATTCTGGTAAAAGGGTTTCCACGAACTACCAGAGGCGTACGGCAGTAATAGAGTTACTTTCCCCCTCGACATTCTGCGTAACTGTTGTAACCATGCTTTCTTTAATTCCTCGTTATTTTCGAAGAAAACATTGTAGTCTTGTTCCCTTGCTATGGATCCAGCAATTTTCTTAAATAACACATGCACATAGCGAAGCGCGAAATTATTTGCAATATTTTGCGACAATCCTCGAAACGTGTGTTATGTGAACGGTTGGACTTCCTTAATTCTTGCCTTACTTTCGCGCTACCCTATGTAAACGCTCCTTTATATTTTTCCTTCGGCGTTATCTTTTCACAAATATATAAATTGCCATTAAAGTGACTTCTTAATTTGTGCGTTGGGAATTTTGCAAAATTAGCATATATTGTACGAAATTAAATCTATTTTTACATTAAATGCTCAATTAATATAAATAAAACAAACAAGATATAAAATTTACAAATAAGACGCCTAAAATGTTGTATTCATGAAATAAAACAAATAAAATTATGAATTTACAGAATGAAATAAATATAATATTGGGCGCCGTAGAATTACATAATGGCATCTCGCATCTGCGCTTGTAGATACGGATATCACGTTTCTCATATCTTATTCATCGCGTATATTACAATCGTTATACACGGAAGGATGACGGCCACATAGTATATAACAAAGACGTTAAGACAAAACGAGCAACCTCTATTATAACGGTACAGAAGATAGGCGATGAACAATAGGAAGTGGACGACTAATAAGAAAGACGTATATCGACGTACAACACGCGAATGAGAAAGGTTCACGTGTATAGATATACAGGGTGAATTATTTAATGTCGGACAATACGGATTTCCAGCCTCACATGGAAGTAAGAACTTTTTTGTCAAACTTTACAAAGTCTCCTTGTAAGTCTATATATTGTCCCAGCGATGCCCCAATCTCCGTAATCTGGGATCTTGTTCTGTAAAGTAGACATTTGGGCCAGATCTGGGGAATAGCGTCGATAGTCCATCATTTCGTGAATTTTTGCCTTGGTGGAACGAAAAATTCTCTTATCATGCTTAAATACATTTCTATAAGAATATAGTTGAATACAGTGTGTCGTTAATCGAAAGACTCAACGTCTGTTAAATCATTATATTAATTATTACAACACCCTATATAATATGTATATTCAAGCAAGACGTAATATTGTAATATTGAATATACATAACGAGCTATCATAGAAAAATTAACACATCATTCTGTTTGATTGAACACGCAGCACCATTTCGAAATGGATACGTCCGTTGCTGTATTCATCGGCAGCGAACATTCACAACGAACAGAACAAGCATTGTCGAAACAATACAGCATCGGTACAAAGGAGAGAAAAAACGAGGATATCAAAATAAATTCATCATCCTCATCAGATGTACGTGTGTACGTACAATATTCATAGAATGGTCGCTACGTTGATGTCCATCATTCGCGCGTATTGATGCTGCGTCGGATTTGATTGAAGTGTTTGATTAATAACGCAATTGTGTTCGACAAACAGCCATGAAAAGTCACTTTACACACACGGCTAAATAGAAACATTCGAAACAACTTCCAAACAAGATGTAAATAATGATGTGTTGATTCCGATCTCGAACGCGTAGGCGTTATAGCGCGTCATACGCCGTAGTAAAACGGACATCGGATCCTAAATCATTTCTTTTCTGTCTTTGGTCGAATCGCGTTCATCGTAATTTTTATCCAATTGTGGTGCATTGTATAAAGTCCGTTCGGGTTCACGATATACGGGATGATGAATTTTTAATTTGCAAGGACCGAATATATTATCAAACCTATTTAATTAATTTTAAAGATTATTTTTAAATAAATTAAGACACTAACCTTAATCTAACGTTCAACTTGGTTAGTATCGGCAACCGTAAAATATGGATATTTAATGTCGGATCTGATTACAGAATACTTATAAAGAAACAACATAGTTTATTTTCTCCGCGTTTGTAGATGTATCATATTAAAAGCGCACTCTAGGGACCTAAAGAAAATACAGCGGAGACAAATCATATTGCCGTTTCCTCGAAATTATCGTGGATAGGAGATAGATTTACCTGGAAAAACGATAGAGACAAGGAGAGGGGACCAGAGGCTATATAAGCCGCTGCAGAATTGGAAATGGGATAGAAAAAGGATAACTCTCACATAGGTTATCAGACTACACACTACAGATTTGGCTAATGTTGCGCTAATGGCAGCGATCATGCTTGTTGAACTGTAAAGTTAAAGCACACTAACGTAGTGAAACGGACCAATTCGCACTGACTATCCGGCACTAAAACTAACAATCGTGTGCTTTTGTTCTTTGAGTTTAAACAAATACATCTATCGGTGGATTTTTCAACCTATTCAAAGCATTCTGCCAGCACTAAATTTAGGAACGTTGCTTTGAACTTAAACCCTGCCCTTTGCAGTAGGGCTTACCATAGCGCCGTGTGAATTTGAACTACTGAAGATCTCGTTCAGTTGAGACAACCAAATTACGCTTAAATACAGGCAAACTAGTTCGATTTAGCTCAAACGTATTCTTTTAGCGTAAACCTGCCTTCAGCGAGTAAATATAAAGAACATAAAGTTGTCCGCAATAAACAATAGATACACCTACTAACGAAATAATATTCCGCTAGATGTAGTGACGTGTACACTAATCACTAAATCACTAATCACCTGCTATTGTGCGCGCCCGCTATCTAGATGCAGAGGTGGCGAACGCGAGGAGGCGATGCCCGGCTGCAATATTTCACCGACCAGTCGCTTTCTGGAAGTGTCGACGCGTCGAAATTAACGACCGATGGTTTTCGCTAATTTGATAACGAAATTAATTGATTGTTAATCCAAACGTTGGCCAAGAACGTATCAAAGGGTACGCACGTGACCACACGAGCGTTGATTTTCTTTTCTAACTACAAAAAGACTGATGTGGATCAAACACAAAGAATTCTAGAGTTGCTTTAGTAGGCGGTTTTATATGCTGTTCTTCTGGATTAGGAGGAATAGAATATTACAAGTTATTGCAATACTTTTTCTTTTTTTTAAATCGTCAGTTAATTTTTAGGTTTGTCGAAGTTTTTATTTGCTTCTCGCTATTTCATTCAGGAATCTGGCTTTGGTTCTTGGTTTCCCAATATCTTCGTAAATTTACTCGGTACTAAGTCTGTCAATGGCTTATGTCACCTCCCAAAATAGAAAAGAAAATTCTGGAGAGCGTGAAAATAAAATCTGAGGTTTTTTTTTTTCTAATATCTGAGTGAAGTTCTTGTACAACCAAGAACAAAAATTAGCATTTTAGTGAAAGTTCTGTAAGCTGCACCTTTTTTTAATTTTAAAAATTTTTGAATTAAGGCAATAATAGAAAAAATTAGTACTTTACAAGCAGTGATTGTATCCGAAGTATCCGAATGCACAACCTGCTAAAGTAAAAGCATTAACATAATGGTAATAAATAAAATGCGAAAACCGATAAATGTATGGATAAGAACACGCAGAACATCTAAAAATAGAGGTAAATACGAATGGTCTTGAATGAGAAGAAAATTTATGTGGCGTGCATAAAATATATTTTTGCTTATGCTGTGTTATGTAAGATAGGAGATACTAGCGTACTTTCCGAGAATATTGCACATCTTTTTTTATTTACCTGGAGCACATAAAAAACAAACATTCCGCCTTAAGTCACATCAGGAACTACGTGTTGCAACGTATCCTCTCCAATGGTGGTAAGGAGGGTAAAGATATGTGTAATTGATACAACAAGAAAGTCAAGATATCTCAATCTCACCTTATCTTAATCCAAATAAGACCTACAAGTAGATTTAATGCCATGCAAATGTGTGATAAATATGCAAGGAAAACAACATGGGATATGATTTGCGACAATAGTATTAAAGCAATGACTCAATAGAAACCAATGATCAAAGGCATACTGAGAAGATAATTGCTTTAGCCATGTAGTCGGGATGGACTCAAACAGATTGCTGAGCCGAAATAGAAAAGCAGAGAAGGAAAATAGTAGAGGACATGAAACTTACTGCAAGAAATAAAAAAAACTGTGGAAAGAATTGATGAAGAAGAAACCGAATCGGCAACCCAAATCCGACAAATCCGTTGTTTTCCAATAAATTTGTTTTACTTGACGGACATTGAAACGGTAGCCTTATTTGTCCAACATTTAGATGAAATTTGTTTAATTGTTTCCTCTATTAGAAATATTTCATTTTAAGTTAATTTGAAGAAAGGACTTCAACCTTTTTTCATCCAAGATTGGTTACTGATTAAGGCTTTCATCATGTCCTACTTGAAGTGAGAAATTTGGCAACAAAATTGCTTTAATAAAATGACAACAATAATGATCTGACTCCTTTTACTCCAACAAGGCTGTAGCCTGTATGCTTCTTTATAACTTCTTTGTGACTCTTCTCCGCAGCAACGAAAGTTTAACATTTCACTCATTCAGTTAACAAAAATAGTATGTTTGCTTTAAATCCAAGCTACTCACCGAATTTGACTCTGTCCCTTATCTGGAGCTTCTGAACCACTTGGGCCAGCAGAGAGTTCTCCTAGATGCTAGCCTACTGCCACCTTTTGCATAGACCACGAGATTGGGCACTTGCAGATCCCTCCATATCTGGTCATTACGCATATACCAAACGGCTTCTGGGGTGATTCTAAGCATCTTATTTATTCATATGGCAACCACTGTGGGCCGGAAAAGGGCGGTGTATATAACGATCGGTCTCGAACAGGTCTTGTACATTAGCAACTCTGCTTCGAGGTGCAACGGTCTCCGGCTGCAACAGTTGATTCCTAGCCACTTACTGGCTGTTTCAGATGAGAACGCCAAGTACCAGCCCCAAATTTCCAACTGGTCTCCCCCAGCTCAATCTGGTGTTGTTTATAGATATGTTATTGGTGCGATCTAAAACGCTAATACTAGGTTGCTTATAAAAATTATTTTGGAGAACCGTCTAACGTTTCCTTCTACCTCAGTGGATATTATACGCGTACGCATAATGTGTCAATATTAACTGCTATTTCTGACTTGTACCCGAAAAATTTAACGACCACTAAGTCGCAATCCATCATCCGCAAAATAAACAAACGTATATGCAAATGACCGACTTATCGGGGAACAAACGAAACTACTTAGAATACAAATTGTGTTATACAGTTGGTACAACACGCGTTTTCACTAAAAGAATTTCCAAACGAAAATGTGTTCGTGTAATGTACCAACATACAACGTCGGCTCACAAAATAGCAGATAAGATAAAGTCCATTCCGCGGCGATCATTGAGGTCAGCCGTTTCAGTGCTTATTGTTCGTGCCGGTATACCTTTCTTAATATAAATCGGTTGACCGCAGATACGGTTAATGAAAACCGCGGTGCTTAATTTGTTATTTACGTGAAAGAACGATCGTTACGAACTTTGCTTATTGTATTTTATCTTGAAGGAAAGGTTCCTTTCAGCCTTAATAAGGCTATAACTGTGGATTTTTAATGTCAGATTTATTATTTTAATTAAAGGAGCTTATATATATATATCTGGCATTGTATTAAGTGTACCCTTATCAGAGTTACAATGCTATGCCGTTTAATACGACAAAAAAAGAAAATTAAGGAATCCAAATGATTATTGTATCGTACCGCTTTCTTTGAATAAAATTGACTTTAATTTTTAATTTATTGCTTTTTTAATTGACCAAATTGACGTAACAGGAGTTCGCGAGTTGTAAATAAATAAAAAGACAGGAAGATGGGCACTCAACATAGCAATCGAAGATGGAGGAGGAGGTCTGATTGGAAATTAGCAAATTCCATAATATTAAACAAACATTTACAAACTAATTGGAGCATAGGCAGGATCGAAAAATTATTGATTAATAATATTGTGAATAATGAATAATTTGGGTCAAGCTTCCTCCCATCCTTGAAACAGCTGTTCCTGACTAATTAATTAAACCCTGGTGCGGAGTGTGCCGATACTTTGGTGTCGTTCGGCCAAATGAATGCTTTTAATAGAAACTAGATGGTATTGTTTGTCAGTTTAACCTATTTATATGTTTCGTTGCTCCAAAAACAGTTCTACCACAATGGTAGACAAACGGCTATTGATATATGACCAAACATGCAGTTTTCCGTACCGGGCAGATAGAGAAGTTGCCACATTTCCGTACACTGCTTTCCAGTATATTAATCTGGGGAAAGTGAAGATGCATTTAAATAATATAAAAATTCAAGCAACGGCTTATTAAATTAAAACTAGTTCGTCCATGTGAATATAATACATAGAAATAAGCTCAAAGATCACCTCATCCCCTAGCTAGCTTAGTACAATGCTATTAAATTGATGAACGAATTCTTTACATCAACTTATCTATGAACACCAAAAACCTCACACAAAGACACATTAGTTCACTCATTAAGAATCTTTGAAGCACACGTGAACGTCTCAAATCTAGATTAATAATCTTCAACTTGTATAAGTTCTTCTCCTGTCGTTCTACAAAACGTTCCACTACCAAACAAATCCCAACGCTACACAAACATTATTTGCAAGTATTCGTGTTGATAATTTGGAGATAATTAAATTAAGAGAGTCAAGTCAAGTCGTATTCAAAGGTTCAAAGGAGACAACATCGTGACTTTTAATATGTACTTTTAAACGTGTCATTCGGACGTCATGCTGGTATGATGATGAGGTGTGATTCCGTGGTTGTTCCTTGCCCGAGTTCCTGCCACGTTCTAGATCTGAGCTTCGGGAAAAGGGGAGAGCGAGATGGAGACGTTTCTAAGCCGAATTAATGCCTTCTTAGACCGACCGAAACGCGATGCTCTCTCTATATACACTTACTTGTTCATATTTGTCCCTTCATTAATGTTTCTATTGTAAACGCGGCGGTACACAAACAAGCTTATACGCCAAGCTGCTTCGGCGCTGGTAAGGATGCTTAATGAATTCATATCTAATGGGCGCAATTTGTGTTAAGACTCCGAGTGAGATGTCTCCATGGTGTATATTTGTTTTCAACTTAACCTGGATGGGAGGTATGTTGCGTATGGTTTCGTTTAGAGCTGTCGCATTAGGAAGTGGTCGGCTAATATGCAAGAAATATATTAATTAATTTCCGAACGTCGATTTTTAAATATTTTTCTTCACCAATTGAACATTGCTCTAGCTACACATCTTTAATAAATCTGAAGATTCTTTTCATAACATGCAATTGTAAATTAATAGACGGAGGAAATTTCATTTTGTTTGTGTTGTTCGACTTCTAATGATATTGGTTCAAAAACATATCGCGCCACTATGCGCGCCAAGGAGACTGAGACTGAGTATTCTTAAATTCAAACAACATTGTATTGGGCAAATTACGTATAACATCTTAGACATAATAAATGAAAGACGTAACGCTAATAATTCTTAAGAACACATTATTGCTCGAATACCATCCCGTAATGTCGGACAACCTTCGACTAGCCGACCATAATCTTGCCCGGCTTCACATGCCCTATCCGTTCTCGACGAAATTCATTAAGAGACGAGAGGAAAATGGATATCTCTCGGCCGATGATGGCAACGCATCAAGTAGATAAGAGAACTAACGAGATGGACGCAGTTAAGGACGTGTACCAATCCCGAAGACCGAGATAAGTTAAAAGCCGTGTATAAAAATTCCGCCAAAAATACCTTATTTCTTTTTCCGAACGTGACGACGCTTCGAGACAAAGGAGAGAACTTGTTGGGAAACAGAAAAGGAACAAGAGCGCTATAATAAAATGGTGGATTCGGTACAGGCGACCACAAGAAGAGGTATACATGTGTGCGCAGGACAAACGAAATTTTAACAACGTAAAATTTAGATTCGGGCGCCGGGTGTACAATCTCCTTTATGTCTAATGTCCAGCAATGTTGAGCTACAAAATACTAACTACATTCCCGTTATATATACGAAGAAGTTAGATTTTAGACGCAATAACTTGTGAAAATATTGAAGATTACCATTTGAGCTTCTTGCGTTGCTCGAACAAGAGGTCTTTCCACTAAATTAAGAATATGGATGAAGGAATCGTTATAAGCCAATTTTGTCACTTAATGATTATGGGTCATGTTGCAGTCTGTTTTCAGTGCCAGTTCATCTCGAATCAAGGTGGAACCTAGTTCTTTATTCGTTGCTAAAGAGGGCAACTCTTCCCAGCTTACAAGATTCTGTGTTTAGGTAATTCATGCTGCAAAATTTCAAAGATTTTAGAGCATCTTCTCTCTGATTTGCTTTGGTGTCTTTTTTTGCATTGTATCTGTGGTTTCCAAGAGAGCTGTAGCTTCTTGAGATTTCATCATGGTGCTCAGTTTTCTGCTATATCTTGTTGAAATAATGTTCAAGAATTTTATCGTAAGTTTAGTTTTAGGCAAGTTTTCATAGTGCTGTGTAATATAATGTTTTGTTTGAGGGCAAAATTTAGAAATAGATGAATTTTTCCAAATTGGTTGGGTTCGTGGACTTCGGGAGTGTCTTAGGCGCACCCTTCGGGAGTGTCAGGCGTACTCTTCGGGAGTGTCTTAGGCGCACTCTTCGGGAGTGTCTTAGGCGCACTCTTTCGGCATATTAAGTCCAACAGAAAGTTACAAAGAGCTGAGTTGCTTACTGCAACTTCATGTGACTCGTACTTCGAATTGCAAGTAGAATTCAGTCAACACCTTGAAATTGCAAACTCAACCAAGCATGGATTGACGATTGGACTCAAACTCGAAGAAATTTAATTAGGGTCACCTCCTTCCTCTAACTAATCGCAGTAGCGATTGTTTTGACCACAGCAAAGTTTGATAGTTCTACTCTTCCAAAAATATGTTGATGACGAAACATAAACAGGAACCCTTATTTTTCGAAGTAGCATAATGCAAGAGATACAGGGATGTAACTGAAGCACTAATTGAATAGTATTCCATAACACAGATTTGTCCGCATATTTTGTTCGAGTAAATTTGGTAAACCTTTGACTCCAATGTTGTCTTTGCAAAATTTGTTAAATTTGGTCGTGAATGTTTACGCAATAAAATGTTTTCTGTCCTTTCATTGCAGCATATCAATGTTCATTATAGATGTAATTTTAAGAATAACTCCATTTGCATAAGTTGAGCCTGTGCTGAGGAATCGATAAAAATCGGATGCCATGACATATCAGTAACTCCCCTCTTACATTTTGTAACGTTCACAAGAATACCGTGAGAGTGAACTATATTCAACGTACAAGTATTGCTGATCTTTTGAAGCGCACCTCTTCTTCCTAGGACGGCGCAAATCATGCGTAACTGTCCTGGGATCGTCGTGTTCTTTAGTTTCTAAATGAACAATGCTATCTCTGGTCATTCTCAATGCACAATACTGTACTCGTACCTCTCTCGGGCTATTCGACCGCCATCTAGCGAATGGCAATTATAAATAGCTACTTAACATTCCCGTATAACCCGACAAGCAGATAAGAGGTCTATAATGTTAGATCAGGTCACCAGACCATAAATAAGGTGGGACCGTGATTTTGAGTGAGTGTTGAGATTCGTCCGAGATTAGGCGGAGTCCGAGTCGCGGCGGTACGTTTGACCAGCCGAGCTGACAACACTTCTTTCTGTCGTGTGATATTTGATTCCCGCGCTGGATATCAAAGCGTTATTAATTTATTGGATGGACGGGAGTAGCGTGGCTCGCCGTGGGTTACCCGTCAATGGATCGCGGCCGCAACCGGCGGACCGGGACCGACCGACGGATATATGAAGACGGACAGCTGCTGGGGAACTTTGTCCGCCGCCGGTTATCTTTTATCGAAAAATGAGACGTTAATTAAGAATTAGTTGAGAAGTTATGCGGTAATGGAAATGATGGTACGAATGAGATATCGGACTTCGAGTTCGATGTAAAACAAAGCGACGCGTTGATATTCCTTTTAAGTACATCGTACGTACATGGTAGATATTTCATTAAGTCGATAGTGCGAGAGATATCGGGTGGAGTGAGTGTTTACCCGCGACGTTTTCACCGAACGCTGCGTAGGCCTCTTATTCGTTTGCGGTTTGTAGCTTGTTCGCAGAATTATATACATTAATGTTATAGAAATCAAAACATAGCAACTGTATTTTTAGCTGCGGAGTCATCTACAACCACAAAACCGCTATATGTAGGGAACGATGTAACGATTACTTATAGAAAACGTCAAGTAATCCTGTTAAAACCCCAACTATGCTTAAATTAATCAATCGGTCGGTCCAATAAGATGTATGAATTTTATAAAACTTCAACAACCTTTTATTCATAAAATACTTCCAAGAAAATAGGCGGGTAACCTGAAAATCCCCCAACTTAACACAGAAAGAAATCTTTTTTCCGTCAAAGCGACGTCTCTTTAATCCGCCCAATGGTAATTGGCATCTTGTTTTGCAATTTATAGACGTTTACCATGAAAATCTTTGCCCCTCGAGCAAAATCTTGATTCTAAGAAAGAGGAAAAGCTTGCCGAAGGAATACGAGCGATAATGAAGTAACGAAGAATAATACCAATCCACCAGTTTAGGTTTGGATGTGAGCAACACTATTGAATAAGTTGTAGCATTCTTGATAAGGTTTGGCATAGTGGCCTTTCGCACAAAATTATTACCTTATCTTATTACCGCGAAGAGCCCTGTTAAATATCTTGATTAGCAAACACATCAGCTTAAAATTAATTCCGAAGTTCTTCAAGGTAGTGTCTGCTTTATCCACATTATACAGGCTAACCTACCAGCAAACATCAACGTTCATAAAGTGGATAACTGGTTGAGGAAATGGAGCATCAAGACAAAAAAAAAATTAAATTTGCCGAGGTAGCTTTTACCAATCGTACCAACAATTTCCTTAAATAATCAAATATTACCACAACCTGAATATATCAAAAATTTGGGCATGCACTTTGACATGCGCCTAAACTGAAGGACAGTAAAAAATAGAGAAAGTTTTACCATTTTGGCCGCGAGCATATTAAATGCAATACAGAATACAGACAAAGACACCACGCACGAATGAAAGCCAACCATCGAGAGAGATTGATTAAAAATTACTAGAAAAGGGTAAGTTAAAGCAATTAAATTACAATGTGACGTCGCGAAGATACTACAGCCAGTTACAAGTCCGACAGCAAGGTGAATACGAACATGTTTGCAGTTTTTTCTCTCCTTGCATTCACCTTTTGACTCCGACGTATATGTCTGCGTTTTTTTTACTGCCGCTCTGTAACTGTCCGGTGTCGAAACGATGACAGTATCGGGAGCATGATCGAAGCATAGCGCCTCACGGAAGACCGTCCTAACCAAATCCCCATCGAATCTAACGCCAATTTCGGCTGACTTCAGTTCGATATACCTGTCGTGACGATGCACGGCTGAATGTTGTCTACGTGCTCCGAATGGACTGCATCTTATGAAAATTTTAATCGAGCAGTCTAAAAGGACCGATTTTATCAATTTTGGATTACACTAGGAAGTGAAGAATTAACGCAATTAGGAATTTCGCTGGCGTAGGACGGAACTTTTTCCTGTATTATTTAATCTTGAATTATAGATGGCATATTTAGCAGGTGCTCACCCAGACTTGGCTCTGAAATAAAGTGAATTATTTATAGACAGTCGGAATGAAATATTTAAAGAAAAGTGATAGGAATCCTCAAAAAAGGACGGTGAAAAGCAGCAAACTGCATGTTTATTGTAATTACACTTACTGCACTTAAGATATTTGAGTTGGTCATCAAGGAAAGGATCGATTACGTATTGTGGAGTCAGGTGTAGCTCGTCTTTAGAGAGAGCAGGATCTATAGTAACTGAAGGAGTAACAACTGCCTTCAGCAACGCTGAGAATGCCTCGAGCATGTTCCTAGGGAAGCCAGTAATATGTTAAACCTATTTAAGAAATAGTTATATATCAGGGGAATCCGTGGCGAGATTTCAAGTAGTGGGGTGAAGAATTCTTGGTGGATCCTCTATGAAGTTATATCTTATATGAAATTATTTTTGCTTACGTTAAACCCTTGACTTTACTATGGGTCCTGGTAACTTACCATCATTCTTGATTAAGCGTTGTATTTTATGCTTTCTTAAGCTTTTAGGATTTCTTCCCAATGTTATCCTGAAAATTCAAGCTTTCCCGTCGTTTGGAAAAAGGCTGGTTTCTTTAAATCAGACGCTAAAAATAAAGTGCAATAATATCGCCCAGTGGCAGTTGCATGTAATTTCACAACAATTTTTGTGGCGATCTATGAAATTATGTTTAGCCGCGTTAAACTTCTGATGCATTTCCATCTATATGGTTCCGTGAAAGAGCGTCCTATTAAGATGATTTTGTGTAATTTCATCCAGGTTGTTTCGGAAAGTATGAGCCGTAGAAAGCAAGTAGATGTTGTGTAGAGATCAGCAAAGCATTCGGTTGACTTCATCATTTCATTTTGCTGCTCAACACTGAGATTAAATTTCTCTTGCCTCTTTGTCAATTTAGCTGGGCGATCAGGAATGCACAATGCTAGGAATGGTGTGGACCAAGGCCCCAGGCCGTCAGGTATTTTCAAGTGAATGCGGATATAATTTTAAAGTTAACGATTTAAAGGTTTCCTGGATAGTAACCATCTCGCGCAGGGAAAATTAGCTGCATTAAAATATCTCTTGCTCGAGCTTGCCTAAGGTATGATAGACAATTAGGTGTTTTTAGAAAGATTGAACTTACATTCCCCGATTTAAATTTTTTGCGTAACTCACAGACTGTTATGTATTAATTTTGCACTAAATATGTTTAGAGACAATTACGCTGAATACCTGAATGCCGTTAGAGAATGTTAAAAAAATAGTCAAACATACACGCACATTTAAGGCAAGTTTAATTCTTTAATAGAAATTACCCTGTACCCTGTATTTAGCTCATTTTTATGCTTAAATAAATAAATCTTATCCCACCAGACTAAATCGGTTAACTTCTTGGATCTTATGCTCTCAGTTATCCGTACATTTATGGTAATAGCGCTATATAAGACCGCTAAGATGGTCTATTTTACTTTCTTCAATTCAAGACCAATGCATGGATTTAAACCATGAACAGGTTTTACATTTTTTCGTGATGTGTTGATAAGGAAGAGAAGCAATATCGAGAATACTGTCATATAGGCACTTACTCGCCTGTAAAAAATGTTTATCATACCGTCTATCAAGCTCTAGAAGTCTTCTCATTTATTTTTTCAAGACTTGACTAACAAACTGAAAGATTTACTGCACAGTCGACCAGACTAGATCCCAAAATATTGCATACGAAGAGGGAAAAATGTTGATATTGTTTCGACTACGTTCACTTCATACATTAGCACACCTGATTTACGAATATGCCTCAATAATTCGTATGTTTCACGAGCAAATACACCGTATTTTTACCAATACGACTCGCATAACATGATATATAAGCGAAGTGGCCTACTTTTTCGAATTCACGCTCTGCTCACTTCCACCGTTCACGCGTTTTTTTCGGCACCAGCGGATCCGCTAATTTGTTTGTTAATTTGTAAAACGTGTAAAAGTTCTGACGTCAAGAGGCGAATTAAAATTTATAGGTTTATTTGTACGACTTAGATAATACAAGTTTGCTTTCGGCTTAAATAAATATTTAATCAATGTCGATTGGAGAATTATGCAAATGGCTAATCCTGTATCGCACCATGGAATAACACTGCTTGCTTTCGCATCTGCAGGTATGGAAAATTGTAAAGCTTCTTTAGTGTATACAGTGACAGATATTTAGTAAAAAATACGAAATTGCAAATTATTAATGGATTATGGCTTATACCTATTCGATATGTAGATTTGTACTTCCTGCTTTTACATTTCCTTTGCTTATTTTTAGTCTCGGCATGTCTGCATTTATTACCATACGTTGGGTTATTTTTTTCGACGCTGTATAAGCATATAGCGAATCGACATCCGTATTTGCATTAATGCATACATGATTTATCTAAATCGTTTCGAATATTTACATATGTTTAAATCAAGCTTTTCGATTGAATTAATATTAATGCCTCGTGTATATTTATCGATGACACAGAGGTTATTAAACTTATTAATTTTAAGTACTTTGCTGTATCTAATTAAGAAGAACATGTTTAACCCACGCCTTATTCAATATATCTTTTAATTTTTTTAGGTTAACCATTTCCTCCATTGTATTCTGTTGTATTTGCCAGTATGAGCCTTGGCAAACATACAAATGTTGAGACGCAGTGTAATAAGTCTGCATTGTTTGAAAGAGAACTATTCATACTTTAAGAATCGATAAGAAGAAATAAATACTTATATTAAAAGAATGGATCAACTTTAACAACTGAATGTTGTGACGCAAAAATAAATTAATGTACCTGGTAGCTCTAGTAACTCGTGATGATTTGTCTTAAAATCAGCAACTGCTCTTTGGACACTAATCCTCAAGTATTCTTTCATATCGTGCCATACACGTTCGAGGACATTTAAGCCCGAGCTACTTGAGCTTGAGAATTCTGTTGGGCAAACTATTGTTGGGTTGAAAGGAGCGATAAGACACTATGTGCCATCTTGAAAATAAAATGGACGTCTCTTCCGTCCTGCAAAATTTGTTGATGCTTTGCAACATTCACTTTACCCTAAATCAATTCCAATTAACATAAACCACTGGCACATGTACAACCCCAAACCATTTGATCTTTTGGAAATTTAACGGAAAGGCAACTATTTCATTTCTAATCGCCCATTTTCGATTATCCTCTACACAAACGCCAAATTCAGAATAGCCCAAATCAATGAGTTTCCTTTCTGAACAGCAGTTAATAGCAGTCTTTCTTTGGCCTAAGTAAGACATATTAAATACATTGCGTCGCTTGCGGTATCTTCTTTGCAATTGTTGATCAGGTTTCTTTGACTTCCTTGGGTTATAATTCTGGGTCTATTAGTAGTTTTTCCTTTAATTTCAATGGTTCCGATTGGTTTGTAATGTCTAACAATATTCCATATTGGAGATTTTGCCATTCTTAATTCGGTGGCAATTTACTTAATGGCTTTTAGCCAAACTAGTCAGGCTGTTAGGGGCCACAGCATATTGCAAAAGAGATAATCGCGTGGATATGACAAATGGTAAATAGATCATTTGGAGGACCACCTAAGAGACGGGCACAAGGACCAATCCAATAAAAAGACTAGATCAAGCATGTACATACATTGTACCAAGCAGCGGAAATATACGAAAGAATCGAAGCCTTGCAATTGACCTTCATTAACGGCACCTCCAGCCGCCACTGGTATTATAGTTTGCAATGATTACATGTTCTAAAAAGCGTTAACCTCAAATCGGTATTGTCGTACTGTGCATTTATCTAACGATAAATTTTTTTAATCCGGAAAATTATAAGTCGTTTGCTACTCTTTTCTGCTTCTTAATAAACACCTTTTAAATCTCGTGAGGTTAACCACCGCCTCCACAATTACCTTGCGCTAATTTGCAGCTAATTATAGGTGAGCGCAAATAAGGCTTATTATGTACATTTTTAAGAGTTAAACAAATTAGTTTTCCTATTACAATAATGATTACAAGCTTCAAAAAACTTTTGTCTCGCATTTGGCTCCGTGGAATAGTCACAGTTTTGCTTGTTTATGTTCAAACTTAATTACAATCAAAGACTTAGACGCTTACTTTACGGAAAAACTTCAACAACCTAAATCTGGCTTAACACTTTAATAAGCATTAAGATTACACCGTGCGAATGAAAAATAATTTATTGTATCAGCTTATGGAACAGCGTTACTTAACTATCATTAACGTTCTCTCGCAATCAATAAAAGCATAACAATTTAGTGGCACAACGACGTAGATAATGATAATACTGAAGGTGTAGACATAAACAGCAGCACGAAAGGAGCGCATTTCTTCATAACCGATGCAGTTATAATTACGTTAATTATAGATCTATAAAATAGATAAATCTTATTATGTAAAGGTAATGGTTTAACGAGCACACAATGGTGATTACCGCGAACAGGTATGGATGGTTTCTTATTACTCAAGAAACAAAGGATGGCGAGGTATGTAATTACGTATCTGCGTATTTGAAACTATTGTACAAGTATTAATATTTATTATTTAAATAATACCCTTCATATTTGCAGCTATGTTAAATTATAGTTTGTAAGTATTTGAATACATTCTCGTGTTGGTCTTGGTGCCTCGATTTTTCTTCTTTTATAAAACTAACCTACTAGCCTCCTTTTATCTGATTGCGCTTCATTCCTTAAGAATTTTCTCACCAGTTTGTTATTGTCGTCACTTGAATTTATATTGATATGTTCTAAATAATGCATAAACATGTTAAATCTCGTTCTTCTCTTAGAAAACAGTATTGAACCTTATGCACTATAGAGTTTGCTTATCACGTTAGTATTGGTCAGTGTTTTTTTAATTACATAATTTCACATAGACATTGTGATGTATGAAGTGGCGTGGTGTGGTTAATTAATGCACTGGGTCTTTTCTTCTTCCTCAGTGGCATTTGTATCGTCTCTAAAACCAAATTTATTTTTCTTCTCTCTTGGACTTCATACTTACCATTATTTCCCTTGTTACTTCATCTATGCCAAGTCTATCTATATAGGACCCAAAGTATTGTCCCGCATAGCACCTTAATTGGTTTTGGAGGCATTAGTTTTTTTCTTATGGGCATTGCATACCCGGTCCGTATAGGTTAGCCCCTATAAAAATGAGAATTACAATCTACAGAACTAGAACTAGAACTACACGCTAATGATGGCAGTTCCTGGATAGGGTGGAAGCTATTCAACTCACTCTTAAAAGTTATTGCTGTTGCTAATCGTATACGGTGAACAATGAAAGTCAGTCGTTCATAAGTCGTACATTTTTATTAAACTATATAATATTTCCCTATAATTTGGTAGCCTTAGCAGAACTGAAAGGTTACAATTCGTTAAAAGCAAGAAGTAATATTCAAAACACTAATAATCTCAGAAATAATCGCCAAAGTTATATTTTTTTCCTTCTAATAGTTGGTTTTATTTTCACTCCCTCATGCTCAAACCAACTTAACCCAAGTCTTAAGGCTACAGATAACCATTGCGCCTTCATTGGCAATAAAACCAGTACAAAAGTAAATGCAAGCAGGAAAGGCAGAACAAAACAGTAAAAAGCTGCGGGTAGAGTACCCACGAATGACCCTGATGCCATCCCAAACCAGACAAGAGCTTAAACTTAACACTTGGGAGAGAGAAAAATTTGTAACAGATAGCATATTTTATAGGCCTGATATAAAAGACATCCATTAAAAATTGTAATTTTTATTATGTGTCAATTAAATTGACCATTTAGCATATGGCGCGTATCGCGTTCCTCCCGAACCTTTAATTTTGGGGCATCTGATTACTTTTTGCCTCAGAATTTAGCAAATGCAACAACATATGAGGGTAGTCTGAGAAGATTAGGCAAAATACATTTTGTCAGGTTCAGTTCTATTTCTCAGCATAGTCTCCTTCCAAATGCAAAGTATACAGATTCCCCAACGATGCCTTCCATATCTTCAATCCGTCCAATTAATAGTTGGCTGATCTTAGAAAACAAAAAAGACGCTCGGCGCCAGACCTGATGAATAGGATGGGTTGCTTGCCACTTTGAGTCTCAATTCGTGAATTTTTGCCATGACGACCATTGAAGTGTAGGACGGCGTGTTGCTTCCCTTTCTTCAAATACGGCTGTGTATCGACAATTTCTGTCTAAAGTTTGTCAAGTAATAATGTGTAGTATGCCTCCGCATTTGTTTGTTGTCATCACTCCCCCTCCCTTTTCGTAGCCGCTTCACCTTTCGAAGTTCACTGTTGGTTTCAAGAGGATATTGGTGTATCCAAGTTCATCATCTACAGTTGTCAATCTTCACCAAAACTCCGACTTATTGGGCTTAAACTACTTTAACATGGCTTCGGATGCGTTCATTCCAATGAATGTGGTCTTGAGCAAGTAAGCATGGCACGCAACGTGCGGTTAGTTCATTCATGCCCAAGGCTCCAGTAAATTTATGACAAATATGTTTTTGCCACACAGATTCTGTTATCTCTTTAATTCAGCGGCCATCTAGTAACATTTGGTAAACTTTTTCGAAGTTGTTGGTAATGGTTGCAGCTTTTTGTCGTCCCGAAGATACATTGTCAGCCAGGTTGGAATGACCATGTTTGAATTCAGCTACCCAACATTTCAGCGAGGCAAAGCAAGTTTTGATAATTTGTGTTTGTGAAAAAAATGAACCAACTGTAACTTTAAAGCACTAATACATCTAACGGAGATTTCGGATGAACTGGAGCGAGAGTCTAAGTTTAGAATCTGATCGTACTTCTCAAAACCCAAAAACGAATGAACTGTAGAATGATATGGTTGGGAAAATTTGAAAGTCTTTTAAATAATGAGGTATACACGGTTAATAAAGTTAAAAGAGGCCAATATATTCCTCAAATCAAATAATTAACAAGCTAATTTACTGTAGCTGTGCAATCGTAGTAGCTCCTTAATTCAGCCATAAATACGCCAGAAAATGATAATGTCCGCTTGGAAATAATGCACAGGAAGCCGCTGTTTATGTAGATCGCTTTCGGAGTGCAACTTTGTAAGATATTGCATTAACGCACCTGTCAGGTCGTTATAATAGCCTATAGAAATATGAGCGCCCGTCCATCCAAAGTGCATCAGGTCCTACCTTCTTCGTTTTTCCATTCGGACGCGTAAGACCTCCGTTTTCGTGTGTGCGAAGAGCGCGTGAGTTTTATCCGGCGACTATAAATTTTGGCGCGATACCCATAAATTCGACGCGTTAGGTGAAATTTGTATCCTTTTGTCTTGCGTTTTAATTTAATGCCCGGACGGCGGCCTTTCCTCTTTTCCCCTTCTTCTCGCTGTTCTCCTCGACCGGCCGTACTGCGCCGCGAACCTCTTGTAATTAGGATCATTTAGGCATTCCGTGCCTTTTAAAAATTCGGAAAGATATTTATTGGTCGTCTCTGCGTTAAGTGCATATTGATGTTTTGGAAATACCGCCAGTGGTAATTATTGTTCCATTTGTAGTTGATATATGTACAGATCGGTAAAACACGGATTCATTCAAAATAAATTCGTATTTTTTTTTTTTTGGTCTTTTCACATATTAAGCGAAAGGAGAAGAGAAACGATATTATTCTTGAAACCGCCTGTTTTTGGGTAGTGGAATAAGGATCAGAACATAACCACACGGAGCCTGTCTGAAATCAGAAACCATCATATCCCTTAATAATGCGTCAATTTCAATGTTTGTTGAATTAATTGACCTTTGTGTTCAAATTACGTTAGATACTTTATTCTAAAATGCTGCTTTTTGCTCCTCTCAGCACGAAGGCTTCTAGTTTCCATGAATTGATAGCTGGATTTTGCCCCTAAAAACCTGTATGATATATGGTGTAACTTGATTAACATGTGCAATATATGCCGCCTTCCAAACAATCAGATGTAGGATAGGGGAAATTTATATTTGCAAATGGTTCTAGCCAACAAAGCGCTTATTAAGTTCGAAGAGAACTCTGCGACATACGGCTGGATTGCCTCAAAGGACACAACTATGTAAACTATCTACCATAATCTTCTTATAGTTGAGTGTAGGCTTTCGCGACCGTAATCCAGTCTTTAGAAATCTTCTGAAGAAGCTGACAGCATGGTCAGCGAAAACGTCAAGCAAAATATTAACCACGCGACATCACCCGAAAGAGATTTCTACCATAATCTTCTTATTTTGGAAATATTAACTACAAGTCACAGACAAGTCTCTCACAGTTTTTGAAATTTTACATGTAGACAGCTTAGAATCTCCCAAGGCTCGCAGCATGAACCATTTCGCTCCCTGTTAATTAAGTAGATTTAATGTTAAATCATAGATAACAATAGAATTTAACTTTTGAAGGTATAGAATGTAGATAAAACTGCTTGGTTGCTAAGTGCCTTAAGAAAAAGGCAAAGTCTAAATAAATCTTCGAATATTTCTCTAAGCATTTCACATACGACGTCAGAACCTAGTACGTTTACTTTACAAAAATTCCCATCTAAATCAACACCCTCTTCTCGCGCAGAGAAAGCAATTACTCCTGTGAATTATGCAAATGCCCCTCGAATACAATAACACATATATCATTGTACGAAAGTAGTGCTAGTGAAGGAAAAATATCCAGCACCTCCTTTTTCTGGTTATGTAATCAAGCGAGAGAAGTGGCACTTCTCCTCATCCCTCGCAACGGCCACACAACACCGAATGGTGTCGTATGTTCGGCCTCGTCGCACTGTCTTTCCTTATTTTTATGTCCTCCCTTGCATTCGTCCGTCTTTTTCGGGTGGTAGCGCTGCTCGCGTTTGCGGGAAAGCTTTTAATTGTCCGGCTCATATTTCAAGGGAGCCACTTGCAGATTCTCCTGCGGAGGCATATAATTATGCCTATGCACATAGGCAGTTACTTGCGTTGAAGCGAGGCGAATCCAGAACGCATCTCGCTTCTATGTGATTAGGTAAGGCATTGAGCTCCCTTGCGGGGATTCCGCTGCGCTTAATTAAATGCTAAATTATCGTGATGTGGTACGGTCAGTTAGTAGGATAGTGGACGCGTGTATTGTCACGAACAGTGTCCCATTCTTCAATGTTAGAAGATCTGGATATTGGAAAGAGCAAAGAGGGTGCTTGAAGTTAAAATTGATGCATCAAATGGAGTGTAAAACAGAAAAATTCTCAAATTTTTCTCTATTTTGCTTTATTTAACGCCCGAAAAATAAAACAAAACGTTGAAGATTAATCATACCACGAATAGAGCACAAGTGTTGACTTCTTTTGCTAAGGCAAATTTCTTTTCCCTCCTCCATCTAGAACGATTAAAGGGAAATTTAGGGCACTCTATAATGAGATTCTTGCGGACAGACATCCAATTTCCTTTTTGAATCACGGAAGGAGGCTGATGTCCTATAACTGTGGTTATTACCTCCAATTGTACCAAAAGCTTTATAGCGACTACGGAAGCTTTACTTTCAAAGTGTTGCCCACATCCAGATTGATTTTCGAAATATATCACCAAAGCTATGCTTCAATCTAACACTTATTTTTTAACATTTAGGGTAGGGTTTCCAGATTTCCTTCCTGGTCAAAACTCCCGTCGAGATTATTAATTTGAAAACATTGAGAAGAAAGCCAAAAGAGCTCTAATAATCCAAGAGTTAATGAAAATGAATCAAAGACGCTCATCTTTAGAGGTGTTAAATACTGTTGCTATAGCCTACATATGAATACAATAAGCACTAACCTTGCCTCGGTAATATTAGACCGATGGTGATGCTATATGCGAGATCAGGTTAAAAAAGGATAATTTAAACCTTCGATCTCTAGAATCCCTAGAATTTATAAGGTTTTTGATAAAAGCTGCAGCAGACTATGGAAATATGGATCCTTCACTTGCACTTTAAATACGATCCATGCAGCACTTACCTTATCTAGACAGGCCTAATCACCGACATGCGCATAACGCAAACATCCTGTCGTCTTAAAACTAATTCCTCTTTCGTCGTCTTTAAACATGGAGTATTTTCCATTTTCGCACGGATTAATCATAACATTAATACGAACGTCGTCCGGTCGTAAATCCATTGTCAAAAAAAATTCCAAACATTCTCCAGTTAAGCAGTTTTATATTGACTTTGCGGTCGTATTTTGTCTGACAGCTCTGTTGACATTGCGCTTAACAATGGCACATCTGCGAATCCAGGATACGTAGTAAATCACACGTACAGCAAACATTTAGACCGAAATATCGATCCCTGCGGAGATGAGCAATGAGCATCGACAAATGCGCGAATGCTAGTCAAGAGGAGTGCGTGTTTTTCAAGTTTTAAGTTTGAAATTAATTTTTGTACGCGCAATGAAATGGAGTTTTAGCTGTTGCAAATAGAAGTGTGTGTTTCAGCGACATCTCCGCGATAGAGGCTCTTTACTACGAACTTGTTTACTTCAAGTAGATTTAAAGCTTAAACAAATTTTATTTAAAAGAAAATATTAAAATTAATCAATTTTCGGAGGGGTATTTCCGCCGAAAAGAAATTTTTCCTTTGCATATCTGAATATACTTTGGATTCCTTCCACGTTTCATCCGATTCTGAATTTGGCACATTCAGAGCTCTCCTTGCGAGTAAAATAAATCAAAATAAACATGAATAAGCCGCAATAAAGTGTAAGAATATGACGAAAATTACAATCCTGGTAACAAAAGGCGAACGGATAAAAAAGCATAGCACTAAGTCGTAAATGAAGGCAATTATTAATTGATTCGGATACAAAGAAGGCCAATTACACGAAAAATAATATAATTTAATAAAGCTGCAGTATGAATAATAATAAATAATTTAAAGCAGTTAAATTATTTATTAAAAAAAATTAGTTAGTATTGTGCTGCATTCCCCAGAAACAATAATTAAACATTTCTTGATAGTTTATTAACATGATACAAGTGTGGAGATAGTAATCGCATAAAACGTCTTACATAATCCATATTTAATTCGATATATGTATGCAGGAATAATAATTAAAAGTTGTTTACATTTTACACTAATTACACCTTGTATATATACGCACGCCGTTTAATAAACGCAATAAATCAAAAAAGCATTGTTCTAACAATTGTTATTGTTCATCTGCAAATTACAGCTTACATAACTACGACATATAAACGTGTTGAATTTTAATTAACCGGGTATAAACATGTTTCTATATAACGAGAAAGAAACAATCGAGTACGATCATATTTTATTAATTTAATATTCATAGATGTATAAATTGTTTATTAGCCGTGCATCTTCATAAATATGTCCAAAGTTTGGATCGTTAGAGACAGAAGCAATAAAAATTCATATCCGCATCCTGTTCAAATTTCCGTTCCGTTCACAAGAGGTGATGGTCTAACACGAGTTGCATCGGAAATGTTATGATTCCAGCGTGTTTAGCATTTAAGGAAACATGAAAGTTGTACGCAGAGGTAAAGATATCCATGCGTCAAAATTCTTGTAATATGTGTGTAGCTTGAAACGCAATTATAAGCTGTATACATTCACTTAGTGTTAGGTAAGAAATCAAAGGACAAGAGTAAGGTTAAGATCACGAAGACGCAAAAATTAAATGGGTGGTTGGTTTTTCCTTCGTTTAGAAATACATTACACAAATGTAGATATGTTCGAGATGGTATAATTGATGGGTGTAATTATAACTCGCCTGCCAGAGATGAACTCAGGGAAATATTGCATCAGGGAAAGTTGCAAGAAAAGTATTAAATTACACCGGCCAACAGATTTTATCTTTTTAATTCTAATTTCGTTTGGATGTTATTGAAAAAATTTTTGTGTTTATAATGTACTTTTTACAAATAGTACGTTGTCTCTTATAAACGACATCCCCAGGCTCTCTGCATAAGGTCTAATAGTAATCTTATAACGTGACAGGATTCCGTTTGTCCTGGTACCGCTTTTCAATTTTTCTCTGAGCGTCGCTCAGAACAAAAGTGAGAACAAAGAATGTTTGGCTTCTGCTCTTTTGTTTCCCGAGAAACTGATAAAAGCTTGTACCATGGACACCCACGCTGTTTTTTACCGCGCTGTTAAATGTTCCATTACTTACTGTTGCTCTGTTTTGAAGTCCAACATAAATACTTTTTTTTAAATTTCCTTTGTGTTACTTTTGGAAACTTCTCTCCAAAAAATCAAATAAAGTTAATAAAATTTTTTCGCAAACCCCAGTTTTCCGTGTTGAGGTGGTATTATCATTTTCTAGTAAAGGTCGATGGCGTACCCTTTATTTTCTTGGTATAAAGTCCTTTGGTATTAAGCAGATGTGCTTAATGCAATGGCCCCAAGGATATAAAGAACAACAGTGTTTGGCGTAATTACTATCAACTCATATTGCATACGTAAGACAAGTTCAATAACTTAAAAATTCACACAAATTCTCAATAATAGACATCATACTTTATTTTGGCAAAATAACCTATTGCAATGGAAGGGTGAAGATTTCCAGCTTAGCGCTTCTAGATATAATTTCTACGAACTGGGTTCATGATGTGTGTCGAAAGCTTGAAGAAGATTGTAAATATCACTGCATTATACCATATTACTGTCCATACTATAGAGAGTAACTGCAACTTCTCCTTAACCATGGCTAAGCCGATTCTGCAACTTTGTACTTCATATTACCTTGTTTTATCAATTACTGACTATTATCTTATTTACAACGTTGGGAAACAAATATTTTATTTTAGTACAGTTTAATTAAAAATGTGTTGAAAAAGACATATTGAAATACGTAAGAAACGAAGAACATGCCCGTGAAAATTCACGCATACTTTTAGTAAAGGTACAACGAAAATTATTTAAAATAAAAAATGCAGCTTTACATTTTTAAAAGTTCTGAAAACCACACGCAAGCAGCATTTAGCAGTTCTGAGAAGGAGTACTGACTACACCGTTTTGGATTGAAAAGAAACTATGCAGTTAGAATTGAACTGAAGGAATAAATAAAACTCTCTCTATATTAAAAGCAAGCAACATTGGAGCACCACTGTATGTACACCGTACACTGAGAAAGGTTATTGGGAAGGAAGGAGGAAATAAAACATCAGTTCAATTTTCACTGCATTCTCAATAATTTTCGTCCGATCCAGTTCAGCAGCAAGTCCTTGCTAGACCTTTCCATGTAACTCCTAGCCAACCCCTACTCTTTGTTTCTCCTCAGTGTGGGAGTTTTCAGTTAGACTTGACACTGCCGCGGATCTTTGTGTTTTGAAGCATTTCAATTAACCTTTAGAAGTTGTTTAGAGCTTTCGAAGCATATTTTTGTATTGACGATAATGCCGCTTAGATAACGAAATCTCTAGATCTGCGTTATTTTCTGTTAGATTTCCTCAACTTACTATTCTTATATTATCTCATTTCCACTATTTGAATAGTAGTTTTCAGCCTAACTATCTCAGCTCCCGTATTTTTAACACATTTCTTTTGTCTATTGTATAGCAACTGTTTGTTGAACTTTTCTCTCTAAATAGCTCAACCAAGAACATAGTCCAAGGATAAATAGTTCAAATAGTTTTATTTTGCGGGTCAATTCAAAGCAAAATAATATACTGAGCGTATCCGAATTACTTGGCTAAACTTTACCAACGTGATGCACAAAATAACACTGTATAAACACGTGTTCAAAGATGCTTCCTTAAAAGAAGAATGAAAGAAAGTGATAATTTTTATTATAATGGTAAAAACAACACGGTTCATTAAATATGTTCTGATTAAATGTAATTGCTGGAACTGCTCCATCAGCAGCAATACAGGCTTCACGTCGTCAAACCATCGGCTCTCGAACTAGCTTAAGAATTCTGTGGCTCTCCCAGACTACATGAAATCTTCGTAACTGAAAGCTCTTTAGGGCAACACAAAGTGCATCTTGCCTTTGTTCATATTGGTGGCATGGGCACACACATACACACAAACATAGTTCTCTTCGCTTATGAGCATAACACTCCACCTTTCGAATCAATTATAATTATTGTATAAGCAACGTGGTTTCTGCGCCCTCGCAACAATCCTAACCGTAACAAATCGCGGCCCGGCTCTGGACTTGACAATCGCCGCGTATGAATAATTCACCGCGCGCGAACGGTTGAATCGGCGAGCCAGGCGATCGCCGTTCATCGCAATTAGACAATAGTGGACAGATTTAATATTATGGATTGGGCATTTGTATTCCGCTGGAATTGAGTCCCATTGTTCCCGCGATAAACTTGTGAGACGGACTTTGTCATATTATCTTGTCTGTGTCATATTTCGTATAATTTTATTATTGCCGTCTACGGGTTAGTGGCATAGGCTTAGATGTACCAGTTGGTTTTCCCTTTTTTTTTACGCATGAAATATAAACTCGTGTAGTTGAAGTTGTAAGAAGCAACGGAGTTTTTCTTTGAGTGTACTTTTATTATACCTATACATATATGATGACGTAATATCTAGTTTTTACGACAGGAAGACTTCATATGGATTATGGTAGCATTTACTGGAGTAGCAGACATTAAATATGTACATTATGCCACTGCTACCCTGATTTTATAAAAGTTTACCGCAAACCCTGCATAATTTGCGCATTTGCACATAATGTGATACATTACACATACATAATGCGATACCTAGAGCTAAATATATAAAAAAGAGGGAAATGTTTAGTTTATATTATATTGTAACGAGCCATGAAACAAGCTCAACTTTTTTCAGTTTTTTCTTTTGAAGTTGTACAATAGTGCAGAAACCTTTTCATATTTAAATCTAAAGCTCCCTTCAGGAGAGTGATCAAAATTAGATTGGATTTTAAAGTCGTCGTTTCTGCAAGTATTGTAGCATTGGGAAGTTGATAGAATCGTCGTTTCTTCAAGAATTGTATCTTTAGAAAGTTGATGGCAGAAAAAAGAAACATGTCTCAATTACATAGTGAACAAAAGGAAATGATTGAAGCGCTGTAAAAATAACAAAAATTGCGCTTTCCTCTCCTTTGAGCTGTATAAAATTGGGAATCAGAATGAATATTAACAAAATGCTTGTTATCTTATTCTTTCAATAGAAAAATTCGTATCAAACTGAGCAATACGACCTCGGACATCCATTTGCGAACAACAGGTGCGCCACTAGGTTCAATACTGGGGGGCCATTGCTTTTCTTACTCTTCATCAATGACCTTCCCGATCACATTACTTATGGAAATGTATCTTTATTTGCAAATGATACAGCAATAGTAGCAGCTTGATTGGTGCTCTTGTAGAGATATGTGTTATCTTCGCGAAAATGATTTACTTACGTTTGCATCGTTACTGCTGTATGAATTATTACAGTGTACTGGACGTTCCATTTTTCTCGGACCTTAGAATAATTTGAAAGCAGTTGGCATTACGAAAAGAGCTTTCAGCTTACGCGGGTAGTCGTGGGAGATCGCTTAACAATGATTCATCTTCCTTATAAACACTTAAAAAGCATTCGATTTAAATTAGTAAAAATACAAAGGCTTATATGGCCTGAAGATAACACTAAAAAAAGACAAATGTAAAGCATGTGGATAATTTCCGAAGCTTAACAGAAACAGACTGAAACTTATTTAGTATTCCTGGTACAATTGTAATAAAACCACCAGTGTTTCAAGAATCATCAAGAATGGATCAAGTGGCGTGTGCAAAAATGGATATGATTTTTATTTATGGTGAACCGGGAGGAATACTCGCGCAGCGTGTCGTTTGTATCCAGAAATATACCCTGATAGGCATCAACCGTTTCGCACTCTTCATGGTGTTGTACAGCAGTTTCTGCAACAGAAAGTAAAATGAAACGGCAGAAAGCACAAAGAGCTGAAGAAATGGGTCTTTATAGCCTTCAAAACTTACAAGAAGTCCCTTCTGCATATTCGAAGGCGCTTGGAAGCTGGAAGGAACAAAAAATAAACACCTGTTTAGTATTACTATAAATTGGAGGCTCTACATTTTATGACGTTCCACATCCAAGCAAATGACTACGTGATCCATATGTTATTATTGTTATTTTTCCCTGTGTAGGTCTATATCGTCTAGGCCATCTTGTTTCGAATATTCCACGTTTTTATTTGAGGAACATCATATCGCAGAGCCTTGTAATAACGTAGCTACGCCTAAGCTCCAAATAGTAAAAAGCCTCGAAACTTTACGAACAATGGTTGTAGAACTTTTTCGTCCGATGATACCTGAAAACACTATCCCCGACATACACGCTCGTTTAACGCCAACTTTGCAGCGACAATGTTTGCAGTTCTCACTGCATAATAAGCCCTGTTTACATACAGCCATTATCCTCGCGTTCATTTGTCGGATTTTTATCCCGCGTGCACACACAGACATCTACCTATGGACGCAAACGTAGAAGTAACGGTATTATAGTCGTTACTATGAGTCGTATACCTTCACATACATCCCCGTTTTACCCTTGCTTTTACGCGCCAGACGATCAATCTTAACACCCTGTGTATATATGTATGTAAAGTACGCGATACGGGGAGGGATTAAAGTTGTCTTTTTATGTAGCACTCGCGTTTGTTACATATTATATTAGACGCGAAGGTGGGCGCGGAATGGATGCGATGTGCTGAAAGTTTTAATTACTTTTTCACAGTTTACTGCCTGAAAATATATGTACGGTAGGCGAATATTCGTGTACACTCGTGTACGTGTATTACGTTACTGTCGCTGTTTCGTGTGTTGGGGATATAATTAATTACCAGTGTGCGGTCTCCTCTGCCCCCTTCCGGCTTTTTGCATTTGAAAAATAAATGTTTTGTCTGTCTGGTGTTTTATTAGGTTCCGGACAAAGTATATGAATTAATGCCGGCGGGCGTTTTATTATTATTATTTTTGTTAGCGGGTAGGTGGAAGTATATGACTCTAAAAACGGAGCGGATTACGAAAGCACTGAAAATGATGGAATTTTTTAATTAAAATTCTATTGGGACGAGATTTTCGCGGTGGTAGAATTAGCATAATAATTAATGCGTACATGTGTAGTACCAAAAAAAGAATGTTTTTCCAAATATGAGATACCTTCTAGATATAGTCGGAAAAATATTGGTATTTTTTAGGGTTACGGTTGTGCTTGGAGACATTAACAGGCGAACCATCAGCAAAATTTAATTTGTATATTCTTCACTTTTGAATTGAGAAAAAAGCTCCACGCTAAGCTTTCATTGATACTTGATTGATACTAAACAAACAAATATACTAAAAAATATAATGCTAAGATAGCTTAGCTTCCGCATTGTACTAAAGGAATAATTCACGGCAAACGCAACAAAAGGAGAGAAAAAAATTACACTAACACACGGACATGTTTCTGCCTACCCGACGTCATCAGCGTGGTTTCGAGAGTAATTTGTTATCTCTACCTTCTATCGATGTTGTCTCACAGTTAATGCCACAACTTTCAAACCGATAAACTCGACATTTCTTGGCGCCTCATGGTTTGGGGAACAGTACCCGGTTTATATCGCTGCTTCCTGAACGGCAGGCATGCGTTTTTTTCGCATTAAAAGGCGCCAAGAAATGTCGAGTTTGTCGGTTTGAAAGTTGTGGCATTAACTGTGAGGCAATTTCTGATGTGTTCTGTTTAAACAAATATACTGTAATAAATATCATAAAATGGAGTGGACCTAGATATGAACCCTGTAGAACTCCATATGCAAGTCTGACAGCTATGATACGCAAGGATACACCATTAATATTTATAAAGCTTTCTCATTTGTTTTTATTTAAAAATTAATTTTGGTGGTTTACCTTGAGCTTTATGGTAACTTCTACTTTTCTTCATTTTTCAAACAGGTTTATTCTTCACAATTTCAATTTAAGTTAAGTCTGAAAATATTATGAGATACACAAAGAAGTGAACCTGTTAAGGTAAGGATTGTACTTATCTTGTATAAATGTGGTCGTTATCTTGAAATACCATGGAACGGCTGTGGTTAACAGGGGTGGGTTTGTTGGTGACTGCTCGATTAGCTGTGTTCGAACGGTATTTATATGCAATACCGGAAGAGTGCGAACCAATCTAGGTGAAATGTAGTTCTTAGTACCAAATACAACTAATCTGATAACAATTGATCTTGCCGGGTACCCATTTTTAAATTAATCCAGCATGAATGATTCCAAAATAAGTTATGCAAGTATAAATTGACTCAATTAATCAAATGTAAATTAATATAATTTAATCCAAACATGGATTAACCAAATATAAATTAATCCAGAATAAGTTGCCTAAAAGCGAAGAACAAAATAAAATAAAAACCCAATGAAAGAAGATACAAGTTACATATCTAAGATGGACGTAGTCAAATGAAGCACGGACGCTGCTGTATTTCATTAAAAATGAACGCTTACGCCATGACAAACGCTGGCTACTAAATCTCGATTTCAGACGATTATTGCACTCCATTGTCTTTACGCTGACAATATCAAATTTACGATAACCTTACGATATGTTGTTGGATTTCCGCAACAAATACGAACAGGATATTACTGGTTACTTCGCCCATACGTACCCATTAGTAATGCTCCGCGTCATTAATGCAGCAACCAACGTTATATACGTTATGCACGATATTCATATTGTACGCAACGTCCGTCAGAATTTATCTGGTCCACATCTATCGGACGTTCCATCCGTCCATCTATCCAAAAGCTGGCCATAAAGCTTCCTCTCCGCTCTGCCGATTACGAGCGTTCGCTCGGGTCCGACGGCGTTCAGCATATATCAACGCGTGAGGCACGACCGTCCATGTAATCGTTCCGAATCAATAGCTTTTATATCGGCTGCAATAACCCATAAACAACCGGAGACAAAGCCGCCGCTCGTGCATTACGTCCGACATTAATTGTACAGTGCTCTACATATGTACAACATGCGTCGCGACGCCCGAATGCCAGCAACACCGACGCCGTCGATCGCCGCTTGTTCCGCGGCCATTCGGCACTGGCGCCGCGTTCTAGGAACAAACAACAACACAAAGACAACAGCGAACAACGCGACCGACAAATGTTTATGCAAGCGCCACCGTATTGTGTGGTACATGGGTTGGATCTGTGCGTTCGGGATGTTCGAAAAAGCATCGAATGTATCCGTTATTTGTGGACGGTCATCATTTTAAAATCGATGGAAACTGATAAGTCGAAAATAAGTTGTGCCCACCATCTCGTTTCTAGAGCTTAACTTAGCGGTTGCTGATCGCTTTGTTATGGAGGGAAAGTTTTGATTCGGTGAAATTGATAAAGAAATTGATGACAATGTCGATGCCTCTAGAACGCATGGCACCTGCGATGCTATAAAGAATTTCAGCAATAATATCCTCTGCATCAGCGATGAATTGTCTCCAATGTTGAGGTTTCTGCCAGCATCAGACCCTAAATTTGGATCCAAATGAAAGAAAATCTAAAATGTCGGTTGGAATATCAAAGCTTACATTTTCAAAGATAAGATTTGCTGCTTTAAAGCATCTCCATTTCCGCAAACTCTCATTACATATTTTGGCAGCATATCATTGAACAATTTTCGTATGAAACACCTGTACTTGTTCACTTCTTTCATACAACATTGTATGCACACCCCACTACCAAAGATGGAACGAAGAGGGATGACCTGTAGACCGGGGAAAGCGTACTCGACGCCGAAGTGGTCCACCGCGTTTCATTTGTAGCAATCGTAAAGCGATTGATCTGGGACAAGTGTTTGCACGGTCAATACCGATCCAGATTTCAATTAGAACGTCGGCTATTTGCACAGCTCTCGTTATGATTTCATATCTGACAAGAATAGAGCGGAGAGTCAACTGCGGATCTCGTCTGGCCGGGTCGGCGAATCGGCCTCGTGTTTACTTTAGCGGTTCGATTCTTGTCTTTTCCGATCTCCTCGCGACGGAAATATACGTTTCTTGTTTGCTTGTTTGTCGTTTTCATGCGATCGTGCGTATTGTGTACGTATGTCGAAAAAATGTAAAGATCTGGCTTTATATGTACGGTATACGTGTACGAAAATACTTCGCACAAGTTCCTTGAAGTGATCTCTTAGAAGCAGTTCTGAGACGGAGTTCATCGTTGGTAAAAGGGATCGATCAATACTACGTTCTCTGTCTATTCTTAAAGTGAAGTAAACTTAGATTTTTGTTAGATTCTTTCGTTTAATTGTTGCTACTCTTATGGCTTTTGTAGATGGGAGAAATCTCCGCAATGCAGCAGGTTCTCCAGAATGCCTGTCCGACATTTCTTTAAATATATGGAAAATATACTTCTTAAGCCAAGATATATAGAGGCGACCGGTTTTTTCAATAAAAGAGAAAAATTTTAGGCCTTTTCTTCAACTTTCCCAGCGTAACCATTACCTCACACAGAGTCTCCATGGATTATTCATAGTATTATTAGGAACAACAATATTATACTCTCAGAACTCACTGATATTGATGGTAATGAGGCGGCCGATGCCCTTGCTAGGAAAGAAGTTGAGCAAACTCCGCTAGGTCCAGATCCTCTAGTTTATAAATGTTCTTTTCCATAAAAATGCCAAGTGCATACATATGCCTACGTAGAGGTTCACGCGAAGCTAGAGGCATACTGGTAGCATTTTAAATTCGGTTTAACCAGGACCTATTTTTCCAGCTTTTTTTGAACTATATCCGATTTGTTTTAGGACGAAAAGTACGTGAACCTCCACGAGGAGGGTATTCTTTAAAACCTTCAAAAGAAAAAACGCGAAACAAACGCTAGAAATAAATAATTCCGTCGGTGCAAGCGGCATGCCAGCGTTTTCTGCGTCTGAATTCATCATCTCATCCGTCCTGTTTTCGCGTCTATACGGTCGCGTACGTGTCTAAATATTTCCCCAAATACCTGCCCATATATACGATGACCGAAGACAATGGTCCGTTTGACAGCAATTCCTCATCTGCGGCGGGGCGGTCCGGGAATGTCGGGAATGCTCTGTCGTCGGTATATCACGCGAAAAATTCAATATCTACGAGACGAGCGGTATGAATTGTGAAGTTAGTCAATGGCATGCTTTCTGTCTTTACTCCGAGAAATGATGACGGTATTGTGATGTAATACGGCAAATGCGAATTCCTAGTACGTACATTATATAAGTTGAGCCATAGGCGTTATATTGTTTTCAGGAAATAATCGCGAATGTAAAATTTGTTGTTTTCAAATCCAAGTCCGAAGTACATAACGCTTTCTCTCGGAAAAGAACTGGAAATCTAGATCGTGCGAATAGGTAAATTAAGAGATACAAGATGGAAAAGGTGAAAAGGTCCTGCGCCTTAGGACTCTACTGTTGTTTGGGGTTTGTGTTCTGGACATTGCTGTATATGGATTGAGGACTTGGTTATCCTCAATCCATAAGTTTCTAACTGTAAGCTGGGTAACTGTTTGATAAGGCCATCATTATTAATGAATACCTTCTCTAATGTTAGCAGAACTTTTTATGCAAAAGCAGCAGAGGAGGCAAAAAATTATTGAACCTCCGAATTAAGTTTTAATAACAACATCAAATTACCTTACGTTTGACAAGCTGCAACCTATAGAACAATGACGTACGTTCGCTTAATTCAAATATGTTAATTAAAATATTACGTTCGACCAATCTGGGTATCCCGATAAAGCCATGGCCTACTCGCAAGAACGTACTTATGTACCATACGTATGTAGATCGCAAATTCTACGCGTATGTATCTATCCGGTGTCTCATCGTCCATACACCGCTGTTGATTTAATAATGAGTATAGAGTGTGAAAACCTGATAAAGGATTGTTAATCACTAACGCGTGCCCGCCCGATGCTCCCTTATCAAGCGATGTGCAGCTCGAAACACCTACCCATATTATGACTTTATTAACACGCACGCACACATACGCAAACATCTACCCGTTCTCTGTCTCTCTTTGTGCTCGTTATTTAATTAACTTCAGTCCAAATATTTAAATTGGCGCTCGCGCATGGAGGACGATACAAACTTCATTATAATACGCGTACGACGCTATATACGTCACGTTATACAGTATTTTAATATAACATATGTTACATGCCGCTACTCTAGAGCACCGCTGATGTTTGCACACTGATTCGTTCGGGATCAGCGACGATATAGCTATTTAGCTTTATTTCATCAAATTTATTAAATTGTGTTTGGTTTCAGAGATATTCAAGGAGAGGAAATGCTTTCAGTTACACTGTATCAAGTGCCTATAATAAAATAATTGCTTAATTTTCTTCGTAAGATGAAATAAAAAAAACATGTTTTTAAATTTTTCTGCTCCACCTGACTCAGCAATGAAGCACAAAGAAAAATTTCGGACTCCATCTTCGTGTTTCAATAAAGCCGGTAATCAGAGATGTAAAATTGATTAATTTAATGAATAGCCACTTCAGAATGTACAGGGCGAGGAACGGACCGATCTCCAAGGGTGTATACGAGAAAATAGTGTAAACAGACTTATCCGATTCTCATTAAAACGTTTTAAGTAGCGTTCTTACATTTTCCGTTGTTTTCAATTTAAAATATCTTTGCATTGACGCTCTAAATTCAGTTTAAAACAACACTAAAGTATTGACACACTCCGCACCATACAAGTTTAATGAATTAATCTGGAATAACACGAAGATGCGTGGATCCCCATTATCTGGGTCCGAAATTGATGATTTTTGTATTGTATTTGTTTATATTCGATGTAATATGGGATGAAGTACGCCTTTTCTTGATCCTGGCCAATGACACTCACAGTTACACATGAGCAATCTCCATCATGGTTTTCGTTCTTTTATTGCTCCACATGACCCTGAAAATATTTTTATTGATTTAGATTAAGCGAACAAATTAATATTAAACCAACAATTGAAGCATTTGAAATTGAAACGGATGGATTCGTGGAAATTCCCGCCTAGTAATAAGGAGCGATACCTACAATACGAAGTTAATTATAGCGGAACTTCGGGCCGTATTCATAAATTTATCAACGGACGACATAAATCCGTCATCGGATGCAATCAAATGCGCAAACTGCTTCTTCCCCTCGCCACGTCTTTCGCACTTGAAACGAAATGAAACATATTGTATTATGGTTTTACTGTTATTTGCCGATTTTATGACAGGCTATCATCCCCGATGACAGAACAGGTCGTACGTAGCACTCGTACCATATTGTTATTTGCCGCGTTTATTACTTTTACGAGAAAAATATGACGTTGCTTTAACGTTTTAATTCCATATTTCGAATGGAGATCTACGCGCCCGCGTGTTCATTAAACTCGACGATGGCATCAACAGCTAAATCTCTGATTATACAAATTGGGAAAACGCAATTGGCAAATAATACTAGATGGCGGCGCCGGAGATTTTATTATATTCGATAGCAATAATAGAGTGGATTGTGTTCAATTAATTATTTAGAAGTGTTTACCTTTAATATACTCGTAGTATTATTTAATAAACCGATGAAAACGATTGGTAAATACACATGTCATATGGAATTTGTTTATTATAACAAAAAAAGAACGACATTTCGGTGCTATTGTATACGCGATAGCGCTGATAACATTTAATTTAATTTGAAAGTGAATACACAGTTAGGTAAATATCATCCATCTATATTTAATAAAAATAATCGCCTATACTCTTGACTTCAACAATGTAGCTTATTATTTTTATAGTTGATGTATCTAGAATTGGTTTAAGTAAACAAATTGAAAATAGGGTGTCCCAACCTTCTCAGACAGTAAAATTGCGCCTGTTGTGTTGGTCTATGAGCTACTTTAATGTTGTATTGCTTAGAAAGTTTTTGCAAATTTTCAGATGTATGTTTGTTATATGGCAAAATATTTGTTATTTCCTTTATCCTGATTGTTACCGGTTGCTTTATTGGAAATTCGTGTAATCCTATTAGAATATTCTTTTAGGCAAATATCTTTGGGCCGTAGAAGTAAGGAAATTATTATTTTTTGCATAAAAGTCTCAAATACTGCGTTTTACCGTACCTCCAAATTAACAAAAAAATACAAGTTCTTATATTCGTATTGCAATCCCTTTTTTGAAGGGAATATACGTACAGTTGCATTTTTATGTTTTGTCTCCCCGTCTATACTTTCTACCGTTCATAGCCGTGCCCTTGGATTACTTTATGATGGGTATTCCCAAAAAACGCAGTTCTGTGCTTTTATTTGCTGAGCCTAAGTACTTGGCTTTGCCACGCGGAAGATACTATCGATATCTGGTCGTTGCAAGTGGGAGACAAAATATAGAGTGGTCAGTGTACATTGGATACAAAAAGGAAAAGGGAGAAAGAAAGGAGGAATCTACAAGTAAAAGAAGAGAAAGAAAGGAGTGCTGCGGTAATTGTTTATGAAGTATAAATTAACGCTTACCTTAAAAAAAAGTAAACCGGCAGATTCGAATAATAAATTTATTTTTAAATCTATAAATAACCCAACATAGGTTTCATAAATGTTTATTTCCGGCAGATTTCGAGATATCTTCCTTACCTGTCTAAATAAACAAAACATCCTGACATTTATCATTTTCAGTTTACAGTAATTTACTTACAAGAGCATTAGAAAAACGGCTGTAAGTCGAAGGCTTCCACGGCCAGAGTCGGTTGAAACTAAACGCAGTTGATTTTCGCCTCTGGCACGGTTCACTTGCTGAGCTACCGTGATTAACTGGTTCCCGCTCAGTGAGTTTCTCCTCTGGCTTGGTTTACATGTTAAGTTACCGCGCCAACTGTTGCCTACTACCCTTTCCTCTCCTGAAGAAGTCCCGTATGATTGTGGGCGAAACGTCGAATTTTCGATTAATCATGATACGGTCCAAACCCGGAACACGTCTAGTTTTAACAACTGTATGTTCCTTTTCTTTATGCTCTTGGTCTTTCTTGGTGAATCTTCTATTATAAAATCCTAATGGTGCCGCTTTCAGTGTTGTTCAGTATTCTTTTATTTGCTCCAATTCCTTTAATTTTTTACTTGTTTTGATTATGTTTGACTAGTTATTTATCTATTTTCCTTGCGCCTCGACGTATATCACGCAATCGCTTATAAAATTTCTTCTACTCTTTTCTCTGCGTACTAACTGTTGCATTCCAGAGTGCTTGCGTTATCCCTAATACCAGACCTTATGTATTACCTCCTTCTTACGTTATGTAATTTTGTTAATAGTTACGTCGGGATAAAATTTTGTGAATCAATGGTTAAGCACACCAATATCATTGTGTTTTGTTTACTGTTGTCATTATAACCAAACAATACCGACACTAGAAACCACTCAAATGCAATGCAATATCCAAATGAGGAAGTTGCGCCAATTAATATGCTATCAGCAATTCAAAGAAAAGACACCGAAGGAACAATTACATCGGCTCACTGGATGTTATTCAACAACTACTGATGTTCAACCGCGTTTCAGTAGCGGATAATTCTTGTGAAACGTTGTCGACTTTGGTTCTACATATTGGAAAGTACCAATAAAGTTTTGCTAGTGTATCTTGGCCTTCAGAAAATGTTTTTGTTCTATAATTGTAGAATAAAGAGCACCGCTCCCAAATAGATAAAGATTAACCTGTTTTAAGGATCTATGATTTCAAAAATAAGGTTTCTAGTTATCCTATTACTACCGTCTTTAATCTCCATCGAAGCAACCGTGGACACAGAACACCAAAATACTTTAGAAATGTGTTTTCTCTGTTAAAGCTTTGTCGTAACTAAAATACTGCTGTTGCAGTTAAAAATAGCTTTTCGACAGTATTTTCTGATAACTGAGAATGATCAAGAAGTCAGCAACCAGAGGTGGTGGTTGGTTAGTTGAAAGATATTCAACGCAAATTCAGTGCTGTTTAATGCTTGGTGCCTTTGTTACATTGTTTTCGAAACCAATATGTAGTACCGAGCTCTCTTGCTTTCGAATAATTCAAGGAATTAATCCACAAACTACCAGGAAGAGATCGCACTCTGAGATGTCACAGGATGTCACACTGAGATGTTAAAGAAAGAAATTAAAAATGTAACACATTTCGAACAGTACTGTATAAGCATCCTGGCACAGCACTCATGACCCACATGATTAGATTTCTCAACACCTCCACCGAAGCCGTTAAGATCTATTATTGTACAGTTAACATAAAGTTATGATTAGTAGAACGATGCTATTCTTTTGGAAAAGCCTAAAGGCCTGAATGTGATTTTCTTAATCTTTAAAGCTTGCGTGGCAGTATGGCCGTCACAGAAAATGCCATTAACATTGAGGAGATTAAGATCCTTGACTCTTCCAAGCAGAAGTACTGGGTGCTAGATTTCCAGTTATAGCATTTTGGAACCATCACCAGGAAGCTCTTACACCAATAATGTTCGTAGGTGGGTAATAGCTAAAAAGCTCATCGACATCTTTAAGTTAATGAAACTTTTCGTTGATAGCCTAGTTTTCGTGAGCAAACTGCGTTCTCCAGTTTATTGATACCTATTTTAACTGTTTTTTTTTTTACATCCACTTCACTGAAGTGCGGCAGGTGAGCGTGTCATTTAGTTTGCGTCTTCCAAATACTGGATGGTCCTTATTTCAAATAGATGCCGAATTATTAAAGTCAAGTTCATGTCTTTCCAGCAATTTACCTTTTTTTCGAGGATTTGAACATTGTCGTAGCCTCCCTGACTTGTTTGTAAAACACGGGTCGCGTCAGATAACACATCTGCGCCCTATGAATAAGGTATGCGCGACGTTTTTTTTTTTCCACTAAAAAGGGTACAATTACATAAAATTGCGAATATATGTTCCGTTGTAATATTCATAAGGTTAACAAGCGTCGGAAGAATGGGGGACACAATGACTTATTCCATTTTTAAAAGCTTCGTTTGTCGGACGAACTTGTATCTACCCGTATAATTGCGAAAAATTTTATGTACTGTCTCGCATTTCTGCAGCGCAGAAAGCTAACGGCGTAAAACGTACCGTTTTTTCGAACAAAGACCGGAAAAAATATAACAGAAAAGATATGAAATATTCATCGGAAATGTTACACATAAAACTACTTCTGTTTTATTAATATTTATGTTAAATAATTCGGTATATTTCGGACGTGATATTCCCATAGCTGGGGATACGATACCGTTTAGGTTTTTGAGAATTATTTCAAAGCTGGATTACACTATGTAACACCCATACATGAAATTCTAATGAAAATAATTAAAGAAGTAAAAAGCGTACGTTTATGAAGTTATAATGATGTAAACTATTAAAGTGATGGGCTGCTATGTATGTAACTGTGGCTGCGTATACGATATTATAAATTATAATATACAAAGAATTAAGAGAGCTGAACATAGGAAACCGCTTTAATGTGAGAACATTCCCATTAAGCATTTTGGACAATGTAAATATTTATTCCGTCTATACTAATTGTTACATTCAGTCTATGTGTGTTAAGATAGAATAGAATGATATAAAATTAATTGGCATGTGTCTGCTTCCTTTTGTACTTCAAATTTAATACATCGGTTGTCAAAGCTATCTGCAGTAAAATTCAGGCATTGTTTTAGATATCAATTTTAAAAGTCGCATACTTTCAAAGAAAATTTGAATAGGATATGTTCGTCAAAATTAATTTAATTATCTTCATTATTTTTGTATTGCGCCTAGTACCTTTAGGCTATTACAACCATTACATCGCGTATTGAGTTTTTCGTTTTTATTTTCTAATTCCATTTGAGTTATCGTTCGTTTTCAGAATTTTCCTTTCTTCTATTCTTCTAACCAGAGCAGCTGGTATTTTCCAATTTTTCTTTTTCAACAATATGGAACCATTCTCTTATGTTCGTCAAAGACAACTGAACCTATTGTAAAAATTCCGCCCAAACATTGATTAGCAGGTAAACAAAACTAGTAGAGTCACCTTGAAATGCAAAAGCATGTTTAAAGTTTAAGTGGGCCGTCAGATAAGAAATTTTATGAAAATCTATACAGCAACCAACATTCTGATTACGAAGATTAAACATTCAAAAAATGTGGTAAGAGCGGAATAAGTTCACAGAGCGAAACAATTTGGCCGAATCTATTATCAGAAGATCTCATGTTTCTCAAGTTTATGACAAAACAAATAATTATATCAAACTTTCCAGACACTAGCTTTGGGTTAGCGCCGATGTAACATAACAGACATTGTAGCTTGGGCTCAGTATTTAGCTTCTGCTACATTTCATAAAGTTGTCAATGCTGGAGGACATTGTGAGTTGGTGAGAAACAGTTTAAGACAGAGTTCATGATGCCGCTGTTTCAAGATTTCTTTCAATTTGTTTCAGACGCAGCTAGTGTAATGTGATAAACAATCTTTCATAATTTTACACCCTTGTTCATACTCATATATTTGCGCCGATAATAAGTTTCACCTGGACGAACTTCCTCCAGATCTAGAGGTATTTAAAAAACACATCGAAAATGTCTAGAAGCAATAACCAAAATAGTGCAGCTACTTATGGTATAGGTGGAATCACTCACAGCAAAAACAATGCGAGGAGAGAGAACATTAGCCAACGCTACTCTTAGCACCAGCTGGCGCTAGCAGATGATTTCGCCGTGGAGTGATTCCATCAATACCACGAAGAGATTAGATTAGGTTTATTTTGGTTAAACATATTAAAACATAAACGTATTTTGACTTAAACAAAACTCAATTTTTCGAGAAAAATTAAAAAATACAGAAAATTGAGAAAATTCCGAAAATTCGGGAAATTCAAAAAATCCAGAAAATTAAGAAAATTCCAAACAATTTAGAAAATTCAGAAAAATTGAGAAATTTTATAGAATTCAGAAAATTCATAAAGTTGCCCATTTTGTTTAATGTAAAATCTCCAGATAGAAATATCAGCCAGTGCACAATAAGTAAAACCGCAAAAAAATTTCAAGAAACTGGGCTTCCTAAAAATGAACATGTAAAAGTTGATTTTTGTTAAGTGAATACTTATGGTATCTCGATCAACTGCAGCAGTGATGAAGTTTCACAGCGATCAGCGTATCAAAAACAGAGAAATATCAACCTTACGGAATACACCGACTACAAGAACTTAATAAGATAAGATGTCCCTAATCGCCGAATGCAGTTTCGTCCGTAATCCACCAAATCCTCTTTTCAAATAAAGCCACATTTTGTCTAAATGGAACAGTGAATCGATAAAATTGCAAGTACTAGAGTGGAAAGGAGCCCACCTGGATTACTGAAGCACATACTCAACACCTTCGTAAGATTAATGTCTAGGGAGAAATCATGGAATTGGTCATTTACTACTCGACAAAACTCTCACAGGGCGGCGATATTTGGATCTTTTGAGTAATGTACTTGTACCTGCTTCTGCAAACATTTTTCAAATAAAGATGGGCCTGAGTTTCCAAGTTACGATATTTCGTTTCTGCATGATGGTGCACGTCCTATTCGCGAGCTACTAAACAACTGCTTTCCTGGGAGGTGGATCAGTGGGCAAGAATTAATAAAGCGGCCTCCCAGGTCCCTAGATCTTTCACCTTTTTTGCTGGAGTATTTTAAAATCAAAAAATCCATGTTGGTAGGCCACAAAATCTAGAAGATTTGAAAAATAGAAATAGATACGAAATGAGCCGAAATCATCCTGAGGCCATTCACAATGTGTGAAATAAAGACGTCACTTATGGCCGCTAATGGCCGGTGGATGCCATTTAAAATAATAATAAAACTATAACGATCTATCAAAATAATAAAAAAAAAACAGAGAGTTGTCATTTGAAAAAATTGTTGGTTAAGATTAATGCAGAATTGTTTACTTCAAAAAAGTAAAATTGACCTGCCCGAACATTTCTTCGAACTCCTAAAATACATTCTAGCCGTTCCTTCAACTAACTAAAATTTATGCTTCGTTTTACATTTTTTTTCTGTAATATGAATGAAATGGTATATAATAATGGAATATGCTGATAACGTCCCATAAAGCTAGCAATTTGCAGAACTTATTACATCCACTTGTATGCAAAAAATTTTACGATCTATTCAGTATAACCATGCTGCATTTTAATCTTTATTGGTCTATCTAGCTGAATTTAAATTGAATGCATGTTATTAGCATAATTACCTCCGAATACTGATTAACTTTATTGGTAATAGTGTCGAATCAACATGCTCATGGATATTAAGACATCGGGTTTGCTTACATTAAACTCCTTGTCTCGCCAACGTGCGCGTGTTATTACCATATTCATACGAAGAATTATTGACTAAATATATATACAAACCCGTAAGGATAGAGGCCAAACAAATCGTTCAATTTGAAATTTGAATTTAAAGAGGAATCCCATCCACCGGACTCTTGTTAGCGGATCGCTTAAGCCTGTGTTATTATGGTTGCTTACAAACATGATAAGCAATAAATTTTAATGTTTAAATTACACGAAATTCGGTCGTAATCTTAATGGCAAAAAGGCAGGAACGTTAAGAGTGTTATAATCTACATGAATAATCTATGAAAATTCTCGGCCGTCCTGGGACGAATATAACAATTTTAGTTGTCGTATTTAGTGGGTAATAAAGACGGTAGATTGTAATATGGTCTAATAAAATTTTACGAAGTTGAATGTTCAACAACAAGGGTAAATTATGTTGTATTGGTTTTTGCTAATTTGGGTACCTTATTTCTTAGTGTATTTATTTCGGGAATGTTCAAATAAATTGTGAACATTTACGTTGTACATAAGAGCTAATAGCTTCTCAATAAGTTCTGTTAAAATATTGAAAATAGCTACTTTGTTCTCTAGATTGTTGAAAAATAGAATCATTCACCATGGCAAGAAAAATCCGTTAGCTTTTTCTGGTATCCACGTATATGTCTGTACACCTTAGGGGAGCCATTGCGATTCCTAATATTTCCCAAATTCGCATTTCGCCTGGGGAAGTATTATCGTTGCGGACAAAGATCAAACTAAGGTTGAATCCAAAGTATCAACTATCCTTCGCGATGTTTTAATAATAGAGACAAAGCTGGCTTCTTGGAAGTTGCCTGTTTTAATTTATTCTGCGCTCTCTTGTTTGGGGCGCCATTACCAACGACACAAGAAAAGTTCACCACCAAATCGCGTCCGTCAAGTTAGACAGACATCAATAGCCGTGGGCATCTCGAAAGAACGTGTTTGTCATTCATTGTCATACAAAAGCGCATTCGAACGCGCATTTAAGCCGGTTGAGGCAGTTTAAATGAAATGAATCCCACGAGCTGTTTAATAGCTTCTGATGAAGCTTGAACACTCTACTATACTCCTGAAGCCAAGATACAATCGAAATAGTGGTGAATTGACTCCGTAGAAGACAAACTGTTGCATCGGTTGGGAAAGTAACGGCGATTATTTTTTGGGATAGCCATGGAATTGAGTTAATCCTATCTTGATCAATAATAATTGATTAATTAAGCTTGTGTGGTGCGAAGTGCACCCTATTCTGATCTTTTGTTCTACCAAGACAATGGGCCGCCTCACCATGGCAAAAATTCATTCAATTGTTGAGAAATAAAATTTGGCACTCGTTTCTCTGTTAGGTTGGAAGCTTCTTAGGTTACGACCGTAGCTTTTGATGCTGAATCAAAACATATCTAACCAAAATTAACTTGAATTCCAGAACTTCCTCTAAGAAACTGATTTTATCATATATCTTATGATTAATTTCAGACCATAGGTCATCTGCAGATCCACGCTCGTCACCGTGTAGCTGCTGATAACGCGTCTCGGCATCCATTCGCAATTCATATGATAATCTAGAAACCTATGTACGTCTACATATCCCCGCATGCATTTATGTATATGCGAACACGACCTAACGTGAAGTAATACATCAACTTGACGGACATAAATAGGAATTACTTGCCGTTTTCGTATTAAAAAGATATGGAAAACCCTAAATATGGTAACACGCTTGTATGAAAGGAAGACGCTCCGCTTGCCACCGCGGTGCACCGTTTCGTTTCGTTACGTTCGTTCGTTCGTCCTGGATGACTTAGTTTCTATGGCAACGAGAGAGAGAGAGCTCGGCGCACGGAGCGGCGGACTCTTCCCAGTCGTGAATTTTGAGAAGACAAGTGAATGGCGGTCGAGAGGAGAGTAGAGATAAGCACCTCGCACGCATCGTCTACCGTCCGCGTTGTACGCAAAACTACACACAATGACATTTTCCGACTCTCCCGCATGCATGCGCGTGGATCTTATTTGAAATTTATTCCTCTTCCCTTTGGAGCGATAGCAGTGTTTTCGCTACAAAGGCACATATGGATTTGAAACCTGCGTTTGCTTCCTTAGTTTTTGAGATATTTGAAAGCTTCAGGTTAAAAAAATCAGCCGGTATGTAGCAGTAATACACGGGAGTGAATAATGTGATAACGTAAGAATCTAATGCAAGGATCTCTTGTACTGATCGTCCTCGTTATCGTATTTTTTAAGAATAATATTATTTAGTTTTCTCTTAACGCTTCTCTCTCCCATGCGCAGCTACAGATAACGTTGATGTTGCGTAGATACGAAGCCGCCTTTACGCAGCTACTGCTGACAGGCATTTGCGGCGGTATCTTCCCTTTTCCATTTTCAGCTACTTTTATTCTTAGGTTTTCCTTTAATTTATCTCTCCCGTTGCATAATATATCAATGATAATAGATCCCTGACGTATCACATTATCCGCAGCTTACGTGGCTTACTTATCATCGACCTAATAAGCAAAACGTTGCGGAATTGAATTATTTAAAACATGCTACAATTCATAAAACCAGCCAATTAATCTCGATACATTTCACCGTTTTTGCAAATTAAAATCTTGGCAATTTGCAGTGAAATAACATTTTCAGTCAAAATATCCGTATAATAGCGCTGGTTGAAATTCCTTTGCCGCCGACTGTATAACCAGCCGTATATACAATGCGATTTGAGTGTTCATCTCACTTAGACACCGAGAGAGGTTAATCTCGAGTCGCAATCCATCTTGATTACACACGAGAGTAGCGAATTCAAGTCCTTACGTCGCATTTCGCGAAAGAAATGTGTAGCGTTCGCCGTGAGAGGATGGCTGTATGGCTTTGTAGGGAATGCAAGGGAGACGGAACAATAACGAAGTCGAGAATGCGTTTTGTCGTCTAGTGGAAGACGGGGAGTTGTTGGCGTGCAGTAGACGACTGCGACGACACACTGCTTCAAGTTATACAACGAGTCGCTAAATTACATCATAACGTAAACAATTGCAGTTTTAAAACGCCACCGGCGACTGAGTTTCTAAGAGGAATGTTCTTTTGTTATGCTTCGTATTCTTCTGTTGTCTTTTATTTTCGTTCGCTCGCTTTTGTTTGGTTTTTCTCGTCTTCAAATGGAAACTTTTATCACAGAAGTAGTAGCCGGCATTAGTTTGAATTTATCAACAAATGTTTAGGTGCAGTTCTCTCCTTTGAAGTCGTACAAATCAATTTAGTATCGTGGATGCTGGCTGTGGCTTCTTCGTAATTTTGCGTACCTCATCTGGAGGTGAGGGCTACCACTAGAAAGTTGTAATACGCAAAGGAAACAGAAAATGTTTATTTAATGCCGTTAGCTGTGGAATTCAAAAGTAAATTAGTTTTCCCACATTGCTGCACGAAGAGAGAAACTGAAAATTAGTATGGCCTTCAACATTCTTCTATATATCATAACTTGAATGTACCAATCATCCGTTGCAGTAAATATTCTTCATTGAGAAGAACTATGGAAGTGAATTCTTCTTCTACTAAATGAATCTCCAGTAGTTTTCCTCTATATAAAGGTAGCAGGGCGAAAACTATCTCAAAATATCTTTTGATCATCCTTATTTGAGAAGAAGAAGACAATTGATACAAATATGCTCAAAGTAATAAAGACTAGAGCAAAATAAAGACCTTTTCGAAAGCCAAGGGGTCAAAATTTATAACATCCCTAACCAATTTATTAGGAAATAGAGCGTAAGAAAGGCGACCGGCGGAAGTGAATCAATATCTCTACATCTTCCACTTTGATTAATTAATAAAGAAGCTGGGAGCATTATTTTTGGAGAAATTAATAAATAACTCCAAATTTGTCAAACAACCGGTTCTTAAATTCATTGTCTTTGTCTGGGTTGGGTGTACAGACTATACCAAAAGTACTGAAGAACATCTTAATGATGAAACTGTTGAATGGAAAGCATATGACATTTGTTAAGGGCCAATTAAGATGAACTATGCAATATTTAATGAAGGCTGTCAAGTGTGGTGCGGAGGTTGTCGATACTTATCTTCGCAGTAGGGATGCTATGTACATTCCTTTGTATTTCCTCTACAAGCGTCAATTAGAAGGACCATGCTCGATGACGAGCGGCTACATCTTGCCTGCAAGGCAGCGAGTTGGTTGACTGCCTGGGAGGCTCCCCGGCATGGAGGGAATGCAGAACGGGCCTATTATGGCGTGAATGGTGTTAGATCTACTTCGCCCTCTTGCTGTCTGTAATATAACCATCCTTGACTTATGTTAAATTTTCATGTAGTTTTATTGAGAAGCCACTATAACAATATGGTACCTAATGTATTTATTATTTGAATAAATTTCCATTTGATTTGAATAAGCTGACGTCTTCAGAAGCATATAACCTGCATGCGGTTCCATCTAATGGAAAATCGGAATTTGGTGACGTAGGAGATTCACTCAATATAGATTTAGAAAACTTTGAAGATGTTTTGCAAAATTCATACAATGCTGAAGCTTTGCCAGATGACTTTATTGATGTTGAACAAGTTGGAAATGAAGATGGTGCAGAAGAAGATTACATATCGTTAGTGAAACAACTCTTTCTAAACGAATGAAGTACAATTGCATGGCAACCTCTACCATTCTTTGTGAAGGAATAAATCCCAAAAATATTCCAAGTAACGTTCGGGATTCTGTAAACTGTTTTCCATTGTTGTTCGATAAATTTACTAATAGGTATAAAAGAATTATTCGGTTTTAAATTTTAATTTAATTTAATTTTTTTTAATTGGTTAACCTACCTGCAACTTAGGGACTTGCCCGCAGAATACTAATCTACGATAAGCTATATAAGGTAAAAACAATGGGTTTGGATAAAAGTATATTTGGGCCAAATCTACAGAATCTAGTGTCCATACACACCTATATCTACAGTATTGAGAAACGTTTTTGGTAGTTTTTATTGATAACAACGCTAACTTTGTGCGTTCTTAAGGTAATTGATATACATGCAACCAATAAGATAACTTGAATACATTCTACACCTAAGCAACAGTTCACCGATCAATTAAGAAAATCGGATCCTAATCTATCCCATAACGGAATCCAAAGAGTCCAGCCTTTCAGATTTGAAACCCACGCCATAATTCGAGATGGTATAGTCTCATGTACGATCATTTCTACGTACGATTGAATTCGATATTCGAACCGCGTAAGTGATTTTATAGATGTCTTAACGCAGTAAATCTGATTTCAATCCGACGCGTGGGCATTTCACGTGTAACACCATGTCATATTGTGTCGGATCCGTACGGAGGACATTACGCTTAATTGGAATAACACGAACTAGGAGCGCGTAGATACACCAGAGTTGACGACTCGATCAGAGAATTTTCGGCCATATTGAATTATATGAAACCGTATCTTGTCCGATGAAGAAATCTTTAAATTATTTGATATCTTCAGCTTGTTTTACATTATCGAATCGTTTCTTCGTGTGATATTAAGGATTACGAAAGGTCATTCAAAGCTCGTTGTGTAATAGAAAAGCAGGATTTAATTTGAACACAAGTTTGTTTTTATTGGACCTAACAACTGCTAGATTTAAATTGTTGAAGAGCTTTCCGGATAGATGCAAGTGAATAATATTAGAATTAAAGTTGGGACCCATTAGAATCGGATTATTAAAAAAAAAACATACGAAAAATTAAGTTTACGAAAAAGCTATGAAATGAAGCAGAAGGAGCATCAATATCAGTTCAAAAACGCATATTTCCGGATAAGTATTTTATTCTTTTAGTAGACAGATGATATTAGGACAAAGACAGCAGTCCATCTTTAATATTCAAAGGAAAAATTTTGCAAATACGACACTTTCAGTGAACGGTAGTAAATTCCAACCTTATCATCTGTTTTCGAACCAACCGCGTATACGTAGATAAAGAGACGAGCAGCAAAAGCAAGTGGCGAGCAAACCAGTGTCCATGCACAGCACACCGAAGTATAAACATTTTTATCAGCCGCTTTGTATTCACCGAAAGCGCCCATCGACGTCATATTTCTGTCTAAACAATCGATATCGTCCGCTTTATCGGGAAACGAACGCTTCAAACATGCGGACTTTAATTAAGTTCGACTGCTGTTTCATTTGCTCTTCGCCATCACCTCTGCCACTTACTACGATCAAAGTACGATCCTCATGCTGCTGGCTGGCTGCATATACGCTCACTACTTCTATTGCTTGCTTCTTTACTGCCGCGTCTATCTGCTTCCGTTCTTTACTATCGTCGACTTTTCTCTTCTCTCGTCGGCGTATTGTGTCAATATTTTCCTTCAGCATAAGAGAGGGCGCGTCGCAAGATATATAATTACCTCACGTCTCTTTAGATGTTACGTATATGAGCATGTGTGTGGATATAGTGTGAAGTTGGACGGTATGTATTTGATGTATCCGCCACTTTGTGTAAACTCGAGCATATTCTATACGAAGGAGATTAGAGGAGGCTTGGCATCGTAGTTCTCTGAGTACGTTTCTGAAGAAATATGTCGTTAAAAGCCATTTCACGTAAAATATGTCTAACAAATGACGTTCGCAATGCATCAGAGGTAGCTTAGAAACAATAATTAGAAAATAATGCTGAGAAATGTCTGGCTCGTCGCTTCGAAGGGAAGTGGTATGAACTGTGAGACAAGCAGCGAAGTGAGGTGGAAAAGAAACACTCGGAGCCACCCTGATGACGCCGAGTATGTAGAAACGTGTCCGTGGGCTCGTGTTTCTTTTTTCTCCTCACATTGCCTTTACCACATGTGATTCCATCAATATCATGAGGAAGCTGCATTAGTAGTAATTCACATATGTCCTTACCCTTGAGCTTTGATTACCTTCGATCTCCAATGACATTTATTTAAACATGGCATTTGGAATTTTAACGTTCAAAAATGGTTCCAACTGAGCAACTACATAGAGATCTAGTTATACTTTTGTTGGTAATAATAACTAAATGATCAAGATGACCCAAAGGTGTCGTACCAGAAGTGTGGAATGAACAGAGCACATGTCTTGCTGCCAAAAAATGCAGCGTGGCATTTCTGGCTCTAAAGTATCAAGAAATGATAACAGAAAATCCTTCAAAAGACGCAGATCAACATGTTGTTTTAAAATATTATCAATGAAAATTCATCAATATTTTGATCATAAAAGATACAACTCCGTTCGGGGACACACTATATATATGTATCTCTTTCCAAAATCCCATTCTTTCCCATCGTCAAATAAAGATATTTACGTCGGCGGCGTTAGCAGCTTTTCTATTTGTGCTGATGAAATGTTATCACCCGACTCTGATACGCGGATATTGAATGAATCTGAATACATTTGTTTCGCGAAGTCTTCGACATCGCCTCCTAGGAATACGCTTTCAATATACTTACGCCGCGCATAACATATGTATGTCTACAATCTCAATTTCTGTCTATCTACCTCTGTTCCGCTATATATGGATATATGCATATGATGAATCGATTCATAATGCAGGATTTTCTCCTCTGATGTCGGCTTTTCTACCTTAGAGGTAGGTAGCTGTTACACGATTATGATTTCCAGATTGATCAGATTTATTTCAGTAAGGTCAAGTTGAATAGAGCAATAAAATACACCAACTATTACTAAGAAATCTTACTTCTCGGTAGCCACTTCTACTGTAGATCCAAAAGTGATAAGTTTTTTCTTTCCACTTATTACTGCCTTTAGTCTCATTTCTCGTTTAAGTCCAGTTTAGCCCTTTCTTTTTTGGTACATATGTAACTCCTTTGCTCCATATTCTTCTTGTGCTTCCAACTTATTTCACTCTCATATCGTCCTTCATTGTAGTGCGCCTAAATAATCTTAATTTTTTTTGCTCTATTTTTTGCACCACATTTATTGCTTCTAATTCACTTCTCATCGTTTCGCTTTTTCCAGTCTTGTTGCTCCCGCAATTTTACGCCGTTATTTTCTGCTTTAGTACGTTGTTTGGCACACAGAATTTGCTTCCATGTACATATGAGCATAAGCAGGATATATTGCTATTGCTTTATTTATTGTACTTCTTATTTCTTCTTCCGTTCTTCCGTTCTTCCTTCTGTTCTGGTAATTACTCCTAACTACTTCAGCTTATCGACATCTTCGTTGCCCTTCACTGTATTTGTTTGTGTTTGTATGTCTTCTGTCTTGTTTGCCATTTCTATGTATTTGGAGGCTGTACTTCTTTAATTCCTTGTTCCATTTTTCAATTTTATTGTGCAGCTCTTTTGTACTGTAGATCTATCAGCTACTCTATGGGTACTGGTCTAAGCTTTCTGTATCTTACGTGATTTCTTTTCGTCTGTTCATTTACTCGCTTAGGGTGCAATACTAAAAGGCAGAGAGCTAAGCACCTCACCCTGTTTAACTTCCCCGGTTTGAACGAGTCTTTTTTTTCCTTTCTTCTTGCTTTTAATAATTTCCAAATTTCTCTTTATGGTGTCAAACGTTTTTGTCGAGATAAATTGCTGCCAATAACAGTTTGTTGTTTGTTAATATTATCATCTCTGCAATTTGTCTTATATCCAGTCTTGTATTGATCTATTTGCTTGGAAGCCAGCTTGCGAGGCATGGCATTGTATGCCATGTAGGTGCTGCTTGAGCTTCCCACTAAGTTTAACATTCTATATCGTAAGATTATCCTTATTTCCAGTTATCTCCCTCTATATGCCGATTCCTCCTCTTTGTCATGTTCTACCTGCGCTTTTTTTAACTTTTTCGGTTTCGTCTTCCAGTTTTGTGTGATCTCCTCTAAGTAGTTGTTCACAATATGCTCTCCATTTTCTGTTTACTTTCTCTATCTTTATCTTTTACGTTTCTTTCTAGGATTGCTCTTTCATTTTGCTAAGCTTTTCTTAACGTTTTAGTATCGCTCCAAGCATGTTCCTCCTTTCGCCAAGCTCCTCCCACGACTGTGTCTTGGCCTCTTCTCCTTTTTTCTTCTCTCTTTGGTCTTTGTTAAAAATCTGTTAATTCAAAATGAACTGTCAAAATTTTGTCTTAAACGCAATATATCAAAATTCACATAGACATAGGAATAAAGATAAATACGCTTCAACAAACGACCTACAGAAGCAATTTTGATCATTGGATTTTGGATATATCTATCGAAATTTGTACAATTAGCTGTAGCAGGAATAGCAAAGCACTTCATGCACTTAAACACACTCACACATAGGAAAATGGGATTTTTATCCAACTTCAAAGTTCGCACGTAGAAAACAATCTTAAAAATAGAACGGTCTGTTAGGTTTTTTGAATTTACTTTTACGCAAATTTTACGATCTTGTGCGGATACTCCGATAAGGTTGAAATATTAAAATTCTCGAAATTCTAAATTAATTTAATTTCATTCATTAAATCAAAGACTTAACAGATTTGAGTGGATACTTTGTTCATTCGTTCTAAAAGTTGTACATCACCAGTTCATATGTTGTCATTGCCACTAAAAAATAATACGATATTGAATTAATTTAATTCTTTTACTAGCACAAAATACTTAACTCCTAAATTTGCCAAATCTACGTATGTACAAAAAATCGATCTCCACACGCGTTTTGTATAATATCATTACTAAGATGTATAATTAAAGAAATTACGAGCCACATTTCCTAACAGCTCCATCATCACCATCGATGAATCATCCGCATCACCTAAAAAAATAACATCACAACAAAACAAGATGATTTATGATGATTTCTAAAATCAGGTAGAATTAATGCCAAGGGGTCGGCTGTGCTAATTGAGGGTTCACCGTAAACTAACAGCTACCTGTTCTTTTTTTCACTTTGGTTCCTACCTCATCTTTTGAGCTAATCTTATAATCTATAACGTGTAGGGTATAATAGATGCGCTCTTTAGACGTTGATTGCCATACGCCGTGGCATAACATTCCAACAAGGATATTGAAATATTACACAACATGTGTGTAAAGCCGGTGTGAGAAAAGAAATACAGCACTGAACAAAGGGATTCCTTAGACGAAGGGGTGATGGCGATTTGAAATGGGTAAAGACCAGTGTAAAATTTAAAGAATTTAAATTAATTCCATTGAAGCATATTGTAGCTATTTCTGGAAAATAATACTTGGAGTTTCTGCAAATTTACTTTATTTTGAGTTTCTAAAAGTAAATGCATAGACACCTGCTCAAGGTAACTTGAAGCAAATTAGCAACATTTGTTGTTATATAATATGGACCCTTGAGGTACACCTACTTTCAAGCCAGCCTTCCTTGTTAAGCAATGTTATTCATACACTCTTCAGTATTTTCTATACGTGATTTCGGGCTTGAAAGAAAGTGAAATGCCTTCGATATTTAATGTGCCAGAATCTTGCCATTAAACAAGAAATTTGGACAATACGATTGCCCAATTAGTATGAAAAGTCTAAGAAGGTGATCAATTTAATTGGTTTCATAGTACCAAGAATATCGAAGATAGCAACAATGGTCCAACAATGGTATTCGTATTACCTTCCTTACCTTAAATAAATTTGTCAGTAATTGAAATGTCCACCAACGTAGTATCGGACATTTCAAGTGCTCGTAACTGTACGTACAGTTGTGTTTAGTAAGTCACCAACACTGGTAGCGATCTATCTGGCGATCTCATCTTTTCACTCAAACAAAGAAACAGCGAGTGGTTGGCTTCACAGTGACCAGAAACGGGGCACCTCTAATCTAAACGACAATCAACCTTCTAGTTTGCATACGATATTGTTGCGATGGTGATGCCACCAAACGTCCTACTTTACCGGGTAGGTGTATACACCTGTGCCTACGTCACAACACGGAGAAATCCATTCACGGAGCGGAATACGTCCAGAACGAAGCGAGCCGGTCCCGGTCAAGCCTAACTCGCTGCTCTACATAATAATACGCTTAAGTTGGTCATCTTGTTATTGTATCTCTGTGCCCGCTCGCGCAGATGGATCTTGTTATTGTACACATGTCATTTAGTTATGCTATCTAATAAGACACAATTGTCCGTTGGTTGTGTTGGTGGTGCGGTCTTCCCTCGTTTTCCATGGTTTTATTATTATGTTGATTGTAGCTCTTCCGAGCCCAGCTACTGGTTCTACGTGATGCTTCACAAAGGACTCTCCACAATATTATAATAAATATGAATTATTCTCGAGATAAATGCTACTGCCGGTTCGAGAGTAGCAGCCTAGCTTCGCGTGTGGTAGTGCGTATCCTAGCCCCACGAACACCACTACACGCGCAAGAGATAAAGGACAACGGACCGTGGATGGATCGAAGATAAGAACGTGAAAGGAATTGCATTTTGTCATTGTTGTTCCTCGACGGTGTGTGTAAGAGACGGTTTTTTGTTTTTGTATCTTCAAATTGTATCGTTATTGTGTGGTCATTTAATACATGCAGATGAGAAAACGAGTTCTTTGTGTTGTCGAGAAGAATGGAAATCGCTTCTTCATGTTGGCACTTAATAAATCTCAGGAAATGAGAAAAAGAGATGTGCGGGAAAGTTTGGTGTTTACGTATTAAGTGTAAATTTCAGTGAAACTAATCTTCTGTAGTTCTAAAGTGATGTGATTTGATAAAAGCTGATGAACAAGGATATTTTCTGTTGTTTTTAAGAAGAAACCGCTGTAAATTATGGATTCTTATATGTATGTGTTGCATTTCGCAAATATTTTGGGCTTTCTATTCAAGAGTCCTAAAACTATAAGTAAAATTACAAAGCAGGATATTTTTGATCGCCTTATAGATGAAATAGTCCTCCACATGGAAATACTTTTTGCTTACCTTTTTCAAACGAATGAAATCGATTCAAACTTAACTTGAAATTAAATTTAAACGTTATTGACACCGGAAAATTATTTTGCAGCTGCACAATTATCTTATCTCGAGCACAACCCAAGCTTAAAAGCCTGGATTGTCTCGGTGTCTCTTCGCTTATTTATTACCGATTGATTTTGTTTGTCTAAATGGGTCTAGTGAGTGTTTGCAAACCAAAATATGCACGTTGCCTACAGACCTTAAGTACTCGTTAAAGCGTGGTATTTAATTTGGGAAACTCATTTTTAAAAACAAATAAGTTTCTTCTTCGTGAGTTTGTATGACGATGTTATGTTAAATAGGAAGATTAAGAACTTGAAGAATATAGAGCGAAGAAAGGTTGTGTTATGGTTTTAGCGTAATTATTGTTGGTTGGTTGTGTAAATTGTGTACAATACTAAAATTCCGGAGATAGAGAGAGGAGTGTTACAAGATGGGCCTCGGCTCACTACAGTCACTACAGAATCAAATAAGGCGTCCAAAAAGCATGGCTCTGATAGATGTTGCAGATGTACTGCAGGCTGAAAAGTATTTGTCGTATTTGACATTTTGGTTTGTAGATTTAATTTGGTGAAATCGATTTTAGTAAAACTAAATGAGAAAACAAAACAATACGATTCTTTAGTAGAAGAGCCTATAGCTCCACCTATAGGACCACCAACAACATTTCCTGAAATAATAGTAGCAATTCACAGAACTAAAGTATAATTGAAATAAAAGTCAGGCGCATTGGATTAGGTCTTGTGAAAAATAATGAACAATTAACGTTTTCCACAATATAGAGAAAATATCAGCCAATTATTTGACTATCTGGACTATTGTTGTCTGTTTTCTGATAGAAATTACATCTGAAGATATGGCGCATGGGTTTCAGAGGCATATAATAACCTGTTTTTCTAAGCAATTTTGCTGATAGAAATTTAAATATTAATTATTGTTTTGTTTAGGTTTTAGGTCTTTAACAGAGGATCGTCGATTTTTTTCTCTACTTTTTTAAGCTATCTTTTACTTTCCGTTTTGATTTTATTTGTTTCTTTGTGTTTATTTTATGTAATATTTGAAATTTTTTAAAAAACTTCAAAATTTAAAGAAACGTATCAAGTGTAAAATAATAAGGAAGAAACAAATGAAAACAAACAGAAGATGGTAAGATAGCTTAGGTAGAAATAAAAAGATTTCTTTTTTTCCTTCTATTAAAGGCCTAAAACCCCCAACGAAAAATATTTAAGGGATTAAACCAAGGTCAAGAGATAAAAAAATGAAAATAGTTACTAAAAACAATTATAAGCAGATGATATTTGTTTTTGCTTCTTTCATCCAAGGTTCCTTTTCGTTTTTGCATGTGAAAGTTTTTTATTTTTTCAATTCTTCTTGTTAGTTTTTAAAATTTGTTCTTATTATTAAATTCGTTGAATTTAAATGATTAGTTCAAGTGTAAAAGAAACAGCACTCTAGACATTGTAAGTACACTGCACAAAAAGATCTACATCTAAATACTCTAAAAAGCAATCAATTGCTTCTATGGCCTCACGATTGTATTGTTTGAGCAAGTCACAATTAATTGAAATTGTGAGTAAGAATCCAAGTGTGCCCGTTACAGCTTCGATCGAAATGAAACTTGAAGAGAAAGAATGGAGAAGGATTCAGAGTTCGTGGTCATAGCCTCTAGATTCGTGTTCGTCGTAGTTAATAGTATACGCTGTATATCTTCATTTTCATCCCTCCGCCATGAAAATCAACAGAAAATTATTTAGATGAAATATTACAATTCTGCATAAGGAAGTTCTTAAACCAACAGATGTTAAAAATGCAACTTCTAGAAAAAATACTATTGCAACGTATTTGCTGTTTCAACGGTGTAGCCCCCATTACAATTGAAGAATAAGATTTTCTGGCGCTTATCAATACTGAAATAGCTGTGAATTGAGTCACTTATCCTTCTTAGATAAAGAAACATATTTTCACGCCATACGCTAGCCGTAACTATCAAATTATTTTCCAAAAATATTGAGATAACACAGCCACCTGCATCGATGTTGACGTTGTTTTACTAGCAAAAAATAAAAACCCTTTGTAGCGCATACGATACGTCGGGTATGTAAGTTTTATTATTACTATTTCTTTTCTCCTTTGATGGCCTTTCCAAACTCTGTTTTTAATTTATAAGAAAACCATTTACATCTTCCAAAATTCCAAAATTATTTCTCCACAGCTCCAGCATCCATTGCTTGTATTACTCATTTCGTTACGAGATTATCACCAAACATAATAATCACCAACAACAGAGAAGAAATATAATTCTCAGCCACAGCCATTAGGAACACAATAAGAGATCACATTGTCCGGTTGTAATTCGAAAAAAAGTATCGCAACGACAAATACGATTTGTATTGCGGCTACATAATTCGTCGAGATGTGGGCACGGCGTTTAGTCCCTACAACACCCAGAGTTTTCTCCTTCGTTTCGTTCCTTTTCCTTCTCCCGGTTGAGAGAAGAGTCGAAGCTGGCGTATAGGCAAACAACAACCATGGCGATGGAGAGGAAGAATAATAAGCGAAGAAGAAGACGAAGGTGCCTAAATCCACCGGTGCATAAAATGAGCAGTAAAATACGTACCGTGTAAACCACTCTACAAGACTGGTAGCAGTGCGGTAATCCGTTAACAATGGCTTCATATCTACACGAATTCCCATATATCCTCCTGAATGGAGCCGGGGAGACGTATGCACGATTTAGTATAATTTTATGCCCGCTACCTGGTAGGTCTCGTGACAGATAGGACCGGTAGTGCTCGTTACGTCTCGCCCATTCAAGGATTATCATTCTTTTGATATCGCATCTAGCCAACAATAACAGCAACAATGACGACGAAGATACACACGCCAGTGTATAGCTAGAGGAAGCTAGGGGAACAGATTCATCCGCCAGCTTTAGTCTTTTAAAAAGCAAGCTTCTCAGTTGGAGTCGAAAGTATGCATTTCTACCCATTTCATTGTTGATGCATAATTTGGAGCGATTAAGGGAACTTCTGGTTAGGGAGTTGAAGGTAATTTCCAAAAATTCAGCTATTGTATTAAAGGCACTGTACAAATCACAAGTGTGTTTGTGAATTAATTTAACCTCTTCTATGTCTTTTACCACACCTATTTGCATTTTTCTGACAACTAATACATAAATAAATTAATTCCTTTCCTAGCCTGCATAAGAAAATACAATTTCAAACTCCGGTAAGCGCAACGAAGCAGATGTAGACTGATAAAATACCTGTAGCATATTAATTTACACGAAATGCTTTCTAAAACAGGAAATAAACCAGAAAACGTACGGGTACGTACGAGCCTCCTAAACCGAGAATAAATTTGAAATACGAAAATGTGCAGCGAACGAAGAAAATTTCCGTAGGATTCCTCCTCGCGCGGTGCAAGGGTGATGAACGTCGTGTTGAGGGATGCTATGTACGGGACGTTTATTTATGCGTTGTTTGTTCAACTTATCTGATTCTAGTTTTTATATTGTCCAATCACGCTATCCAGATGCCGAAGTCGTTACTTCTGGCACGCCATATCCGCATATACCTATAGGTAAGTCTGTACGCGAACCCAGTTAAGACCGGATGATAAAAATAACGCTGTCGTGTTAATAATTGTATTTTCTTGTAGCTCTCTGCAGATAGCGCATAATTAAGTTATGTGGCGTTACTAATCCGCAGTTGAATTAATAAACTCTCTCTGTATTTCATCGTGTAGATGTTACACATATACATACATACGTCTATTTATGCTGCTGCTCATTGCTACCGCCGTTGCCGTTCTTTGCCGCAACTATCATATAACCGATGATATAAATAATGGCGTGGCAATAAAACGGCTAAGTGATTCTCCCGTTTTAATTGAGTTTATAAAAAAGGCCTGCGAGGGGCAAGACGCACGCTGAATAACATTCCTTGGTCACGCCAGAGAAATATAAATGCAAATCCGGAATTTGCGCTTAATTTAACTGTATATATGTAGATGTATATGTAAATAGTTACATCCGTAAGATAAGAATTGAATCGAGCAGAAACGGACTTCTTTGTGCCATGCAGCTGAATTAAATTCCGTCTAATTATTGAAGTAAATGAGTTATAATGTTTATGCAGCAAGTAATATAAGAAGACATCTTTCTGGAGTTCTTAATATTATGACCATGTCCTCGCTTTGGATGGACTAAGGAAAGTTGCGCAGCCGGCCATAAAAATTAGGGAATTGGCGTTTATTCGTTCACTGAGGACGCTTAGGCCTTTCCTCGATTTCCTCGTTAAACTACTGGCCTTGTTCTGTAGCGTTAATTTGACCTTATAGTCCATGAAAAGCATCTACGGCTGTCTCAAAGGTTACATGCAGCCCATTATTCAGTTAGTACTTATAAGTAGCATTGATACTTACCTGCTTTCGTATAACTCAAACTTCTGACTGGATACAGTTGTACAATTGTTAAAAGCTTTAACTTGATATTTCAACAAAGTAAATACAACTAAGCACAAGGGAGTTGGTACCGTGTGCTTGTAGATTTCACTAAATCTACCTATTATCAATAGCCATTGAATATTTTAAATAGCTTTTTTTTGCCATGCAATGCTGATAAAATTCTTCAAACGATAAATTCATCGCCAATGATGCAGAACCTTTTAATTCGTTTTCAGATTTCTTTCTACCGCAGTCACGCGCAACCACTTCAGATTCCCGTTCAAAAGTAGCCTCCCTTTTTCCTCCATTTTATTAGGCCTTGTACGGCGGCGTTTATTTCTCCGCCACTCTCTTCTGCATAAGCCTCTTCGGGCCGCCGCACTTACGCGTAAGCGGCAATAAAATTTAATGTATATTTCTGTAAGTAGAAAAAGACGAAGAAGACGCAAGAAGAAGAAGAAGAAATGGAGGACCGTCGAATACAGTGCCGACCTTGTAATGCGATATTGGTTTTTTGACGAGGAATCGACTTCAACATCCGAAGAGGTTTCGCGCGCTCGCTTTCTTTTCTCTCTTCCTCGCGTTTATCCGATTCGATGGTCGTCGCTGTATACTCCTCGTCTCTTCGTCATCTTTACGAGGGAAACGGGAGCATCATCCAAATCCCCACGAGATGAGGAAACTCAATTGGTCTAGGAGATTGGCCGGAATCAGTTCAAATCGCATCTCATATTCGCGTAACCGAACCGCGAATCGTTCTTTTTTTGCGTTTTTCTGTTACCTACTTTCGTTTTTGTATGATATACGTTCTTTGGGTTTTCGGAGCAAAGATATATGGGCAGACTTCAAACGTCATGCTAACAATGATAGTTTATGTTAACTTTTTGGTGTCTAATGTTGGATCAAGTAAGCCCTTCGTGATTGAGGCACGAGTAATTCTTTATAAAGTTGTTTTCCAGAAGTAACGGAGGCACTGTTAAGTCACAGCCATGAATTATGCAATCTTCATTATTTTTAGAGGTATATCTAGATTCTAGACGACCCTGAATTACGAGTAACTTAAAAAATTACACGCCGAAGTAAATTCATATCTTACTCGTTGGGCCATTGGAATTATCGTAAGAGCTGTCGTAATTGTACCTCATTAAAAATGAGGAGCAAGCACTCTTTGAACCTACAGCACGCGACCGGGTTTCATCTTGTGATCAGAATTGCGCAAGCTTAACAATGGACGTAGAAAACACTGCCGTATATCGACTGAAATGTTGGAACCCACAAATGTTAAAATTCCATTTCGACGATGCGCTCCCTACACCCCATCCTTTGTAAGCATTCCGTATATTCCAGCATAAAACAGCTAAGTATATCGTTCCCTAAAAAGCTCCCATCCAAAAAGGCGAATATCGACGCAATTTACTTCTTTAAAGGCAATTTTTACATACTCATTACCATACAATTCCTTCTTCTCCCCCTAAAAAAATAGAGAGAGGAAGTATCATCCACTCGCTAACGAGTTTTATACTCCTCAACCGTACCCAGTACCCATTTCGAAACCGTATCCGCTAGCTACGCTTTTACTATTCCGCCCGGCCCCCTCCGCGTCTCCCAACCCCCGAGATCGCCGCCCCTAATTTCGATGTGCGCGCGGGAATTGGCATTCCCTATGCAATTCAATATTACACTCTCCGCGAGATAAGGACGCGAAGGTGGGAGAAGGACGACGCGAAAGGAGACGAGGACGACCTCTCATGAAAGCGAGAAAATAAAAGACACACACACAGACCGAGTTCGGCCTCCTTTCTCTTCGTTCGCTCTGCCGCCCGCACAGAAATGAGCGGCAAATATATTGCAAATGGATCGCAATCTACGCGCGCCACCGAACAAACCCCGCAATGTAAACATTGAAAAATACCCGAGAGGTGAATGTAATATTAGCATCCGTTCCGAAAAACCGGAAGCATTAGGGTTGAGGCAAGGATAGGAGAGGATAATATATGGTGGGATGGAATTTAAAATTAAGCGAATGAAAATGTATAATTTATAGATTCTTTTAGGCTTGGTGCAGGAGTAAAAGATTCATGATTAGGAGCAAGTACCTTAAGATTGGTAAGGCTCGTAAGCGTTGGTATTGTACATTGCAAGGAATTGGACTGAATATTATGGAATTTCAGCCAAAGACAATAATAGATAAAACAGCAAGAGCTAAGGAACCGCGATTTCCAGAATTCACCAGCCCCAGTACGGCCACAAGCGGCGGAGATAAAAATTTGCGGTGAAGGGTATTTAGTCGTACCTATCAAAAATAAAAAAAAAGGAAAGGAGGGTCTGACCATCCTTTCAATTGGATTCCAGCAATTGTCGATAGACCGAAACGTAATAAATAAATAAATCGGTTGGTCTATTGGGATTTTCAGGCGACGAAATTGAATAAAAATGAGGAACAAACTAGCAGGTTTATCTTCATTTTTCTAGCTGGCTATAGGCATTTGGCTACGAAAAAAATTGGTTGGCGACGAACATTCCTGACGGCCAAAAGCTATAACCACTATTGATATCACCAGAAACTGTCACCAAATGGCGCTAAACGACCGACGATTTGATGTTAAGTAGATAGCAGAGGCTGTAGGCATTTCGAGCGAAAAGATTTGGACACAAAAGAGCCAGCCGCGTGTTGGGTGCCATGTTTGCTCACTCAGAACGAAAAAGCTCTGCAATAAACATATCTAAAGCCCTATTGAAGGAGTTTAAGCTCAATCAATCGGAGTTCTGAGGTTAACTAATAGCCGTAGATAATACTTGTATACACCGATACACTCCTGAAATCAAAGTACTGTCGAAACAGGACGATAAAGGATGAATCGGCTGGGAAAAGGGCAAATGATTGTTTGATCGGTCCAAATAGTGATGGATGTTGCGTCAATCGACTATCTCGAAAAAGAAAAAGCAATACCGGTGGCATGATTACTTGACAAGGTAAAGGCAAAAATTACCAAAGGCAAAAATTGAGGAGTTGGGCTCTATCCGGATCTGATCTCCAGTGTCTTTTCTGTTTCTTAGTCTTAAAGTATCGCTAGGAGGACAGAGGTTTTCATTAAATGAGAAGACGATCACATTTGTAAACGCCTATTTTGAGGAACAAGATCCCGACTACTGGGCAAAATGCTTAGATTCAAAGAAAACAAGGAAATTGTGTTAAGAAGTAAAACTGAATTTGACAAAAAGAAGACTACTCATTTTTTGCTTAACACGCTGTATTCATTCATTTCTAGTCAACTAAACCAACCAACCAATACAAAAACGGTTCACAGTTAATTTGTTAAAAGGGCCCTACAATTTACTTACAAACCCCACATAGTGGAATCTAAACCCGCAAGCCGACAAAAGAAATCACACGAAATCAAAATTTATATCCATTACATAATGGACGCTAACCATAACAATAATCCCACAGCTACCGCTCATCGTTAGACCGATTATTTCGGGCAGGGGGCGCAACGATAGCCGCAGATGGCGATAAATAGAAGAAGAGGAATCGTAACTAATTTAATTATTTCGTCAGCGGTGCAGAAATAAAAAGGATGATGGTGGTGGTGCCGTGGTCCGATCTACACTACACGCATTTGAAAGAGAAAGAGAGAGAAAGGGAGACAACGGACCGGAAAACTAGCCATTATACGGCGCTATCTCCTTATTTAGTGGCTGATAGCGCGCTAATGTTTCCGTCATTAGTCAGCTGCGTTTAATGAAGGTTACCGATACGTCGATGAGACCATTCTTCTTTTCTATACCAACATGTTACCTATCTACCTACCTATGTGAATGTGCGCTCTTTTAGATTAATGGGCGAAGACGGCATCATTACCGTGTCGTCATTATCTTCTTTGCGGTGGGAAGTTTGCCTTGCTTTTCTGTTGGGCATCTGTTGTATTCGCAAACTATCTAAGTTTCTACGACGAATCATTTGATTTACTTAAGTCAATATCAAAAAAAGTGCAAAGGATGCCAGATTTCTACAAATAGAGCATTTTCGCTAAAGTTTCTGTCAGTCAAACCTTCGGAAGGGTTTACTGGTGGTATTTACCCAATACCAACAAAATCACTTTTAATGTCAATTTTTTCCAACGCAGAGAGTAATTTGTTGAAAGTAAGCCCTCTGAAAGAAACGAGGTATTAGATATACATACAAAACCGACAAATTTGGAAAGAGAGATGATGATAGCAACGACTGTGGTGTAGGATGGCAAACAATACAAGTGTATCGGTAACTGGCGCGTTTCTTCCTATTCACGAGATAATTATGCGGTGCTGTTCCATCGAGATGAAACCATCCAAGCGTACTCGGTTAATGTGCCATGCTAAGAATTGTTGAACAAATGACGCCGCACCAAACATTAATCCGAACTTAACTTGGAGTCTCCTCTGTTCACCATGTTCAACATTCATATCGTTAATACACAAAAAGGTGAAATACTATTAAATATATACATTATAAAGCAATAGGTGAGAAGCCGCCGCTGTTGTTGCTTTGGCCAACGTTCCGTCATTAATTTTCCTATAAAAGGGGACGCTTCTGACATCGTTCTATTCACCACGAGAACGTTCGTAATTAATCAGTCCTATGAATAGGGATCTAAATGCTTAACTCTATCTTACTGATTAACTCTAAGTAAGCCTTCTTGAAAACTTAATAGTGATGTTGTTGTCAAAGAACTGCGGTGCAGTTATAAAAAGAAGTTAAGTTTCATCATGGATCAATCCAACCGACCATAGCTTTATGAATAAAGTTTAAAAAAGAGAATTACCAGGATTTGTGAAAACATTCAATTCAATTCAATACATAACCTTATGGTCAATACATGTTTCGTAACAAACTCCTGGATATTTTACTTATTTGCAAGAAGACTTCAAGAAGTTTTTGCCTAATTCGTCAGTTACTTTATCAATTTCAACCATCACATTTCTAATTCTTTAATTCATCCAAAGGATGGCAAGATATGAGCAATATTTTAATGTTTTATGGAGCATAATATGTTACCAATTTTTGGCCTCCTAAGACGCCTTCCTTTGTAAGCAACAAATCTGGAATAAAGGCGACTCTTAGGTGTCCCAGTCTTCTGGAATGGGAAATTGCCGTTATTGCGTAAACAGTAGGAAGCTAAACTTTAACAAACATCGTAGAGTATTTAAAAATATGTTCGTATGTACAGAGTGGTCGACAAGTAGAAAACCGGATACTGAGTCTGTCATTTTAAATAGAACACCCTGCATATTATTACGTATTTCTAAATATCCGAAATGCAAGCACCTTTTGGCTTAAATTTTTACAAGATTAAATTCCGGACTTGAAGAAACACTTCTAAGTATAGAGTATGAAAGCTTAAAGGGGCTAACACCGAAGGTAGGATCAAGGCCTACATTTTAGGCCAAATTGAGGGACTAGGATAGCAGCTTCAAGAATACGAAGTTAATTATTAGTAATCTTTGGAATTAGTTTTTCTTTAACGAAAAATACATGCAAAAAATGATTTAAGTAATTGAAGTGGCTTTCAATGTTTGATAACAGAAAGATAAAGCAGCTGAATGAATTAAGCAAAGAGCTAACTGCACATTTGCGCATCAAATATTTCCAATTCTTACATGTAAACCTAAAGGACCACCAGAGGCAAGAGGCGGTGAAGGCACTGCATTAACTGTTTTAACAATATTCGCCGCAGCTTGCCTCTTGTAGGCAACTAGCTTTCTAGTCTAACAAAATCCAAGTGTACTACATAGACAATGTCTACGTACTGAAGTTGGAAAACAGTCCTCGCTCCATTAGGCTAAGATCAAGTATTCAACATCGTCTGGTATATCAACTACTTCGGTGGTAGATCATATTTAACGTTGAGCACATTAAAAAAAATCAAATAATAAACATCGAAAAACAATACGATACACTTTTTGATATGTTGATCTGGTCCAGTTCATAACCATTTCTTCTAATTTTTTTGTTTTAGACTTTCTGTATACTTTTTATTGATTTTATATTTCCCACTGTTTGACGAGCTTTTGGAACTGAATTTAAGCCATTCACAACTTGGTTTATTCTATGCAATACACAATGATTGATGTTAAAGGCAATCGTTCTCGTGCTTTTTCCTGGTGTGTGTATCTTGGATAAATAGTACATTGTAGATAACATTAGCTTTAACACATTATAGTACTAATGCCCAAACTGACTTTTTTTTCTGAAAGTCATTTGATCATGCATTCAATGATGAAAAAAAAAAACAAATTGTGGCAGGTTACATACATGCACCGCATATAGGCCAAGGATCTTAAAATATTGATAAAGCACTTCAAAAACCAGCTCCACATAGCGTACATTGATCTGGTGGATTATGCGGTTCTAAACGAGACCAAATCTGGTGATCCACGCTGATCTATTACGGTCACTAAAACAAAATGGGACGTTTAAAGTTATTTGAGAACTGCAAAAAGCATTACAAAATAACCTTCTGAAGAATGAAGAAAATTATGAGCAAGATATCTTAAAAATTGATCTAAAATCTACCGACATCAAGGAAATGTGTGTATGGCATGCTTTACCAAATTTTCACATAAGTACCAAATTTTCAGTAGATACAACGCGAGAGCACTAGATTTCATTCCCCTAGCCCTCGATTTCATTCCCAAGTATAAAGAAGATAAATGGAAAGTGAGAATTGTACTTAAAAAAGTTATTGATACCGTTTGCTCACCTAATTTGTAATTTTCTGAACATATGAAGTTAAAGATTACAATAAAGAAATATTTGGCACTAATTATGAAAAATTTCAACTTTCTAAAACCAAAACATCATCATTTACTTCATTATAGCAAAGTACTGGAGACGTTTGGCGCATTAGAGAGAATTTAAATTAATTTAACTTAACAAATAAATTAATAACATTGTTTAGTCTCTTTTCTAGTATTTACTATTGGTTTATTATACCCGCTTTTACTACCAAATTTAACACGTCAACATTCAACTTCTAGCAAGCATTACTACAAATTGCAGCACTCTCTTAAGAAAAATATTATAAATTAATGTAGAACCATTGAGCAATCTATGTAGTGAGAATTATTATAATCCTTGTCTGTGCGCCTGAAACCTATTTTACTATAAACTGTATGGCAGATCGCAACAATGCTACTATACTTTTTTCTTCAGTGTAGCCAATACCAAATGTATTTACCGTGTTAAACGTCTGCCAATTATTACGAGACAATTCCCGATAAAAGATAACGGCAACTATAGGAACCAGTTATTTTCCTTATTTCTGAAACCAAAGGTTTATTGTTCTTGAACGTGTCTCTTGCGTACACTACATATTCTGGACTTTCTCTAACATTCAGTAATTAATTGTTTCGGTAGAAATTATGTAATCTTCCACGCATTTTTATCAGAAAAACTCATTTTCAGAAGAGCTAGTAAAAGGATTGTGACAAAAAGGGATGCAATCAGGTATATACCCCTCGAATTAATGCCTTTCTTCAGAGGACGAACACAAGCATACTAGAACCGAAGGTTCGATGTAGTAGCAGTATAACTTTGAATGGATCAACACGATAATCGTTGAATAGAAAGAGTGAGAAGTTAAAGCAAAAACCAAATCGAAATACGTGGATACGTGGGTGTATACAACTCCGCTGACAAAGACCTGGCAAATGTATGACTTGTTTGGATTGGGGATTATAGGAAAGGCTGACGTAGAGGTGGTCTACGGACACGCACACACAAACACTCGAACGCACGCACACAAAAAAACCATCCCTTTCACCCTTAAACTCGCATTCACACGGATACAAACGAATATAAGGACCCATTGACCGAAAAAGGCCATTACCCTAAAACGCTGTCATTCAGGAGACACCCTGCTTCACGCAGATATGGCCCGGCGATTTATTGTGAAGGAAGCCGGGCGTGTGGGGTGGTTTTCTATGCGCCGTTTCGGGGGTACATCTATGAATAAGTTCTCTCTCTCTTCAGGTCGACCCGTCCAATGCTAACAACTATTATTTATGTGTAACGATTTATTTACGAAAGATGATTCGACGATAAATTTTTTTCTCGTTCCGTTTTGCTGCGAAAACCCGGTAAATCACTTCGAGAATTTGCTTTGGCATTTTCGGTCGAGACCAGGTAAAATATTGCATTGTATACGGTGGACAATCAATGAATATGCCGTGCAGTTCTGTCTGAATCGTCCCTTTTATTTTTTTCGGGTCCAATAAAATGGTTATTTTACGTCAATTTAATGATATATTCATTAATATACCGTTTTACGATTTTAAACTGCTCGGAATATTTGAAAGTAATAAATATCGACTACATGTATTACATATGTATATGGGATATTAAGTGGATTATTTTTGATTTATTTTTAGGGAAATATGAAAAAGCGCTAACTGCAATATAGTATAAAATATTACTTTTTTTTTGTAAATTAATATTTACATGTTTACTTTTTTCTACAAATACTTTTTAACGTGATTTAATTATCCACAATATAAACATAATTAGCCAGATACTACGGATACACGTGACTATACAGTGAAAAGTCACACCAACAGAGAGCTGTGGGGCGTAGAATATTGTTCGTTGTAGGGAGGTGTTCGCTATAGAGAGATTTAACTAGAACAGAACTAGAAGGTTAGATATAATCCACCAAGAATTTTATCCGTTTACATCAGCAGCATGTTAGAATTTCTATTAGTGCAATTATTCTCATTTATTACGGAACCTTTGATTATAGATCGATACAAACAGATAAAAATACACATTTTATACGTTTACCTGCATGTTAACATTGCGGATTATAATTTATTGTTCATAGTGAATTCCTCCAACAGCTCCTAAAGCACTTCGCAAATCGTTCGAAAGATCTGTACAACTCAATTCTACCGAAGTCTTTCATATCCCATTTCACGCAAACTCGTCGCCCCCGATCCTGTTACTTCAATATACATTCGCACTGGAATGACCGTAAATATTTTGCTATTGCGATTCTGTTTTGTCATACAGACGTCTACTATTGCCCCCACGAAGATGATAAATCACGTCCGCTATACGAATGTTTTGGTTGCGGGTGGTCAGAGAGAATACGGCAAAAAAAGAGAGCCAGTCGGGGATTAGGTTTGGTGACTTCATTACGTCGAACATGATCTCGCACCTGGGTCGTAGATCATTGGCGTGCGGAGTTTTCGTTGGCCGCTGGCCTCTTCCGGCGTCCGGCCCCGGTTGGGAACAGGACAGCTGTGATAATGTGCTTAGTTCGACCACTCGACGGGGGATAGAAGTACTTAATCACGGGTACTTTCAATTGAACGGTGGTTACTTGCAGTTTTCTTTTTTTTTTAGTTCGCTTCGATTTAATTTAAATAGCTCTAGTAGAAAATTTCGTGATGTATTTCCTATAAAAGGAGCAAAATGTTCTTTAATGCTCTGAAGTATTTGAATTTACTTGTAGCCAATACCTCTAAACTAGCAAACTGGTTTGAAATATGAAAATTACGTTTGGAGACTGAAGTAGTGTGCAATGGAGAAAGCCTTTGACGAAGAGACCGGCGGTCAAAAAATAAACTAAGAAAAAATATCAAATGGTGGTCCAAAATTGGAAAAAACTATATTGTTACATGTATTAATAAACGCCAGAAAAGACAATGGATGTTGATATTGATAACACATACCTCGGACATTTGGGTTTCCATGCTCAACGCCAAAGTAAATACAGGCAACTCTTTGTTTTCGGGTTGACGCATAATTTAGTGTAAAGAATGCAGCAATTAGTCAAACAGAAGCATTCATTCTAACAACTTCCTTTAATTTTACGCACATCCGAAAAGGATTTTGGTAATCTAGATCTCCTAGAAAGAATGTAAATTTTAGTAGCATCCGTTGTTGCGAAGATAAATCAATAATTACTGTGACAGATGAACGAATAAATCATTTCATTTAATCCGTTGAGATAGAACTACAGCCAGACATAAATCTAAAATATAGTTACCGTAGACATTCTCACGGAATTCAGCAGAACAGCGATATTGTATTTGTTACGAATTTATTATCGACAATGCAGAGAAAGCCGGAGGACATCTAAAACTGACAAAATCCGAATTGGACGGACCTAATGCGCTTATCGACAAAGGACGATGGAAACGGGAAACGCGTCTTTTTCAGGCGAACACATATAACGGCAATTGTTACAACGTTGACAGTAAGACACCCTTAGAGAGGCAGAACCGGCGCGTATGCCGTCACATATGTTATTTTCGTCATTATGTCCAGTTCAAGTTCGAAAGAAAATCGGATTATATTGGCCATCGTGTACAGCGGACCGAACGGTTTTCGTTCGTTCGGCCGGCCAAATCAGATCGAAGGTTCCGTTGTCGCGTTGGAAACGATATATAGAAAAAGGATCAGAGCGAGCTGTTTCCTCTGACCCACCCACAGAACGATCTGACAAATCGGATCAAAAAGTCGACAATATTGTCGCGGTATACAATGGACCTGGAACGGGATTTAACACGTCGATGTGTCCGCAGCGGTAGTCGATTTTAGCATTGTGCGAACGCCGTTCGGAATTTGTCGGATCCCTGTATGAAATCGTGTCCTATTCGGTTTACAATGTTCGTAATAGCCTTGTTTATTTTTGCAAGTTTTGTCATATGATTTAGTTGTGTTATTATGAAACGCGTTGCAACATAACTGGTTAATTGCCTTTTGTTCCTGGTCTTAGTTTACACACAACGCATTTCGCCCTTTCGATGATTTTGACCGACGCGTTGATTTTTTTGCGTTCGGAAAAGGACATTTATTCGTCTGAAATATGCTTAAGAAAGGAACAAGGAATATCGTCAATTCCAGCAGAACTTTTGCTACTAATATCTGATGATTTGTAGAATTTCAGCAGCATCGATGGGCTGTAGATATAAATTATTGTTTACATCAGGCACATCGCCAAAAAACTGCTTGAACAAGTCTGCCACTTCAGCAGATCCCTTTATCAATTCAATTTTAAAGCCTGCCATAACCTCACAAGGCTTTAGTGTGTAAACTGTGTGCGTAAAGTGTTGCATGATTTTCTCCTCGCCGTAAATGGTGAAACGCAGTTAACTGCACCCTATCTGGGCAATGTTAACTCGGGTCAGTATCGACTCCAAGACTAACAATCGAGCACACTAGCTGCTGCGCTACTAACCCCGTTGCCTGGCTAAACAGATCAGAGGAAATTCGATGAAATCTTTGATGCGATTTAACAGAGGAAACCATATTTATGGACCTAAAAGGTGAAGTGGTTGGAAACCACTGGTACAATCTAAATCACGACATAGGTCGATCTAAAATCGTACTTAACATCCATAAAAATTCGAAGACAACTCGAAGATAGAACCGTGTACATGTTGATGCGATCGGCCTCACGCTGTGCAGCGTACAACATTCACACCTCAATATGCTAGCGCGTATCGGTCACCTCGCGGTAGGAACGATTCCAACACCGGCACTGACACGGCCAGCGTTCACCGAACATTTTTATTATGTAAATTGGTTAACGCCGCGCCGTTATAACCATATTCAAGCGTATGTATCGTCTACATACACATACCCGGTACAGGTAGAGAAGTATCATTTTTACAACAGCAATCGCTTCTTATGCTCGCTCCTCTACGGTTGGTCAGTGGTCGCGATCGTAAATCACAGCCGATTAACATAATATTTCTATAATTTTGATATATCGCCTGGGTATTGTGTCGTGATTTTCTATTAAGATACCCGAGCTTCGGGGATTATTAATTACACGAACATTAGTTTCGAGCGCTTGTGTTGGTTTTGTCGGCCGGCGGTCAAAATATAGCGTATAAATTTCGATCGGTAGGTAAATTATGATGTTAGGCTGCCTCGCTGGTATTCACCGAAGAGGATTTTGTATTTAAAAAACGAGAAAAAAGGAAGGGTTGTGAAGAAGTGAATGTGTTACTTTGTTACAGGCGAAGATAATATATTCTTACCTGGGAAACAATGTTTTACATGATATCGTAACAGTATAATGGTTTTTAAAAATAAAAATATAAAAGGCAGACCTGATGAGATGTTGACTCGTTTGACAAAATTATCATCATACCTTAGGATTGCCTGCAGATCTAATATACAGAACCTGGATTTATGGGGCTTATCTCTATAATTTCTGAGATACATCCAAGTGGTTTCTTGTGTTGCAGCTCACGAAAGCTATGAGTTCTAGATATCCTGGCCAGATTGAAGACTCGCCTGTTATGCACTTTTTAAAGAAAATGCTCTAGTTAAAACTTAACAAACTCAACATCGAGGTTAGCTGACATTAGCGCCAGGTGTACATCAGGCATAGTAAGTCCACCATGTGCACACGCTCAAAATTAATATCTCTCTGGTGGTAGTGAGCTTGCTTTTGGAAGCTGTATCTCAGCAAGTTCAGCCAACAACGATGTGGTGAGAGGAAATAGTAACTTCTCTTCTGTTCATTTTCCTCACCTACTGTTTCGATGTTTTAGCTACCAAGGTTGCAATGATTCCAGCCATTTCCTTTTAGCAAAGATTAGAAACTCAAGATTAGAAATTAGACATAATATGGGATTGTGGGAAGATCCAATATTTTCCTCCAATTCCTTGAACACACTAAATCATCGGCTGGTACGTAATTGTCACAACAAGGTTTATCTAAATCTGTTACTTTTCAAAGCAATAAAAGTCACATTTATAACGAGAAAAAAAGCGGCCTCCCCTTTATATATCTATAATTTTCCCTCTTTAATATACACGGAGGATATCGCGTTACACGAAAATATTCCTCTCGGATATTCATAAATAATCCACTTCAGTTAGGAAATTAAAGCGGAAAGACAACACTCATAACTTCTCAAGCGGGTGCATTAAAAAATATACGATCCCGCATAAACCCGACCCCGATTCCTTTAAAATTAACTCGTAACGTAGCCGTCTTAGCTGGAAAGGCCGTCGTAAAATCGTGTAATAGGAAGAAGCATGCCCGTACACATTTTAAACATCCTCCCGACACCTATGTACTGATTTACATATTAAAATAGAAATAACGATCGAAAAACAGGCCGATAAAAGTGTTTTACTCGTGAAAATACGTCTTAAAGCGCGGGGAAAAACGACCCAGTCAGACAAAACAAACTCCCCGGTTATTTGTATAACGGTTATTTTGAAAACATTTAGTCTTAACGTCCCCCTAGAAGGTCGTAAAGTGATATTTAATCTATCATAATTTTCGACTAATAAAAAAATATCTTCAAGGTGTTCTTCGGATGGGGGAAGATGGGACGATGATGATAAAAAATGGTTATGCGTCAAGGAAGAAGAGACATTACTGCGAGAAGTAATAATATAGAGTTACTAAACGGGTAATTGGTAACACGCTCGCTGCAATAGCAATATTAGGAGTACATAATTACATAAGTTCGCATTTGTTGAATCGTCAGTGTTTTTTTTTTGTTTCTGTTCGAACTTGTATCTTCTACACACTTTATAGTTTGCTTCGCATTATTCTTAATTTAATGTCTGTATTTTTAGACAATAAACGTTAATTATTATTATTATTAAATCATCATTAAACTATCTAATTTTAATTATAACATTATTTCGTTCCCAATCAAATTTCTCATCGCTGCTTAAGAACAGTCAACTCAATCCGAATAAGGAACTTGAGTTCGCGGATTATGCCAATTTATTGTAATTTATTATTAAGGAACTTATTCATTGGGTTCGTACAATTTTTCAAAAATTAGCACCGTTGTACTTTTATTGAAATATATTTCTTTTTTTGCAGAATCCTTAAAGCTTCTTAGGTGTTAGTTATTGCAGAGATGCTTTGCCAGTTGATCTTGCAAGTTGCCATTTCACATACAATGAAGTGCGATAGTCGTATTGAATATAGTTTCACAGACAAGATCTGCATCAGATGAGGACATTTTCAGAAAATCACTAAAGATCGCATTATTTTTCAAATGTCAATGACAATTGTCGAACGAAACACTCTAAACTATTTTTTTTGTAATAACCTAATTTATTGATAATTTAACATATATTTTGATGATATCTTTTCATTATTCCGCTAATTGTATTAAAATAGGTTGGTACTTTTTATTTACCAAAAGATATATATGACTAAAATAAGAATAACAATAATGGTAATAATAGCAAGATCATTACCATCCCCAACGATGGCTCTTACTTTAAAACAACAAATCACGTACATGGTAGGCCCAGGTTTCCAGGTTCCATGCAGAAAACATGGTCGGGAAAAATTACCATTGACCGACAAAGTAGATGCTGTATGCAGAATGGATGGTAAGTCGTTGGAATTCTTATGGTCTGGGGAAATACCGAAGAAACTACAGAATAGCCTCCAAACCTTACATCTGGAAGAAAAGCTGCATCTGCACCTACACCATGAAGTACATATGGCATCTTGTGCAATGTACCAATGAGACAATGCTACAAACCTTTGTGAATGAACAAACCATTTTAAATGTTTAAATCGTAGCATTTTCTAAGCAAAACCATATGGCTAGGCCAAAATTTTACCTTTATTAATTAACATTTCTTTTTCTGTAAGACGGGGATCTTATATTACGTGACGATTCAGGCGTGGCCTACACTGAAGCTTAAGAAAATATGAACTAGTCGAAATATCTTTAAAAAATATTTATATTTTTTCGGTATTTTACGTGATTGTAGCAACGCAGAGATATAACTTTATAACCTTTCTAAGTAATGCCACTTATTCCTGAATAAGTAGCAGATGTAGCACGTGTCGATCAGTATCTTATTTATCTTTAAGAAAATTTGTATTAATTACCAAGTTACTAGTAGAGGCTATAATGCAAACTATCGAAAATTTTCAAAAAACTTATCAGCCAACACCGTGACTGAATTCCTGAAATTTTTTACAAGATATCTTTTAAGCTTAAGTTAAATATTTGGGAACTGACAGAATGTTTAGTTTTACAAGTAAATATCTATGAAAAGAATAGCAAAAATAAATAATGTCGTAAATTCAACCTTCCCTGTTGTTATAAAGCAAAATATACATAAATCTGCAAGTAGTTAGAAAAGATAGAATATCTTTCAAAGAGAAAAATGCGCTCAATTTCAAGACTCGATGAGGTGGATAGATTTAAGCTGCTGTTAGGTTTGTTCATGTGCGGGTAACTGAGAAACAGATTGTTCTGATTATTAAACGAAGATTTAGATCCAAATATGATTATTTACGCAGTGTTTCTAATAGAGAAAATAGCAACATTTAGGCCTTTACAACTTTTTTCCTTTCTAATTTGTAGAGTCAGTTGACAACGATGCTTTTTAGTAGATAATTATTTACTTTATACCTTTAAGTATAAGGTTTTAATTGATTTAATTTGTTTCAAAATAAAAGTAACTCCAGACCTCTCACACGCTTGTAGTTTTTTTTGTAGTCTTCAAATCATGATCCTTTATTATCACTTCATTAAGGAAAAAATATGGTTTGTAAAATTTTTTGCTTGTTCTAAGATCCACAAGCAACAGCAAACTTATATTATTTTATACTTGGTACTATGCAAATAACAAAATAACAAAACTTATGAAGAATTTTAAAGAAGAGGAGAGTTATGTGTTATGGAAGGTAGTAGAATTGCAAAAAATAAGTGAAAATAATTGTGCTTTGTGAACGCATTAACTGTTCCTTTCCTTTAAATAAAAATAATCATCAACAAGATATGAAAGGGATCGCCATCGACCTAGCTCGTTTACCTGGCGCTGGAGATGATTCTAAGCAAAAGGTATGGCCAAGGCGTCGACTGCAGATCATTCGAGGAGTTGGTTTATGAAATGACGGCAAATTACGCGCCATTTTATGATCACGATGGAGTGGTGACCTGTAAGATGATAATTGGACTGAATTGGATTGGAAATAAGAGATTTGGTCAGGAATTTGTTGCAGGTTGATCTAGTACGATGAACGACGTGTTTACCATATTAGAAATCACACACCCTTCAAAGACATTAACTGGACCAACATCTACGAGAAATCCATGAAGTCCGAAGTCCATGATATCCAATGTTCCGGTAATTCTGGTGGCGAGATCAATTTTCAAGTGGAACTGATCAACAAATATGATAAGGAGTTTGGAAATACCTGAGTTTAATTTGTCCAGAACATGCTGTTCTGTTTGTAGTAAGGTTTGTGTAATGTGCAAAGTGAGCAGGTTTGTTAGTTTTGATTTAAAAAACACAGAAGGAGCCATTTTGTAGAGTGTCGGGAAATTTGTTGCAAAAGTCTAGTATTATTTATCAAGTCAAAGAACAAAAAAAAATATTTATGTGCAATATTTTTCTTGTAAATTTTCCTGTAAACACAATAAATTATTTAAAATAATAAAGGAAGTTACCATACCTAGAACCTAATTTTATTGAACTTGTTAGTCGTGTTGACGTTCCAATTCTTTCTTTTAGTGATTGCTAAATGAACACAAAGTTACCTAGTCTTGGCAAAATTGTTATAATGCAAAGTGACGATTACGATCTTTTTGGACAATATTATTATGTGCTCATAAATATATGCATTACTAGCCTAAAGTCCAGATTATTTACACTAAAAATAGAATTCAGCATTTACATCTCAAAGAAAAAAATCATTTCCCAACCTCTTCTTTCCGTTCTATTTTTTTACACGCTCCAAACTCTAGCAGTAAATTCCTCGAACATTTTCCAACCTCTATGATGTACAACTTCGTTCACTTAACACCATTTTTCTTCATCTTCATCCCATCCGCCGAGTTGGTCGGCCGACGTCGCTTTTTCTGCCGCCGCCACTTCTTGCGGCTGCGGATACTTACTCCTTCCCTACGTTTCCCTAACCGACGAGGTCGCTTTATCAGCGAGCCTATCATTAATATCACTTTTATATCCTCGAGATGCTCGACTTGTATATTTCTTGCATCCAGCTAGCGGCGGCGGGCTACCGCTAATGGTGATAAACATTGTCTACTACAATGTATTCTCGAAGACCCTGAACTGCGTCAGTGTATTGCTTTGGCGTACGGAAGTACGAAAATATACGGGTGGTTTTTAAATATTAATCGATGTCGATGGGGGTTAATCAAGAAATGTGTTCGTGACGTATCTGTTGTATTTGGGACTTGTGGAGCTCCCAATAGAATTAAGAGCAAGAAACTTGGGCCTGCTTAAGTCGATTTATCTATAAAATTTGAAAAATTTTGTAAATAATTGAAATATAAAGAAACTTATTTGTCAACATAACGATAAAGCTCGCATTATAGGTGTACTAAAAGTTCGAAGCAAGTTTAGTAAAGTGCATCCTTCAAAAAGCTTTGAAAAAAGCAGGGTTGGACCAGTGATAGTTTTTGTTAACATGGCCGAGAGGAACCAGAGCATCTGTCTATAAAACTATCTATTCACCAGTACCTGTTACTTTTACGTGGAGGGAAGAACTGGAAAAAGAAACAATGGAAAATTACAAAGAGTGGAAGCTAAATACCACAGAAAATTCTAGAAGTGAAGAGAACCGGCAAGAAACGAAATGAAGGCATTAAGAACGGAGAAAAAATCACTGAAATAAATATTGCAACAGACAGAAATAGGATAGTTTAGGCATCCAGTAAAGATGGAGGAAAAAACACACCTGAGGAAAGTTTTGGAGGCGACGCCAATAGGAAAATGTAAACGAGGAAAACCTAGACAGAAATTGAGCAACAATTAAACAACAAAAAGGAAAAGACTGGAACTCAGAAAAAGGGTCAGAAAAAAGTTGGACAGATTCATCTTATCTTTTGTTCTTTTCTATAATCTATACATAAGAATAAAAAAGTATGCAGGAGGTTAAAGTGGCGGTGGATATAAGAGGCGACGAGAAAGCATGAATGAAATTTGGTTAGACGGTCTAATCTGAAACAATCTCAATTTACGTTTGGCTGTCATCGTCCATCGTGGTGCGAAGTACAAATGATGTAAAAACTAAACGAAAAGTAAGATTTTATTGAGCACATTAGTCCCACCCCAGATGTTTTTAGAATCTTACTCGTCTATGCTGATACTTTCTCGTTGAAGAAATTAGGAAAATCAATCTTTACTAAATCAAACGATTTACTTCTTTTTAACGCAACCACCCTCGTATCCTACCACTTTCTGAATTCGCAAAAGGGCGGAGGGTGAGAGAGAGACTTAAGGGCGCAGCGGGCGAAGGCGCAAAAGACGAGAGAAGAAGAAGAAGTTTAAGACTACAAAGTTTATACAGTCATCTTTTTAAATTTACGACATCCTCGAAGGTTTTTAAAACACCACTAAAGTAATTTTGAAACATGGTTTTAATTTTAGCGAACTCGCTTGCATCAAGGAAGCGGACGGCGAAGGGAACGAGGAGGAGGACAGCTTATGAAGATGGAGGCGAGGAAGGAGGATGGGAGGGAGACAGGAATATAGGGGGAGTTAATAACTACTCCGGCAAGGAGCGGAATGACAAGCCTTCGCATGTGTTACACCTAGGAGGTATGCGGATACGCGTTGGAAACATATGTCGATATGTTCTCGTGAAGAAATTAGTGGCGAATTATGAAATGAAGTAAGGAATTGGTTTTATAAATGGATGTGGAAGGTTCTTATTACGGATTTCGAATTTCTCACACATTTCTTCTGTTCTCTCTGTTTTTCTGCTTAATTTTCGCAATTTGGTAAGTACGTACTTCTTACTTTAGGTGTTAGTTTTTAAATACCGGTTGAGCAGGTTACTGAGCTATGGTACTTTTAATCCCATGTTTAAATTTATTTTAAAGCGTTTTAAACTGGTTATTTCAGATATTTGAAGTAGTCAAAGCAAAATTGGTGTCACATACTTCGATTCTTAGCTGAAGTAAATATACCATCAATGCCTTGTTTTTCTACTGAGGACTAATGAATTGGTTCAAAATGAAGTTGAAGTAAAATTGTAACTTCGGTCAACAAACCTCACCAATTAACGAAAAGGCCCATCAAGTTGAAAAATCCTCTTTTTTTTAAATTATATTTACCACGTACATAAATACAGCGTTGGTATTCATGTACATACACAGCTCAGAAATAATATGAAATTACCAAAAAACAATGTCCAAGATTTCTGTTAGTTTGGAACTGTTTTTTAGTTCGTGACTTCGATTATTGTTACATTCATTCTTCAACAAAATTTTGAATGGACTTCATTTATTTTAAATCTGCTTCAAATTGTTTTAAAATCAGAGCAAACAGCCTCTGATGCTCGCTCATTATACCGGGTGTTCATTTGAAAACTTCCCACCGTACATTTCTGGAAATCTGGAAATTTATGAAAAATCTCCTGGAACACGTAAGAAGTACTATCGAGGGGGATAAGTTTTTATGCAAAAATTGACTCGCACACTTGAAAAGCCAATATTAATAACAGAAATCTGGCGTAATGAAGTATTATGATTTATGCCGAAATGACCCACCACTTCCACATGAGCGGCTTTATTCAAAACTCTCGGCTGTTTATGTTCTACACTTGCAACAGATCCGGTCTGAGTAAATTTGTCGATAAGATCTACATAGGATATACCTACGAGATGATTTTTTTATCCGGATGCCTTTCTTTAAATGTTGCGGCAGTTTGTTGAGCACATTGCTTTTCGACATCATAAATTAATTTCAACCCTTTCTTGCCAACTGTAAACCATTATTGTTACTTTACTTGATTAACTTTGGGTAACTTTGGATAACACTAAATAACAATCTTTTTATGCCAGTGCCTGTTTTTCATTTATACCGTTACTTTAATTTTCTGCAAAAAAAAATTAACCAACGAATGCAAAATCGGCATAAAAACCTACCTAAGACATGCATTTTTATTTATTAAGTAACTGCAAACGGAATAACAAATATTCTGCATTAAACTAACTTAAAACTTGAATAACCATAAGGCTATTTATTTTCATTGTTTTTGAGAAATTTTTAAGGTTTTTTAATATTGGTTTTTGTTGCTCCCAAAACAAATTGATCAGCTAGAAATAGAAACCAAACCAAGAGATTTTTAAAAAATCTCGAATTTCGATCAATTTCAAAAACCTAGACGCCCAAATGTACTGTTTCAAAAGACTATTAAAATGAGGTATTACTCGATACCTCTTTCCATTTAAGATTTTTAAGGAGGTAGCTCCCGGGGGCAGAGGGTTCAAGTAGGTAAGTCAATTTTTGCATAAAAAGTTGCCCCCCTCGATAATATTTCTTACGCATTTCAGGAAATTTTTCATAAATTGTTATTTCACAAAAATTCCTGACCTTATAAAATACTGCGTGAACTTTTGGAGTTACGTTTATACCTAATTTCAGGTATTCCAGCTTAAAGTTTTCAATTTTTCAATAATTTGGATCTAAAGTAACATTAGAACAAGCTTTTACTATGTCTTCACGAGCTTGTAAGCAAGTTATGTGATTATACATGCTGATTAGCAAATTCTCTTCTAAATAATTTAAATTGCGCAACAATTTCAATCAAGCATTATCTCTCTTTGCACTATTGCTTGTAGGACTATTGCTTTAACACCAGAATCTTTAAACATCTTTGTATTTAACCGTTATGTTGACTTTGAACATTTAAACATATTTTGAAAAAATCCCAATTTATAAAGGATCGACATCTTACTGGCTTAAGCCGTATTTTTCAATGACAAATTCAATAAACGCTTTCAAATTTTTACAGCATAGTACATCTTTTTGCTTTCGATCTTTTTCATGGTCGTATTGAAGAATTGCTTGTTCTGTTGCAAAGAAATTATCCACTTGGCACTGTTTTACTTTATAATAATTTTTTCTTTACATAGGTTTCAGGACGTAGTTTAGAGTTTTATAAACATGAAATTAACTTGAGGGTGTTGTTTATACTAAAATTTTACCTGAGCTATGTTTACCAGCTTGCTTTTTGCCACAAATTAATCAATTTCTTCGGAAATTGCCACGTCTTGCGATTATTAATGTGCACCATTCTTCAATTTAACTTTCCTTGATTATTTCTAAAGAATTTTCACCGTTATAAAGAATACAATTACACTCGAAGACATTTTTATTGAATATATGGTTGGACTATAGATTTGTTACATATGATACTTTGCAAGATTTATTCGTCTAACATATCAAAGACTAAAATAAATAACAAAGGAAACCCATCACTGAATTAACGCACATACACACACAATAAATGATGAGGTTTTAATTCGGCAAGCTACACAGTTCTCACATAAAAACCTCGTATATAAAAATAATGTACAATACGGAGCTGTAGCTGTGAATGCCGTATCTGAAGAGGTGGGCGGATATGGTTCAGCACTGGTAGTCATCAATTATCGGTGTAGACACGGTGTCTTTTCCTTATGCTCCGGCTCGTCTGCATATGATTGATGTCCTATTCGGAACGGACCCGTTCCTAAACTTTCGGAATGCAGGGTGACCATGACTACTACGACTACTGGTGACGAAGAGGCGATGGTCAACGAAGGTTCTTTTTTTCTTTATTTCTTTGGCTGTGCGCAAAAGATAACTTAGTGGCATTAAATATGATTTACTAATTGTGCTATGAAAAGTTGAATATTTTGAATCGAGAACTTTTAATTAGAATTACACACTTGCTTTGGGAATTATTAGATTTTGATTTCTTAGTAATTCGTGATCGACAAATTTCAATAGTTGAATGTAGGCTTTCACGACCGTAATCCATAGTAGAAATGTCTTTCGGGTGATGTCTTGTAGTTAATATTTTACTTGATGTTTCGCTGACCATCCTGTCAGCTTCTTCAGAAGCTTTCTAAAAAAAAACAGCAGTCTTTAGAAATCTTCTGAAGAAGCTGACAGCATGGTCAGCGAAACGTCAAGTAAAATATTAACTACACGACATCACCCGAAAGACATTTCTACGACAAATTTCAAGTTCTGGTTTTTTAAAATAATTATATTTGTTACTGGCAGAGGTGGTTTTTTGTACATATTGTGACCTGTAAACGAGTCTACGATTCGGCGTACAGTGGAAATCCTGGACTGTTAATTACAATTACTTCAAGTTTTTTTTTTATATATTATCAGCAGAAGCTCCAGATAATTGGAAAATGAATTGACGAAGCTCATATACGATATTCATGGCGTTAGTTAGAAAATACTGTAGGTTGGTCTCCTAGACGGCGGATGGCTGCAGGTATTCTGGAGCAAGATCCATGAATATTAGCTAAATCTACTTGAATAGTAGTCAAAATGAATGTGCTGCTTCTATCCATGCGCCCCAGTGCACAATGCGACAACGGGTTCTGGTGGTTTTTCGGGAAATAAACTTCTGCTTACAAAAGGCAAAAGCTTTCTTGACTGAGGATATCAATTTATCTAGATTCGGGTAGCTTTTCCTGACTCTCACTGATACTCCATGAAGAACATGTAAAATGTTACAAATAATAATACTTTTTGTTTATTTTCATCGTGCTCTTCACTCTGTAGCGATTTCAAACACGATGTTACGTAATGTGATATAGATTCTGCATTTTGTTTGGATTATTTTAATGCAAGTAGATACGTAGACATCGCCGTTTCGTTGTCTGTTACCTATACTATAATGTGTACATTACATACATGATGTTCAAGCTTATTGCCCGACTGCCGATCCTGCTAATAATAATCTCAATTATAAAGAACAATCTCCGTTCTACGAGATACGTTTTGCAAAGAATTTTCTTGTGGCTGTTCCAGTACAGAGTGTTCTGTATTGACATCGATTTCAGTCTTTTCTGAGCTGATTACCGATACTGTCCGATATATTACACAGTTACGTCACCTACTATTTATTTAGACCAATACTGTTTACTATCCAACCTCAAACTCAGATGTGCTGAACGCCACATCGCGGTCCTAGCTACATTTCGGAACCCTGAGTTAGCGGTTAAATTTGTGCAATCGCATTGCGAATTTTCGATGCCCAGTGCTTCACAATCAACCCCAAGAAGACGCAGGCAATTACATTTGCCTGAAAACAACACGATCTACTGCCAAAGATCAAAGTTGGGAGCGCTTCAAACTTTTCCCCGAGAGGTGCCAATAGACCACTTTACACACACTATTTACGCTCCTGAGCTTATGACAAGCTTTAAAAAGCTTACGCACCTCGTTGGGCCGTCACCATAAGAAGAATCAGCGTTCATCTGTGAGCGAACTCGCCATCCGTTTGGGGTAATCAATTGTTTTAATCGTATTTTATTACATTTACTTTTATAGATTATTATTTTCCATATTTTAGATCTTTTTATTTGGTTTACTTCAAAATTGTTTTTTTGTCGAGTTCCACCGGCGTGTGTAATTGGAAATTTTCCATTCTACCTATGCGCATAACTCGTAAGGGTAAGAGGAGTTTTGTTAAGCGGAGAAGAGAGAACAGTTAAATATATCAACATTTTTCTCGAACTTATTTTTGAATTTCCGGGTTCGAGATAATAATAATAAAATTTCTCAGCAAGGAAATTATCATCAATACACAGTTGCAGTTTCTAAGATGATTGTAAGACACTCTTCGAGAAATTAATTAAGAAAAAAAAACCAGGGGCGCGCAGCACCAATTAAGAGACTCAATTAGTAAATTTCAAAGCAATAAGGTCATAAATTACCATAACTTATTTACAATTTCCAACATTTATTATAAAGAAAGTAACGTGGCCGACTTGTGAAGAAGCAGATTCCATGACATCATCTAATAAATTAAGCAGGGCACTTTATAAATATGAGCACTCTGTAATAGAATAATCTACCGCATAGAATCGATACGCACAAATCTTTCATGAAGCGAAAATAGATTTGTATTGTATATTCGCGACGTAATGCAAATACACGTTATGCTCATATAATATACACGAACGTACGAACAATCTATTAAAACTGATAGAGGGCGGGCGAGGGAAATCGATCCAACGTTTCGACGATGGGCCGAACGAACCGCAATATGACCGAATACAGCACACACGTACAAAACTCTCTCTCGCTAGCAAAATAATCGCGTGCACTTAACTTATATTATACAATGCAATATAACGTAAAATATACATAAGTATGCCGTTGTTGCGGATTTGAATGCGCGGCGCTTTGCTTTGACGGGGCATATAAAATTTAATTTTCTAAATGCAATATCGTGTACCTAATTCGATTGGCGCTGTCGCTTTGCTACGCTCTCTTTCTCGTTCTCTTCGAGTTCGCTCTACAATAATAGGGAGTCCTGTCGAATAAATAAATATACAAGCAAATGGACTATGGATACGTATTTTACGCGGCGGTAAAGCGAAACATACGTATGCATGTAGAGGCGAAACCAATGAATCACAAATAGTGTTATTTATAATAATAGAGTTCTGGATAAACAGCCTGGCACTGATTGAATTTCCATCGATTGAGGATGATGCGTTTTGTAGGGGAACTGGGATCCTTGCTTCGCTTAAAATAGGAATTGTGAAACATTTATTCCCTTGTTATGAATCACATTAGATATTAATAGTACGAATAGGAGGAAATGAATATTATACATAATAATAATAATGACGTAGAAACATACATGGATGAGAGAATCTAATTAAATATGCCCTAATCGGAAATAATTGCGAACACCTCTACAATTATAACCAGGGGTCCCTAGCATCATGATCTATAAGGGCCATAAGGATCAACGAACTGCTTAATTAGCCAGAGAATGAATGAAGTTAGACCACCACCGCAGTAATCACTTTTTTAAAGTGTGGTGACGGCCCAACGGGGTGTATAAGCTTCTAAAGCTTGTCATAAACTCAGGAGCCTTTTAGTGTGTAAATTGTATGTATAAAGTGTTCCATGGCCTTGTTGCTATCGCCCCCACGCCGTAAAGAGTGAGGCGCGGTTAATTGTACCCCAACTGCTAATGGTGACTCGGGAGAGTACCGGATCCACTAAGGAAATTTGTTGATCCTAGCGGAATTCGAACACACGGCGCCTAACTCCGCCCAGTCTAGCGCAGGCCCTCTTACCAATAATAATAATTAACAATAATAGTTTTTATTGACAAATGTTGCAAACATTTACATGTTTACAAACACTAAAGTATCTGGTAAGAGACATTTTTGCCAAAAAGATTGAATCGCCTAAGCCAGCGGAAGCAGAAGGCATTCTTCCAGTTGTTGTAGGATGTTGAGAATAATCATTTGCCATCAAGAAATAAAAGTCGCATCCAATCCTCTGTTCATAGGTGTCCTCGAAGATACAACTTGTACCTGTACCATCTACAGCCGTAGGCGCAAGTTTTTGCACACGAACATTACACTAAATTCAGAGCAACCATGACTTTTTCCATAACGTTTTGTTTACCGATGAACCTCATTTCCACCAATAAGGAATTTTCAATCACCACAACCTTCCTTATTGGCACTATGAGAGTTCTCATATTTTACGTCGGGGGAATCAGTAAAGGCGTTGGTCTGTGAATGTTTGGATAGGTATTTTGAGAAAAAGAACCATTGATCCATATTTTTTCCAAGAATACAATAATTTTTGCGAAAACATTTTAACATGTACGCTAAAGATATTCCTTTACAACAATGTTTTTTCAACGCAATGGAGCGCCTGCGCAAACTGCAAGTTTGAGAAATTTTGAATCGTCGTTTTCCTTGGCCGAAATGGATCAATAGTGTAGCCACCCCGATCTCCCGAGCTAACTGCAATAGTTTTTTTGATTGGAGTATGTAAAAGAAAAGGTTTATTTCACTGTGTCTGTTGTATCTGCCGGAGTGGATGACGTTGTTATCCTGATTCGAGGGAATAGCAGAAATAAATGAGGATAATTTCAATTCCATTGCTTCAGCCATAGATTACATACGTGTTTCCATGAAAATGGTAAGAATTTTGAAGGTTAGCTAAGGAATTAGATGTTTTGTTTCCCTTTCGCTTAGCTGGACTTTTATTTTAATATTACAATTTTTTTTTGTATTTGGAATTATTAACATTAAATAAGAAAATGCCTTCGCTTTCGGGATTTTGGTATTATTAATTTTTAATCGTAGAAGGCATATCCGAGAACTGAGAGTGAGGGAGTTCTGTATAAGACATAAAATTATATTAAGTTCTATAGAGTGCTACGTACAATAAAAACTTGTTTTTTCAAATGGAACAACTGCACATAATTTTTGGAGGCCTCCTTTCAACTAACATCAAAGTTTTTCGACATTCCCTAATCTTTTCTAACCTAGTTTAGTTTTTGAGATAATTTGCAAATTTTAAATTATATCAACCAGATTCTACAAGATGACCATCGAAATCGTTGCAAAGTTTGATCGATGTTATCTCAAATCATTTGAATGGAACAACCTGCATATTTTTCCAGATAGAGAAGCTCTCTTAAGCAAAAAAAAATACTCATTTCTGTATCTAAAATTATTTTTTTTTAAATGAATTAAATCTTGATATAATTATTTAGGTATTGATTTGACTGAGTTGTCCTTTTATTTTAAGTTTCAGATCGTTCGTTAAAAGAAGGGAACCAAATAAAGTTTTTTGCACTTCTTCTCCTTTCTTTTCTTTATTACGACGATCGCTGAGCATGTTGTCTTTATCAAGCGTTTGCCTCTTCATTTTCCTTCTATTTTTGTATACTTATGGTATACAGACTACACTTTTAAACGTATCCACGCAAAGCACAGAGCGCTCAAGATGAACAACAAATCGATCCGATGGACACTCCAAATCATTTGCGGTATATCCATCGAGCGTTATGTAATGTCATGTTAAATAATGGCATTAGGGAAATTAGTGACTATGATATACGGGTGGGAATAAGGAAACTTCAAACAGAGCAATTTGTTGGGTTTGGTGATATGTCAACGTGCACATTGCCATTAGGGTACTTCTTCTTCTTTAAATCTGGAGGTATTATACTGTTGTGTTGTTGTTACATGTTCAAAAACTAGAGATGCCAATGGCCGCAATGGCCCGGACCGGATTGGGTTGGAGTATTTCAAATGCGGCCTGGGCCGAGCTTTTTTAAAATGGAGCATTGTCCGTCATGTTCGTTCTTTTTTGAAATTCAAACTTATCCTTCTTAAACTTTTGTTTTGAAAAGATGTAGTAAGTATTAAGCAATATACTTTGAAATTTAATAATTTGAAAGTCAATATTGAAAAAAAAGGAAAATATAATTCATGGGCTCCCTTGGAACGACAAATAATTCACATTTAGGGCGACATGTTCGCTAGTAGCTAATTACTGCAGAAGATGTAGCAGTATGGATGCCAGTCGTAAAAATCCAAGAAATTATATTGTAAGGTTTTCTAATTTTGCAATAAAACCGTTGCTTTTAAGGACATCATCGTAATTCCTAAAACTAAGACAGTGCCGTCCATCTCATTCTTTCAGATTAAATATTGAAATTGTTATTAATTTGTTGACGCTGAAAATAAATAATTTTTTCCTTTCTTTGAAGTAGGATCGAACGGATTTTATTATCTTCTCATTGACTAGATGCGCTTGCCGGGCCGACAACCGCCGAAGCTGCCGGGTCAACGCGCGAGTTAATAAAATGTCGAGCCGGGCCTATAAAAATCTCAAAATTTTTACCTTTAATAAAAACATTAATGCTAGTAGTTTTCCTGCTTGTTTCTATCAAAGTATACTTTATAGCGTAACGGTCTTCAAATATTTATATTATTCCAAAACATCTGCCGTAATAATTTATATTTTAATTAATTTAATAAGCTTCTTATTTTACTTAGAAGCTTAATTACTGGTCTTAATTACATATTCAATTATGATCGTTATTGTATTTTATCGAAATTGTAATCGATAAAGACAAGAAAATATCAATAATTACATTAAGTATCTTAAATATGCAAAAAAAAAAATAATTTCCCAAGAAGATTAATTTATTTAATAAATTAAGTCACTACTACCAAGAAAATTGATTCAAAATGAAATGTGCCATTATTGGTTTATCAGTTTTTAATTTAATCTAGTTAATTTCTCGTTATTTTACCAAATACTCTACCTGTTATTTTTCCACGTTCGTTGCTTTTACAGCCTTAGCTACACACCCATACACAGCGTTTTTATTTATGTTTACCACCGCACGGAATCCACAATAACCGAATATTATCACCTCTTAAAATTACATTAATCAAGTACCTGAGCCGCATGATCCGGTCATCGAGAGGATATTAGGTAAGTAAAAGTGTCCATAAAAAGACAGTAGTGCGGTCGTTAATTAATCCACCCTGCATCACACTAATAGCGTTTCGGAGATGTCGGACCGATATCGGGTCGATACTATCTTCTGGCTTAATGAATATGTCGAACACATACGGGGCCAGGTAGAGAGCCATCCTCTAATTGAATTACCTATCAATGCCTATGCTATATTTTCGGGTATTTATGGGCGAACTGGGAGAGGTTGTTAATTAGAAAATCGAGGTCGTTCTAGATAGTACGCATTTATCTTAATTAACAATATTGAAATAAATGGAAGAAATTATGAAAAATTTTGAAAGTTATGTAAAATTTCACCGTTTAATCTAATGAAACTCGCATAGAACAGAACAAAAAAAAAAAAACACCAACCTACGTATATGAATAAAATAGTGATAAAATCGCGCATCTATTAAGCTGCGTAAGAGATCTTAAGTTTCCCCACATATACGTCGGACCGGCTCCGAAAGGATCATTAATATCAATTCCTAACCGCTCGGAATGGGACCCAAAACTGACTGACCGTCCTGTCCGCAGTACCGCCACTGCATTAATACCAATTCGGGCTGACTGATGGGGTGCCGTTCATCATCGCCACGACCTCCGGGATACGTGCGGACCGCGGATTTCCTGAAACCTCCCCGGGGAAAAAGCGGGGCGATGGTGCGAAGCTTCGGAGCGACGAGATGTGATGTGTTCGGTTGTATTCGATGCTGGTAGCCTGCCGTTGATAGATTTCGCACGAGCAACGTTTTATTTTTACGAGCGACGCGAGGGTGATGTCGATTTTCCATGTCGACGTCTTCGGTTGGAGTGCATAAATTCCGGGACGGTTTGGAAGATTTTTTCCGTGTTCGATTTTTTTTCATCGTAGCGCCGAACGTGGATTTCGTTAGTTTATTGAGGAAATCTATTTTAAATAAGCGGGAAGATCTCGCCGGGGTTCGAATTTAATGCTCATGGTGCTGTAGAAATTTATGTGGAAGTAAATTTGTTTTCATGAGGAATGTCTGTAATGTTAGTAGAAATTATGGTGAGAAACAGGATATCGCTGCAAGTTTACTATGAGGAAGAAATAAGTTAGTTTAAAATTTCGTACTTATGTGAATGGTGAAATTCTTTAATATCTTCTTCAATATGGCCTTTTCTTGTGTTTTTTGCTGGTAAATGCATGTCGTTGATTGCTATTAGTGGCAATTCCAATTGCTTACCGCGGTCAGTAGTTATCATTGGTTAAATTGAAGTTTTAATGGTAAAAATCGCTATTAGAGGCGACTTTTCTGATTAATTTTCCTCAAACACGACGTCTTAAAACAAATACTTGTATTTGTGTTATCAACTGCTGTTACATTACAGCTAACAGTCCTTATGGACCTCATACAACATATATGTGTATACTGACTCTCGAAAATCTCTTAAGTACCGTAAGCATAAAGTTACCGCGAAATTACCATTTGCTGGGGGAAAATTGCGGAAAATAATGTTCGTGTAATACGTGCAATATACATTTCGCAACTTAGTTGTATTTTTACCCTTCCAAGTAAGCACTCGGATAATGCCAACCGACGGCGAAACAACCGTAATACGTACTCGTAACAAAACGTAGAGGTATATGGTGTACAACATATACATAGCGACATTTACAAAGGACCCATAGCGGAGCCGAGAAAACATACAATAATAACTCGTTCGGCCATTAAGTAGACTAAAGCGCGGCCATGTCCGACATCCTTTATAACCTCGAGGATAAGGGTTAAAGTTCACAAGAGCTGTCGGCGAGGACGACAACAAAAAGCAGACAGCCATGGACATGCTAATTACATGCTCTCTACATACAGTCTACAACATCGGTATTAATTCAACTAGCTAACTACACCACTCTGCCTCGCCCCGGGTGTATTAGTGCTAATGTACCGTTGCTCTTCGACTAGCCCCCTTGGCCGCCCCCTCCGTAACCCTTTACATGGCCGCTCCCCGCGCAGCAGTCTAGCCGCCTCCTTTCCTATACACTGAAGTCCAAAAGTATCCATCCCTTATACGAAGTTTTGAACGGTAGAAGGAGGGTTTTGAAGATCCGGCAAAAACTCTTCCTTGAGTTTGAAAGGTAATGAAAGACAAATCTAGCAAGTTGAAATAGTTACCTTTGTCCTTATTTCCAGGTTGCACACATAATGCCGAGATTGCACTTAATGCCCCCAACACGTCAGCAATTCTTTCTTTCTTATTCGCACTGTTCCAACACTCAGCACTTGTATAATCATTCCCAAACAGGAATCATTTCTTCCTGGAGGATCGAATTTTGTCGCAAAAATTGAGACGAAGATCCCCCATAACTAGATAAAATTAAACCCAACCGCCTGCGCTAATATTCAAAAGGGCTGCTTTTAGTTTCAGACTTAATTGGGTCTGTTAGCAGGGCTACAAGTGCTTTAAAATTTAGCGTGAAAGCCGTTCTAAAAATAGCAACATAAGAAACCTGAAAATCAGACATTTTACTTGACAATAACTGACAAATTTAGGCCAATCTACTAGAATTGGATCATTTCACTAATTAACAAAGCAGTTAGAAATAATAAATGAAAACGAAGAAGAACGAGGAGGAACGAACATGTGAAACATGCAGGATTATATAACAAATGAAATGTTCGTGCGAATTCGTACGAATATTTTAAGAATATTGCGAATTTCTTCTTTTTTTTTTAAGGAATTGCCAGTGCAATATAAACAATTATTTTGTTTGTCATTTAGTATTTCTTCGTACTTACGCAATTTTCTTTCCTCTTTCTGGTTCAAACGGGCCCAATGATTAGATTTCGTTAAAACTAAACGTGCTCCGGCGGCAAAAATCAACTTTGCAGTCGATTTTGGCCTAGGCATTGTTCACATGACGAGTTACAGTGATTAGTTATTTCCCGCTCAGTTAGTTTCCCCTGTGGCGTGGTTTACATGTTGAGCTACGTGCTAACTGCGGCCCACTACCTTTACTCTTCCCGAAACAACCCCGTATGATTGTGAGTAAAACGTCCAAACCCGGAACACGTTTAGTTTCAACCTACGCTGGTCGTGCGTCCACCAGCAAGGAATATCTCCAAGGAAAAGAAGAAAGCACTTGATGATATACGCCGCAATGAGAACCTAATCGTCGTACGAGCTGATAAAGGCAACGCAATAGTAGTGATGGATTGCGCAGATTACAACATGAAGCTACAAATGCTGCTGGACCCGGACCACTACAAGAAGCTAAACAAGGACCCAACCACGAAGGTAGAAAAACAAACCAGAGACGCTATTAAGGAATCATCAATTCCAAAGGAAGAACAAAGAAGGCTATTACAGGAGCAAGAGACAACAACAGCAGTCTTTAGAAATCTTCTGAAGAAGCTGACAGCATGATCAGTGAAACGTCAAATAAAATATTAACTACGCGACATCACCCGAAAGACATTTCTACGATGGATTACGGTCGTGAAAGCCTACACTCAACTATTTGACTCTACCTATCCGGGCTATAGTTTGATTAATTAAGTATTTTGCTTCTAAGAACATAAGTGACCACAAGAAGAAACTGGAAGCTTTCAGCAGATTCTTCTTGTTATGTTTGTAATTTTTATATAAGCAATAAACGAGTAAAACATGATATTGTAGCTGGATCAACACATCAATTGTATTTGGAGTTTCGGTCGGGTATCAGGATAGATGTTGGGCTTCACGATAGTCGTCAATTTACATTGAAATATTACAAGAGTTGGTATGTGATGGAGGAATACTTTAGGAGTTCACTGTATAGCAGCACTGCTTCTTCCGTCTCTCCTATACGAGGCCCTTTCCCCGCCAGCACACCAGCTTAGTCGTCGACAAACAACTTGGTTTCGTTGTAACTGCGCCCGCCGAACACTGTGTTTCTGCTTAATATCGTGAGACATAAATTAATATAACTATTTAACGTCGAGACGCAAATGGGATTTACTTTACATCTTGTATAAATTTATCAAACTAAGCCTTTCCTACCCATTGCGCCTTTCGCTGTTATTAGGTATAACGGCGGCGTATACACATATACGTAGGAATTGAGTTAGGTATACACGTGTAACGTGCCCCGGGTCTCTTTGCGCTATTAAATAACAGAAGCTACAAGCCTTCTCGTACTAATTAGACGGTACACGTGTATAGCGTTTTGGACTAATAACCCGCTGAGACGATAATTCGGGACAGGTGTTTTCTCGACGCTTCCTATTAAATCAATTCTTTTTAAGTGATTGTCGAACTCTACGGGACCGCAAAATAATTAAAATTGGGAGTGAATTTTTCCACTAACTTGTCTAGTTTGAATTGAAACGTTGAAATTTGATTTGATAGTTACGCAGCTGGGAGCCAATAGTTTTTAAACGATTTCATCGTTTGGCAAAAGAAAGAATTGAGTAAATAGACGATATGAGCAATTTCTGCTGCTGCAATGTTAGATGGGAGCTCGTGAAAGATGTAAAAAAAAAAATAAGCCGCGCTAATAATAATGGCACATGCTCCTTTGTTATAAAAAATTAGCATAGCCTCAAAAAAAAATAAATAAATGCAAATGGCAAACATGGTTCACGTTGTGCTTAAGACTAATTCTTTTTTTTCAAATTATTATGGTATATAATTAGACGAAAACTCAAACCTTAAAGGTTTGGTAAGGAAAATTATACAGTAATATACACAAAGGGATACCAGATGCACTTTACCCAACACAGGACGTTTTCTTTTAAAATGCCGGACGTATGGTAGCGCTTTTTGGTCGAATCTGGTACGTTCAGAAAAACAACTTACTTACGGCTATTGTAACTTCGTTGAAATCTAACGTGCACAATGGGTATTTATACTTACTAATGTTCTCTTTGACCAATCGTTCAATTCCAAATTTAGGAAAACCGTTCTTCTTCGCGAAAAAGCGAAAAGGTTCGTATTTCTCCAGGCGATTTTAACGTTTGACCTAACGGCGCCCACGTGCCCGGTATGATCCTTTCAAAAAGCTCGCAAAAATATTTATTTCATCGTCAGGCAAGTCAAGAGAACGGGACATTTTAGCCATATGGTATGTCGCATAGTCATCCTGAAATTGAGTGAGGAATCAAAAAATAGAGATAATGTACGGGACGCTCTATTTGAATTGACGAAGTTTGGTTACGTCCAGTCTCAACGAAATACATGCGGCACCTGTGACTTTCACTAAACTTAAACTTACTGCGCTCTTGCGTTTTACTTCCTGTGCACAAAATAAACTGGAGGAGGCTGTGGGCACGGAATACTAGATAGTCGATCTACTGCGTTTTTTGCATATACCCGGCAGCAGCGTCGGCTGTGGATGGGAAGCAAAAATATCGCAAGAGCAATGTATAGGACATGCAACGGAAATACGAGAAAGCACCGAAGCCTTGATCTTGACCTTCCATTTACGCCATCAGCAGCTGCTAATGTCCGCCAGTAGTGAATATTGAATATGGTTATAACCATTTTATTTACTTTACTTTAAGCCTGCCAGTTCTTCATTGAAATACGTAGTGAATTAAACGATTTTACATATTCAAATTAGGCGCGCAAAGATTAGTAAACTAATGAAAATTACCTCCCACCAAATTCCCCGGGCGTTTGACTTCTTCAGCGTTGACTTTACTATCTCCATGGTGCAGGCTATCTGCGGTAATGAGCTGAACGTAAATCACGGACTCTACTTAATCTCAACGTGCTCAACGTACCTTGATGCAGGTTAAATCGATCCAATCACGCTTGATTAATCAGCTGCCAAGCGAACTTGATTGTAGTACGGCAATGTAATTGTTATTTCGAATAGCAAACACCGGTGCTAGTTTATTCTGATGTGCACATAATTAGTATGTTGTCCAATGAAAAAGAATGGCAGAGTATTACTGATGTTTAGTCTTACTCTAATTCGATTTTAGCGGACATTTTTCAAATAAATTGATTCATTACAATGCGAGTAATAAAGACTAAAATAACGAAACTTGAATAAGTTAATCATTCGTGAATTTAGAGTAAATGAGCAAAACTTATGAATATCAAATGTCTGGCAATCGAAAGGGTCTCGCAAAAAACGTAGGGACGCGTAAATTTCTGTTTTGAGCGTATTCTCTGCAGCGATTTCGTTCAATTCTTACCGCTGCGATCTGTGACCATATTTTTTTGTTACATGGTTTCTTTTTATTTTTCTCTGATAGCCAATAAGAGGGACCCGCTACGCACACAATTCAGAAATTATTTATCTTTTAGCAGAAACCTTTTTTTTGCAAACAGAATAAGTATCAAAATTTAAAAGAAAAACCTTTTTTATTTCAAGACAATAAAGCTGAAAATTATAGATTTACCGCAGAGTTTAGAGCAAATACCCAAATTAATATATGACATGGTTATTTTGACCTTCTTTGCTTCCGGACTGGCAAATTATTACGATACTCTCCCGATAATAATCTTCAACGCAGAGATTTTGAAAACAAAAGCAATACACCTATCTACATTGTTTTTGTAAATCATTTCCTCGTAACCACAAACAAACAAGCTTCCAACGTCGCGTAGTGCGTTGCCAAAGTAGTTATTACATGAAGATCCTGCCCTGAGAACCTGTCGCATATTTTTCTTGTATATTACTTTTTCGCGGCTTGCTAGTAAAGTGTAAACTACCGTTTTACACAAAGTAAACAGCTCGAGGGAGGCGCTGGCTCGCGTGAATATGTTTTGCTACCTGGTTTTGAGTACGTAACGGAGTGGATCGATTTATTGCTGAGATTGTGAGGAGTATGTTGATGAAATAAGCCTAAATAATTTTCTTTCGGTTTCGGCTAAGTTTTAATTAAATTAGTGGTGAAACTAGATCAATATTGTGGAATCTGATGCCTTGATATTTGTTTCAATTTTAAGTGAACAGTATTGCCAGCTTTTCTAAAATAAATAAATAATAATAATAAATGGTTTATTGATTATTAGGCCATAAGCGCTATCAGATAACTCGTAGCAAATACACGAAATCTAGGAATTTGGTGTGTGGTGCTTGCTATATAAAATCGTTATTTATTTTAATTTAGTAGCTTTCGCTGTATTTGTGGACGCCAGGTAATAAATAAGTGGATGATGTTTTAATTTTATTCAAATATAATTTATTAGTTACAAACCATGAATTGAAATTATTTAAGTTTACTCCTATATCTTGTAGTACAAGATTTTTATTGGCCTTAGCGCTTATCGTCTGCATAAAGAATTAAATTGGAGAACGTTGCAGGTAAATCGTTAATAAAAATGAATAAAAATAGAAGCTTATCGGATCGTGTGGTTTGTATGTTGACTAGCTGCTCCCTACTTGAAATATATGCTTCATACCATTTATAAAGTAAAGTATCATGATCGACCACGTCGAAAGCTCAGATTCAAGAAAATACTGCCATGTTGAAGATCATCACGTAAATTGAGTAACTACAGAAAATGGTAATGGAAAATGGTTGAGAAAACCAGTACAGGTTAAAAGAACATTTACTTCTTCAGATGCAATCTCTTCTAGGACCTTCGACTAAAGATGTGGCTCTGTAATTGGCTATTTCCAACCTGAAAGAGAGGAATAACTCGATTTACCTTCAGAACATGAGGAAATACACCATCAGCAAGAGATCGATTTATCATACAAGTCACTATTAAATCTATAGCATTGATTGACATATTTGGACGTCTGCCATCAATGCCAGCTGAGCCAATGAGTTCGGGACCGAACTGTATTGTACACTTCTAGCTTAGAAACATACTCAAAGAGCTATTTTCTATTATGGATTATTATTCTATTATTTCATTATGGACTTCATGTCGAATATTACTTCTTCTATACTTTCTTTTAAATCCACTTAATTATAGGCGTCTGTGGTTAGAGAACAACATCAAATAACGCTGATGGTAGATATTGGATTATGCATATAGTACACGTAAGAACACGAACCCAAAAAAACACGATTTCTCGCCTCGTTTCCACGATTAGTTTTTATTTCACACGTCTCGAAATGAAGACGTAAATTAAAATTACCATTCGAGAAGCAGTATTAGAGAGAAAGCTTTTTACTACCATAAACACGATTTAAAGTAATAGAGCAATATATCAACGTAATACCATCTTTCAGCCAGAATTATCTTAATCTCTGGGAAAAAAATATCGCCTTCGGCGGCTATTCTGAGGACGCGTTGGTCTCGTATAACGTTAATAAGCGTCTGGTACGCTTCCGAATAATTTTATCTTTCATTACATTAAAATATATGTATATATACTCGCCAACTCGACGGTGGTTGGTACCCGAGTTCGCTGTTGGAGCGACTGAAACGGAGTACTTAGACAGTACCCCGGGTCCATTAATCATAAGCCGCAACTAGCCTTATCTCACCCATATTCCTGGTGAATGTGTTAATAGATCTGCCGAGACTGCGGATCCTCGGGGGATGTTTTAGTGTTTCAGGGGTAAGAGGAGGAACGAGAGGCGGATAGATGTGTACGGCGCGGGGTTAGCTGTGCTCGAGGAAGTGCTACATGTGTGCAAGCCAATGTTCGTCGTCCCTTGGGAGTTGCCTGCCTTATCGACAGAGCAACACCGCACGGACCTCTGTTCAGATTACACGCTACACAGCTCGGTTTAGTTCAGCGGGTGGAATGTTCGTGTCAGACAGAGTTTCCTGGCGCGCCGAAGTTACAGGGTTAGTGAACTAAATTGATCAAAAACAATAACTTCCAGTAATTAATCGCCGATGGTTTGTTTGTGCCTAATTGCTTAATATAAGGAATTATCAACCCAAAGTCTCTCCCACGGATCTATTTCTTTTCAAAACTTTTGGAGCAACTACAATGCGTCTTAATAAAGTGATAAATCTCTGAATAGCCACCACTAAATTCTATTGAAAGTAGTATAATATACAGGGTGAATCATTTCCGCAGTCCTAAAAGATTTCTTTATGAACGGAGACCTTTCAAAGCTTTTTTCTTGTTGTGAGATCTAGGCAAGACGTAATGCGAACTCATGGGACATCTTGTAGATTTCAACATAGATTTGAAGGGTGCCCACAATCAGACCTCGGAAAAAGGAAAAAGACGTGTTAAAACCCTGTATATTGCCTTTGTCGTGTATTTTCGTCTAACTAATCAGTACGTGGCAATTCGATTAAATTTCTAATTGGTCAACCAGTAGCAAAAAAGCAATTATTTATCTGTGATTGGTCAACTAAATCGAGAAGCACATCTGATTTGTTAAATTTTTCCTTGCGTTTTGTTACATTAAAACTTAACGTTAAAAGCTAAAATCAGCTTCCTATCTGTCCCTACGAATTTGATATTTAAGCACCAAATCAAGACAAAAAAGTGCAACAATTGCTATCAAATAATGTGTTGGTAGAAGAAATTTGTTTTGCTGTTCTGTCTGCTTTAGTTTGATTTCAGGCCATTTTCCGTAGTGGTTGCGCGATTTTGTTGAACTTAAAAATCGAGCAGCAAAAATGTCGCCAACGAAATGTTATTAAACGTTAAAGGAGGTGTACGGCAACAATGCTATATCACGTGCACGAATGACGCAAACGGTTTTTAGAAAGTCGGAAAAAGGGTGGAAAGGAGTACGTTGAAGGGGATAAAAGTTAGTTGGAACTTTGTTGGCAATAAATAACATTGCTGGCTCCATTTAATTGCCATACCTCGTACAACAATAATACCACAACAGCATAGAAGCACCTTTCTGCTTGCTTTCTATAGTAAACTACAAGAAGATATTTCCATTCTCTTTAATTTTTTAGCATCACCAGCAGATGTGGTTAACCATCAATTACCACTTGACATATCCAAAGACCAACCTCTACTCTCCATCCTCATTTAAAACTATCTCACGAACGGCTATTTTAATTAGAGCAACTATATAGAACAGGCAGTTTCGCCAACCTATTAATTACCCTCGGTTTTCGACGATAACACCCCCGTCGATGGCCGAATTTGTATCCGGTCTTCGGCGAAATCTCCGCATCGTATCAACGCTATTCAAATTTAATTAACCGCGGACAAGTGTCCCGGAACACCGGAAGATTTACGTCCCTCCGTCGTCGATACTTTTTCGTCCGGAGCGGGCGCTGTCGTTCCGGGTTACCTTCGAACAGCTCCCGGAAAATATTTTCAGGAACGTTCGACATTCGCCGGTGGAGGAACGTTTAAATGCAAATGGAGGGAGCCTAGAATTTGGAATCCCGCCACATACACTGAACTTCATGGGTTTCGAATGTTTTAATCGATTGTTTAGTGATGTTTAGTGATCAATTAAAATACTGAGAATAATTTTTATATGACAAAGATATGTAAAGACAAATAAAATAAATGTAAAAACAAGGCTGAAAGACTTTACCATTTGGCTTTTTGATTGATTTTTCATTTATTTTGAATCCATGTGGGAAAGCCGTTTTAAAACAAGCAACGAATTAAGTGGATATTCTTAAATTCGGGAAAGAATTGCGTTTCCTTTTGATTAATGCAACTGAAGAAACTTACATTAATTTGAGAATACGTTAGTTGCATACTTTCTGGACCATTCTGTCAAAAATACAAGATGCCTCCCAGTGATGAGGATTCTTTCCAAAATTATTCACAAAATGAGAAGCTAACCAAAAGCCATCTCTCGTAAGCTTGACGAATTGCAGTTATCATAGTAAGAACCACCAAGAAATACGAAAGCTCGTAAGTTAACCAAACAAACAGTGAGCACGCCTACCTTGGGACTAGAACCGTATTCGCCTAAAACGTGAGATTAAAGATAATTCTCCAGAACACGTTCGGCAGTTATACCAACCAATGACACCAATAACAGCCTGTCAGCCTGCATATACTGGGGAAAGATCAGAAGACACCGAAAGATGCAGAACTTTATGAATCGGAAACGACCCCAATTCTTGGAAGACCTAGTAAGTCTTCAACTATATCACCATTGGTCAATCCAATTGCAGAATAACAGCATTCGCATATTCCATTACGTACATCTCCGTTGATACTGAATGGTTTTAAAGAGATTCTTTCCACTATTCCAAACATAACTTACTTTATCAAACTCCATTACCAAAAGCAATTTGTGAAATTTCTGAACGGAAGTGTATGCAACCAAGTACGGATTACAGCTCAAACCGAGTTAGCGGCACTATCCTCATCCTCCTTCACCCCCCGGATTCCGAACTCCTCCTCCTCTTCACCCTTCGCGCTTTTACATGAACAATGAACTGTCGAACCTGATGTCAGCGAATTCTGATAACAAATGGTACGGCGGCGAGGATAATCAGGATATCGGGGTAGAAGTGATTCCATCTTACAGTGAATGGGCGGGTTACGGCAGCGTGTAGATCGTCCGGACGCGAACCGAACCATACCCAGCTACCGCTCGCTTCGAACAACTAAAACTCTTCCTATCAACCATTCTGACGTACGAGATTCGATTCGTTCGACTCCAACCACCCTTGCTTATACACATTTGCGAGTATCGTTTGTGCCAGCGTCCTTTTCTAAATGATGTTTTTCCAATAAACAAAAGGTGTCTGCATCGAATGGCAACAAAGTGGTTCTCTAGGGTTTTCCGTAAGTACGGATTTATTAGGGAGGGGGATTTGCATTTAAACAAAATTACAAAGGCTACTGAAACGCAAATTAGAATCCTATTTATAGCACCTAGAACGAGTTAGATGATTAGCAGTTATTTCCAAAGAAGCTCCCACATTAGGTCTTTCTCCCACGCTATACTACAGAGATGTATCTGAGAAACGAGCTTCAGTGGGCTATAAATAGGTCTAAAATATTTTAGAAAGTATGAGGGTCACATTGAGAACTTTCAGCAAAAAGTATGGTGCTTCACTCAAAACACTGCAACAACAATTGATTTGATATGTTTCATTTGCTCATTTCAAACAAAATACAAATTTTTAGCATTACATCCATGGTCCTTGATGAATTCTTTTCCAACTACTTTCCTTCAATTGCTCGAGGTTTTGGTTAATATAGAGGAATCATCCAATGCTTAATCTGGGCCAAATTCTTTAGCATTTCCATAACAGAAAATGGGAATAAACTTTACCAACCACTGCTCTAGTTAACGAGAAACAGGTACTGACAATGCTCTCAAAATTGGCCATAAATAAAAATTTCTCGAAATTTATTCGATTTGATAACAAACCAAAAATTTCTACTTGATTCAAGCCTGCTGGACTTCGATCATCGTCTGCGGTTTAATATGAAGCTGGTGATATTATTGGAATTGGATAACACTCAATAATGACACCGGAAAAAATATCCTTGCTCCTTATAGCTCCACCCTGAACAAGACCGTATCTGACTTTTCTAGAGACTTGCCCCGTTTCTCCATGAATCTTGGATAATAACTTAGCTCACTTTATATTCAATTTACTACAAGGTCCAGAGTGTGCAGCTGCAATCAGTTCTTAGAACTTAAAGAACATGTTTAAGTTATAACATCTCCTCTTCATTAGTTTTCATAGTAAAGCCTCTTAAAATGCTTTACATGGTTAAGCAGAAAATCGAATCATTTCCAGAAGAGACTTTAAGGTTTCAACTTCATACTTATAGCAAGATTTAGCTCTGCCAACTACTGAAAAGCAATATATCACCTATTTACACCAAAATATAAGAACCCAAACGTAAGAAATTTATCATTTCCGTATTGGAGCGACGTGAGATATTCAGAAAAGCAAGTCGAGGATGCAAAATCCATCGCCAGACAATGGAATCTCGCAGAAGAAAGAAGAGACAACCACCGTAAAACCCGCGCGCACACATCCATACTCTACACGAGACACCCTGAGAAATGACCAGAAAATCGCATTCACACATTGTCGTATTAGGCCTGACATCTCCAAACATCTCTTTCATTAAAACGGCCCATTATTTAGATTAATGTTGACCCCCCCTGCTGCGGTTTAGAATTACATTTTGACTCGTTCCTCTCAGTTGTTGCCAACTGCCAAGTGCTGCCTGCACGTTATGGTTCGGGAAAAATTCGGGGCGGAGGGAATCGGGGGCGCCTAATAGGGGGTCGATCCGATAAAACGTTCTCGCACACACGTTTTCTTCTCCTGTCTACTACTAGAATTGTGCATGATATGTACGAATGTATGTCTCTGCGTGTATATGACTTATATAAGCGTTTCTCTTAACTGCGATAGTAGAGAAAGAGAGGATCAACAAAAATAACCAACCGGTATGAGCTTTTTATCTTTCATTGTCGTAAGTTAAGTTTCGCCGTGATGTGTTTGCTGGTATCCAGCGGCGCGGTAACAATGGTCTGCGTGCCCCTGGATGCGACCGGATGGATTTCTGGAAGCGCGCTGTCCTTCGATCGGGCGCATTTTTAATGGTTACACACTTCTGTTACTTACAGCTGCTTCAATTCGTAAAACGCGGTAACAATGACCGAATCGATTCGAAGGGATTGGTTGTTTGTTTGGTTCTTTTTGCGCATGGAACACATAAAATATGCAATGCGCAGTAGCATGTGGCCAACTAATAAATTTGCATATAGCTGTGCGGCATATGGCTTGTACCTATGTAATATCAATCGGTATATTTTTGAGGTTACGCAGCAACTCAATAGTAAAATACAAGAACTCTCTTAACACCTCTATACAAACAAAAATTTTATCATCCTTATGATATGTACAGGTGGACTAGTAATAGGAGGTCCCACTACCTACCTACCCTGCTCCTTCACACTTAGCACCATGAGACCTATTTCATCACATATGAAAATGTCTGCTCGAATTTGCACAACCAGAAAGGTTAGATTTGTCTAAGTCTGCGTTAGCATTACTCCAGTTATAGTTCAATGTGCACCTGATCTGCGTGTATTTAATTTAAGACGACCAGGAACCATTAATGCCAAGCACAGATACTGCATTTGGAAGCCTTTGTTACGTGGAGTTGCTTTTGTAAACATACCTCGTATTTGTTCTCATTGTCTTCTTAATTTATCACAAAAGGAAGTGGCAAATTTGACAGCTGCCAATGTATTATTTTTATTCTTCCGCTTTATAATTCAAAAACTGTATTCCTTACAAGGACTCCTTTTTAACCTCCAAATTCCATCTAAAGAAGCAACCACTACTACTTGTATAGCGTATGAGGCAAGGAGTAATTTTACTAGAATCTTCAAGGAGCTATTCATTTTTCAATTCAATTTTACTTCTGAAGTATTTTTGACCAATTCTGCAAAGCAATAAGCAACTCTTCTTAATTTTCGCGGCGACAAGCTCTCGTAAGAATTTTCAGGTGATCCAGTCGTCAAGAAACTCAAGATATAATCCAGTATATCACAACAAAGTGGACGAGGAAGAAGAATGTTGATTCAGCTAAAGAGAAACAAAGGTTTTAGAGTAGATGAACCATCGAACCTTCGTTTTTTTTTGTCCCTGAACTGAAATCAATTCCTGTAATCCAAAAGTTGACTTCGTCTCTTTTGACAAGTTATCCTAATGTTTCACAAGCTTTAGATATTGAGAAAGGTTGAGGTACTTTTTCCCAATTGAGAAACGGAAGTATCTATTTTATAGGTGTGATAGTGGCCCAATAAGCTATGAAGTCTGTCATAATCACAAAAGCTTTTAGTGTTTGATGATGTGCAAAGGTAGTATCACTCCTTCGACGTCAAAGGTGAAATGAGCTTAATGTGACTCGAGATTCGACACTAACCACCAGAAAATGTGCTACCGACTCTAGTAAGAGTCCAACGCGTATTTCTTAATTCTGCCACAGTTATATTTAATAACTCAAGTTGAGCAACTATATTGGTCGTCTTTATTTAACGAACCATTAGAACACATAACTTATCTTACAACATAAGAAAAATCAGCATCCTTATTAGTTATAGCAGTCAATAGTATTCTGATTTTAACCTTGACGATCGTTAAATCTTGTCATCCCCTTCTTTTCTTGCTTCATCCACAGCTAACATACACCTTATGGTTTCTCTCTTTTAGTACCCCGTGACGTTGTCGTTTTATTGTTTCATTGTCGTAGTAGGTTGGTGGGTGGAGAAATGTTGAAGGGGCGCGACGATAATAAAAATAATAAACCGGACAACTTCTTATGTAAATCAACGCCATTACTTAGTGTTGTCGCCGTGTTTTAATTATTCAGCGCACCCTGCCGGTGATAAACTGAATTAGAGTCGCAGGTCACGACTGTTGCGACAAGTGTTTTTTGTACTATCTATGCTAACGAAACGGTCTAATCTCCTCGGGGAACAGCAAATGTACTCGCCCAGATAATAATATAGCGTATAAAAGTTTTCCGCACGATGTTCGCAGAGTATTAGGTACGTCCGACGACATTAGGGCCAAGATTGAAATTAATTACCGTAAAGCGTTTTCATTTAGGTACTGCAACGCGTTAGTGCGGACGTAAATGAAATTGTCGCGGTTATATATTGTTCTTTCGCTAGAGGAATATTTTATACGGGTCTAGTTTAATTGTGACAAATATTATGCTTAACTTTACTTTGGAATCCCGAAAATATATCTCCGTTAAGGCTTCACTTTTAACGCGAGAGCTAAAGTCCAGCGTTCCTTTTTTTTTAAATAAATAACTAACTGACGAATAAATAAATTAGAGCCATACGACGATTGTGGGCGTCACGTCCAGTAAGGGTTGCAAGGAGCGACTCACAGCTTGATTAACTAGAGAATTAATGAAAATAATAATGAAGACTAGCACCTAATCATCATGCAACACGCTTCTGTACATGGTGGTTAAGTAGTAGTCTGACTTAATTATTATTTTTATCTCTTTGGCTAATTAAGTAGTTAGTCGACCTTGCAACCTGCACAAATCGTGATGCCAGCAATCCCGTGGTAGCAATTGTGGAGGCTGTTTGCAAATATTTCGACAAATTATGTGATTAAGGTGTCTTTAATTGATAATTTGCTAAGGAAAAGCTCAAATATTAACACGGCTACTTTCAGGTTAGTATCCATTACACTTGAAGAATCTTATCTCAGAGTTCTTGGCGATGATCAACATACAATTTCTCTAATTATGTGGAACTTGCAGCCATAGATACTGGAATACTAAATAATTGTGGACCTCTATGTGGTGCCATGCCGTTTTAAATTATATCAAATTCATATCCTGGCTTAGTGTTAATTTAAAAGATATAGCAACTGCTAGCAGTTGTATCTACCGCCTAATAGAGGAACTTAAAGCTTTTCCAAACTGATCAACTGGTTCCATAAGTCGAAAATATTCTTTAAGACCTTCTAGTGACAGGCAATCTAACAACGTCATCGTCAACCAGAATACCCTGAAAAAATATAAAAAAACGCGCAAAATCTAACCAAACGCAACGGCGGTCCAATTTGCATAACAACGGCATCACCGACAGCAACAACGGTTCTCGCATTCATCGCCAGACAATTTGGAAAGCCGTATACGAGGGCCGCAAGAACTAATTTATTCCCGTCTCCGCAACTGCCTCGCACTCTCATTGTAAAACGAAATTAAACGCTAGTAGGTAATATGTAACACAGAATCGTTTTACCAACGAACAACAACCACTGGAAAGAGGCTCCCGGAAAATTCTATACCGCTACACATCACGCGCACACGTATACATTCGTACACGGAGATCCTATAGCGCGTCGAATAGAGGGCTCTCCCATCTGCGTTCGGTAAAATCCATTTAAGTGTTATTTGTGGGAAGAGGGTACGATGAAGCGATGGAAGGACTGTTGTAATGTCTCGATTGTGTGCGTGCGTGTCTGTTCGTGTATGCGCGTGAATTCCAAATAAACACTTCCCGCAATAACAAACCGATATATATCGAGTAATTCGGTAACCGTTTAGACGCAACATTAACAAATTGCGTTTCACGGTTAGCATCGTTCGTTTCAGGGTAACGTGGAATATAAGTGCAGTTCTCAATCATAAATAAAAGCTCAAAAGGAAGGGCAGTTCAGCACAATGTTACTATTTTATGAGCGACCACATACCTTATTGGTCAAGTCAATTTATTGTTTTTCAGCATATTCACCATTAAGAGCTGTACACTTTTGCAAACATTCGAACCAATTCTCGAAACATTTTTTCCACTTTTCACATTTTTTCCACACTTTCCACTTTGACACGCTGGAATAAGAAGTCTTTAGGGGATAAATCAGGTGAACATGAACCATGAGACTTTAGCCGTCTTCAAATGATCAATGGTTTGGCGTGCTATATAAGAATTGGCATTGTCATGGTGAAGGATGGCATGGCGTTGCTTTATAGTTTTTTTCTAATTTCATAGATGACGTCTAACAAACAACAATTTAGACATTTAGACTAACAACATTTAGACTGGCTCGGCCCATGTGCGCCTCTACTTTAGTTCTTTCCCCAGTCTTTCAAACTGTTTGCAAGAATTCTTCCCAAAAGCAATTAAATTCAACATATTCCTGCAGGAAGCAATACAATAATGCACACATATGCACAGTTTTATTGATCCCTTGGTTGGATTCAATAAATTTGACTACTCGTTTAGTCAAATTACGAACTGATACTTTGCAGCGAAAAGATAGATGATAATTTTGCTCCAGTTCGCAAGAGGGCGGCCGAAAACTATTAAATCGAAATTGAGCTATATATTTTGCCGATGCGTATACACGCGGTCCGATCTGAAGTAAATTATAATCGAAATAATAAATTAAGTTAACGGCATGTATTAACATATCCCATGTGTAAAGTGTATAAATTCAGTGTAACACAGTTCAGTCTGAATTAGGTGTTCGACCAATATAGACTGCTTTTGTAACTATGGAAGACGCGGTTAAATCTCAAAGAAGAATAATTTTCTTTTTGTGGGAAAAGGGTGCGAAAACTCCTGTTCAACGTCTGCAAGGAGTATTCGGTGAGAACTTTGGAAACATCCTTCGTATTTCCAATCAGTAAAAATTGAATTTTCTTAATTAAAGTAACGTCAAATTCCGTTCCATCAATAATGTCGAGATTGCAGGATTATGTCTAAATTCCACTCGTTACCATGTTTTCTACGTTTCGTTTGGTCCTTTTCTTATTCTTCTTGTCTGCATTCATACTTCTCATGCTCTTTTTAGATATCTTCTATTGTTGAATTTTTACCTTTATTATGGCCACTGTAACATTGATTCCATCTTCAATTCCGTTCTCATTTGTTCATTTATGATTTTGTCTCTTTTTAATTGTTAGTTTCCTAACTTCATATTTTACCATATTATCTTTTCATCGGTGCCCACACTTCACAACTAAGGGTGATTTCTTTTCATAAGCATTACGTCGAGAAAGTTTATGTGCAATTGTGGGAGTCAGAAATTGGTTTTTAAAGGAATTGTAATTATTTTATCACAATTCATAATCCTCCAGGAGGAGAAATCCTCCAAAAGTTAATCTTATTGCCAAAATACATTGTAACATCTGCAAATGCACAATTTGGCACTGTGAACCAACTGACTGGTAACTTGTTGAATATTACTTGGATAATTGTTACCCATGCAACAATATTAGAAAACTACGTAACGAATGTGGTCAGTTAAAGCTGGCAATTCTTCCTTTGGAATGAAACTCCTAGAATAATTTGAAATTGCTCTGAAGTGCAAGCTTTCATTTGAAAAAACTATAACTCCTGCAAGTCTGCCTATTGGTTCTAACATTGGTCTCAAGAAAATATGTCAAACGTTTGAGAAATATCATTATAAGAGGATACTGATTCGTTGTTTCTTTGCTGCAACTATATAAAACAGGTGCTCCTAAATGTAAATGTTTTCGCATTGTCACTAGCAGGCTCTTTCAGGATATCTTATTAAATACATATTACATACTACATAACGAATAATTTCATAACAATAACAATAACAATGTGTTGCAAAAGGCACTTTATTGTTTCAATCACATCCTTTCTTTTTTCAACGCGGATCTTTATCCAGCAAGATGCATTTGCAAGGCGAAATTTGGTTCTATGATCTTAGATATATTGCAGTAGGTCATGCGTGCATTTATACGTTAATTCCTTAATTTATATCATTTTAATTTAAATATTCGTAAAATATCAAAATTTAATTTAACATTTGCTGAATTCAAATAATATCCAAAGTATTTGAATTCTGGCATTTTGATAATTAATTCTTTATTAAAAAAAGACCACACAGATTAGATCAAACACAAAAGGCCTCAAATCATTTCCTGGGGCAACTACTTCAACAAGTGGATATAGAGGAACATACGTTTTGAAAACGAACATTTTTTGAAAAAAAATTCTAGAAATTCAATCTTAATCAGCGATTAAAGCCTGTTAAAAGTAATTCAAAAACTACTCGGAAGAGTATAAGCAAGAAAATAAACTCAAACAGCTAAGAAAAGCCACTAGAGGAGATTTGAGACGGGAAGAATTGAAGAAGCATTATCCTAAAAGGAAAAAAACGGTTTCAAATCAAAACACAAAACATTTACTTTTAATTAGAGAGTTAGAGTTAATTAAAGTTAATACTGTAAAAACTGTTGAGAACAATAGACAGGGTCTTGTGAGTATCATTTAATTCGACTTCTTACGCACAAATACGTGCTATATGATTATTTATTAATTATATTATTTTTCCTCTCAAGAGAAAATACAGGATGTTCAAAAATTATCGTTACTACAACAGAAATATATTGTATGACAACAATTAGTTGATGCTATGCAGAATACAGTAACTACTTCTTGGAATTATTTTATATTATTAGTTTGGCATGCACGAAATGCTGCAACAATAAATTGTAAAATTCTATTGTTAAGCTAACAATACTGTATTATAAACAAACGACATCGTAATGCGTACAGTTCAAGCAGTATCTATAGTGAACATTCTAGTCTCCTTATTCAAACAAAATTACTTTGTTACGATGATATATCTGTGCAACTGCTGCAATAACATATTATACAGTTTAACCTACCATCTTGTGTTGTATAAAATCTTCAACAAACAAAGTTTCTTCATTTCTTGTTATCACTTCTTTACACTGAGTGATATATATTTTTTCAGTGCACATTTGCTTGAAGATTGTCTTACGATTAAATGTTTTCTATTACTTTGTTTACTTATTCTATTGTACCTACAATTATACATTGTATAAATACAAACCTATGTATATTATAACCATATTGTTAGTACATATCCTATGTCCCAACCAACTTCACCCTCCTCCTTTATAACGTTTGCCTCCAGAGCCGGTCGTTCTGCTACTGTTTCGCTTAATTGTCAACACTTCTTTCAACGTTTTTACGTTTATCGCCTCTATACAAATGTCCTCAGCTGCTAACAATGGTCCCAACGACAATGAAGGATACTTTGCTTTTATTCCGGGCGTCTCTTCTGTTTCATTCTTTTTTTTTTTCGGCGATGTTTTTCAAATGTAAATGTCGTCGCTTAATTTTCTTGATTTTAATTATTGTTATTTCGCGGAAACGACGTCCGAAATGAAAATGTCGCCGGCTCTTCGATTATTTTCCTTGCTTCTACTGTTCTCCGGAGTGTCGCTAGCATAATTCGTTTTGGTGTTTCTCGTTGATACCATTCTCCTGTATTTGCATTCGTAAATGGTGTGAGTTCATCGAATTTCCGTATTGGGTATCCTTGTCATGTTGGATTAGTTATTGCCAGGAGATAAATGGGTCTATAAGTTATTTTTGATCCTGCGCATCATTTTGATATTTTTAACAAGCCTCTTACATCATTTTCCAATTATAAGTTGGATATGTTATTGTAAATTGTTATTTAGAGCGTTTTTTGAAAAAATTGGGATAACCATTGTCCTGTATCCTAAGGCGTTGATGAATGTAGATGGTTGTAGAAGCTGGAGTCCTACTAATTAAAATTTTTGCATGATCTATTTCATCCATCTCCTCTAAAGATTGCAAATCATCTTAAATATCCCTAATGCTCTAAAAGAACCAAGTGGCAAAGATACTCACTTACTCACTTACGATTACTGCAAGGACAAATATTAACTTAATTGAGAGGCTTCAGGCAAGGATATTATGTTGCTCCGCTCAAACATCGACATGAAATTGCGGCATTGTATGTTTCATAGAAGATTTTCAATAATTCCAAATTGTTGTGCTCTCTTCGGCTGCACATCCCTCGCCATAGCACTTGAGTAGGACATTGACTTAAACATTCTGCCTTCACTGGCATTCAGCCGGCCCGAGAATCTGGAACCACGAAGGGATTCTGTTTCTAGCCCATTTTCAATTCTTCAGCGGCTTATACAGGTCCCCCTTTCCATTGCGCCGGTGCTTTATTAGGTAAAGTTATCTACAGCCACGGCAATCCCAGGAGAACGGCGTTTTCGTTCCATTTTCTTCACATTCGTGTTTAACATTTTCCTACAAACTAGTGCAAAATAAATCCTATTTTGTTTTTATCACTCGGTAATGGGACAAGTCCGGTAGAAAGTGTCCACATTATATAATTGCTGATACTCGCTAACGTTCAATGTTTGGAGCTCAGATCGCGAACTCATGTGGCATATTACAGGCTGTAATTTGGTATTTTTAAAGAAAGTAAATTTGAGTTGGTTGAAAATTTAATTGTGAGAAAAATATTGTTTATTATGAAACGTATCCTCTTTAGTTCAAATCGCCATATTTGCCTTTATGTTTAATTTAAATGTGTTGCGGTGTACAGGTTTTACTTCGACTAAGTCTAATTATTAAAAAAAACACGGGTTTCTCTTACCTTTCGAACGGCGTACAACATGTCGCAAAATTCCAATAAATGCCAATTTCGTAGCCACGAATCGAAATAATCTCCAACCTACAAGCTTCTGCTCCATTAATTTTTTAAGCAATTTCGTTTTCAAAAATTCTCAAGTTCCCGATGATGCCGTAAGGCAAAATGCACATAAAAGATTGGAAACATTACCAAGCGTGTTCTTCTTTGATTGACTCCCGAAAAAAGTAAGCATGCACGCATTTGTATTTGGGAAGTTATAGATATTTTTGGGGCATGTTATTATGTCAACGTATAATGCAATGGATTACGTTCCAAAATCTATATTTGTATAGTTTTAAACCCCAAATCATGACGAAGATAATTATCATCGACAAGAAGACGGATTCATATTGAGAGATTAAACGTCGTGTGTCGCACGGGTGGTTCGGCTTACCAGCCTCTATACTGTCGTCCGCGTTGATCATGATTAATTTATGTTTGACTTCACACCACGTGCGATCGCAAATTAAATATATAAATAACGGAGGATGTGCGTACGGCCCATGTATGCGTATGTATATGTGTGTATGCACAAGAGATGATTAATATTCCGGGTCCTGAGCTGCACCCGTCCTCTACTTGGAGCCCATGATCTCAGATTACGCGAGTCATCGGTCTGTGAACACATTGGCTCTCTGATAATGTGGAAGTATACACTATGCACAGTAAGTAATACATCGAAGCAACCCCTCAGCTAATATATATACATAGATATAAATAGAAATGACTTGTGTTCTAATCGAACGAGGTTACTATGCTGTTGTTATTGTTGTGTGTATGAAAGAGGGGGTAGGTGATCAGCGATTGCTTGAAGCAGAACAATTACATCGCTTTGTATTATTACGCTTATCGGAATGAAACACTGCGTGGGCGAATAGATGTAATGGAAAATGAGTGCCCTATTTTTTGGTTTACTTCGATGATAAATTATCCAATTTGAGGTACTCCGATATAAGGGATTTCTGGAAATACCGAGGGAGCAACAATGATTAAAGCGTGCTGGTTCTATATTTGCTCCCAATTTCATCAAAAATAATTCTTCTGCTCTGCTAAACGAGTTCACACTATTGTTGTTCTATTGTAAGTGTGAACTCGTTTCTTGTGTAAGTGAACGCCTCCCAAACTCGCGAATTTTTAGTAATAAATCCAGGTAAATATTTAGCATTGAACGTTCCTCTTAAAAGGGTATTTAAATGGGGCAGTTCGCAGAGAAGACGGTGCTACAGAATTTTCTATACAAGCTACGATGAATTTGTTGTGCAGGTTCGAAATTTGGGCGTTGGACTTAGACAAACCTTTTTTTTATGAGTATCGTATAGCTCTTGCCGCAAAACACTAAAGAAAGTGCTACAGGTACATGCATATAAGGTTTCGATTGTACAGAAAGAAAAAGCTAATCTGAGGAAATTAGAGGGAGGACGGGAAGAAATCACTCTCCACCCTAGACAAAAATTAACCAACACATATTAAACCACACCATAAACAAAGTTATCCATTTTTGAGCGATTTTAGCGAAAAAAAAAGTCCTTTTATAGGATTAAAGCAATCTCCAATATTTTTTTAATTTGATGGCTTATTATGGCTTTAAATATAGTTATATAAACCGCATATTTTGGCATAAGGAAAGTACTTCTTTTTTTAGTTTCACTTACTGTTGCTGCACATCTAAGCATCTGATTCAGTTGATGGAGTGAGTCTTTTTTCTAATGGTGGTTTCAATTAGATGTCACCGCAATAAAAATTTTCTTTCTTTTAGTGTTTTTTTTCCACAATTTTAGTCAGATTTATTTCGATATATCTAAGTATGAAATAATAAACGTTAAAAATCCTTTTCCAAAATAGAATAAAGGAGGTCAATAAATTGAAATGAATGAAATGGGAAGCTTTCCAAGTAAAATGAAATATCAAATAAAAAATTTCTTATAAACATCTTCTTTTTGCCTTAGCTAGAAGTCCGTTGGTAAATGCTTCCAATACAAACATGAATAAATTTATTTTCCTTCGAAAACTATATAATACCAAAATATTACTCTTAAATAAAATTAATTGCCGTTTAATCTCAGCGAAGCAACAACGCACGGTTAAGTGATACGTTATAGGCTGTTACATCTTCTTTAGACGTTACAGCAACAGCGATATATCTTTATAATAAGTGAAGAATGGTAGCCACACAACACAGTCGTCGAGATGACAACTTTCCAACGGTAATCCGTAGGATCAAAACTAATGCAAAAAGTCACATATTTCACGTCGATTCTCACAATGTGAATGCACAAATGGTCGTACACACAAAATACGCACGGATATACAAGCAAGCATTTGTGTCCGGAACACAATAATCGTTCCTTGGACCCGCAAAATAAAAGAAACCAACGACCATTATGAGGGCATTACACGCAGAACCATAAATTCTTCTTAAAATCTCTATTATGGCATAATTTATAGACGGGATACTTAAATTTGTTTATTGTTGTTTGCTACTCTCGACCAGTTGTGGAGATTGCTCAAAGCGTTGAAGTAAGACCACACACTGAAGAGCCTGAATCACGGATTGTACGATTCGGTGAGCGCAGGCTTTGTGGAAAATTTCATTCATTAGTTTGCCGTGACAGTGAATAAGTGCGTCTCAAAATGCTTTCCTTTTAGCTTTTTTTTCTTACCAACATTTGCAAGAGAAATAGGGCGCACAATTGGTTGTTATTTATCGATTACATTGTATGCTTTTTAAAATCGAGGAATTTTATTATGATCAACAGTCGAATCTTTCTTGGTAAATACATTTAAATTTTGTCTTATTTAATACCTCGCCTCTGTGGTGTTGAGATTGAATACACGTTGTATTTAATTATTAACATTTTAAAGCCGGTCAACGAATTCCATCAATTGGAAAGACAAGAACTTAGGAAAAACTAATGTACGTCATTCTCTTCATTTTTATCATCCGAATTTTTCGTGTAAGTTACTATTCTTCATCATGGGGAATTATCTCTCTAGAGGAGATAAAAGCTAAATAAGACGAGTATCATATGCGTCTTCTGCATAAGACCCTGCCAATCACACCAACCATTTTCCCCACAACGTTGGATAACGAGAGTGACACCGCCTCCCTATATTAGATTCCGAGACTACTAGAGTGTGCATTGGAATTTTAAAATCTACGTCATGAGAAGTCACTCTCGTGTGGAGTAACATTCAGCTAAATTCCACTCTAACAGTTTCTGGCGGGGTTATGCCGTTCTAACTCCTTTTGCAGTTTCTTCGGCGGCTTATATAGCCGTGAGACTCCCATTTCTCCAGGCAAGGTTAATTTTAGTGGAAGAGCTAAATTATTCGACTTCTCTCCATTTTCTTTACGTCCTGAATGTTCGTTTTTAATGTAACATTTTCCTACAAACGTGTACTGAATAAATTAAACATGGCTACAGAAAAGGACGATCAACAACGAGCGGCATAATGGACATGATCCAGAGTATCTACCAAGCGTTCGATACCCATAGACATGCTGAAATCAGCTTGTTGAGTCTCACGAAAGCATTTGACTCTGTCAGTCACAGTATTCTGTCAAATAAACTGGAGTATTACGGGACCTTTAGAGTTGCCACAATCTTATCTCGAGAACAGGTTCAACTAACAGTCCGGTAGAAAGTGTTCATATTATGTAATTGCTGATACTCGCTAACGTCCAATTTTTAGAGCTCAGATCGCGAACTCGTGTGGCATATTACAGGCTTTGATTTGTAGTAATGTAGTAAAAAGTAAATTTGAGCTGATTCAAAATTTAATTGTGAGAAAGCAAAATATCTCGAGAACAGGTTCAACTAACAGGCTGGAAAGATTTCTTCACCAACGCAGATCAAGCGCAGAGTTCCGCAAGGTTCTATTCTTGATCCCCTGTTATTTACCATTTACACCAATGATTTCCCAAGTGGCGTCGATAGGGCAAAGATATACATGTATGCAGCCATTACTGCATGATTGTTTTGCTTGTCCTGTATTTATTATCTTCTTCGTTAAATATATTTTTCTGTAAATTTTACATTTTATTATTTATGCTTTGTTTTTCATTATTATTTTTTCTATAATGGTTTGATTACAAAAAAATACATATTATTATTTAATAATATATCATGACTTATTTACCAATAGGTATTTACCTAATGGTAAATAAATAAATATCAAATAGTCATTGAATCGGGAACTCGTATGGGTTATTATAAGCCGTAATATGGTATTTCTGAAGAAGAGAATTGAGAATATGAAATATTGTCTATTTGAAACATGTGTTGTAATTGGCCGTGATTTTTTACAAGCGTTATTGGAAACAAACAGTCGAAGAGACGCCGTGATAAATTGTCTTTTTAGTTCCAGTCATTTTTTAGTAAAGTCGTGCTTGGCTGAGTGATTAATAATACACAGGGAGTTCCCTTTAAAAGCAAGTCGGATGCCTAACACAATTCCAGAAGCTTGGAAACGCTTGTATAGTTAAAACAGAAAAGAGGGCTATATCATTACGTAATGGTAATGGATGTAAAAACGAAGTGCTGTTGATTAAATGATTAGAGTATCGAATATAATATAATAAATAACCCCCAACGAGAACTCCCATATCCTAAACGTCACCGCGTCGTTCTACCACTCGTAATTTTCAATTTCAATTAAGCAACTCGAACCCAACAATTCCGTCGGCATAACGACAATAATAATAAAAGATACAGGATGAGAGAGCAGTAACAGCGGCGACTGGATTCAGTCGTACAGTGTACAAGCGTGGTCGAAGCAGCGGCAGACTTATCTCCCAGTTATCTCATAAAGCGATGCCCCATGGCGGGGGGGCTACCACTACCAAACTGAACACACATATCCGGTATTACTCGCGATGAAGTGGCAGCCAATGATGAACGGACGTGCGTGGCATTCAATTAATAAGTCCAGGGCTCCGGAGTTAATCCCGGACTCGTGTCCCGGGGGAGTCCGGTATGTCATTATTATGTAGATCACACGTTGATCCGTTTGTTTGAAGGGTCAAATCAATATGAAGTCTGGTCGCGCATTATTCTCGCTTTATGTACGTGTCTATCTATCTATATATGTGCGTTCTATAGCGCGCAACCGGTATTGGATGGGCGAACGATGCGGTGCGGAAGGGCGCGGGGTCCCGATTTTCGGTTTTAATGCAAGGATTGAGCGAAAATGCATCGGCGGGATTGCGTTGCGCGCTACGACGCGCTGTCATGAATAACGCATTAAGATTCTAATAATACGTTGAGCGTTGATTTGTTCGGGCGGTATTCGAGGGTTTCTGGTGATTGAAATTTATCGTTTTGAATAATAATCGCTTCGGTGATTGGATTTAGCGGTTAGAAGTTGAACGAGTTCCATAGGTGCGACATCTATAACAATAGAATACTGGAAATAAATACAAATTCAATGGAATGTTGTCGTTGCAGTCTGAAAGTCTGTTGTTCTGAAAATTTGTCCCAAATTATAATCTGCAACAATCAAGAATTAAAATAAGAACACGCTTTGAAAGGCTATGTTATTGAACTCGTTGTTCTTGTTATAAGAAAACAATTTTAAAATTATTATCATATATCTAATAATAATGTGAGTAATAATAATAAATAATATATAACAAGTAGGTCCTCTTATCCTCTTGGCGTTGGGCCCAGACCTCATCCAACTATAGCCGGAGTGGGCTCCATGTATCCAGGTTTACGTACAATTCATTCAAGAACCATTCCGTAGTGTTGCTGGAAATGAGTGGTCTGTAATGCTTTAAGTATAATATCAGTACACCACACGCCGGCTCTTACTGAAAAAGCATGCGTCCGTAGAATCAAATCTATTAAACAAAACATATAAAAATGTCATCGCCATAAATATGCAATTTAACAAAATCTAGCACAAAGGAAAGTCTGTTTGGAGAGTGAAGTTACAATTTCATGAAGATTCAAAGAATCAAAGTAAAGTTCTTCTTCAGACTCAATTCTGGAAAGTTACTAAAGCAGATCAAAAAATTGCTTTTTCGATACGACCTCTAAGTACTTACCAGAATTGAAGCTTTGCAAGCACCGTAAGACTTTTCTTTAAAACTAGACGATTGGTCAGATCCGTTGAACTAGGCTAGGCCTATAATTTCATTCGAAGACCAAACTAGGAAACAGATAGATATAAAGCTGATTGGGAAAGCACCAATATTTTCTCACTTATTCGCCACGAATTTCAAATTTTATTCCAATACTTTTATCACATCTCTATTCAAACAATCATAACCTTCAATTTAGATAAATTATTCAACGAAATTCATTATTTTTATGTAAGGATAGAGTTATTTAACAAGCTAGCTTTGTGCAGTCTCAACAAGTTAACATATTCAGATATTAACAAGTAAAAAAAAATTAATTCTAACAATAATGTCTTTCGCTTATATAACCTTAATTCGTAAATAATTCGCTTATAAATTAAACAGGGTATCTCTATAAAGATACAAAAATATAACAGAAAAAACCTCGGTAACAAGAGATTCCGACGAAATTTGCATGCTTTGATGTCTCGCGCTGTTATACGTCGTCGAAAATCTTATATCCGAAAGCTGCACCGAGTTTTCTGGCTTAGCAGTAGCTTGAAGGCGAGAATTAACTTCGACTCCGGCGTGTAGTAAGTTGCTTCGTTCCACCCTCTTCGCTTTATTTCGACTGTAAAGTTTGTAATACCGTAGCTAAATTAAAAACCGGGATTATGCTAAGTATATTACGCGAGGAATTTTTACCGCTGGAGGCCTTTTTCTTTCTTCTGCGAGCGGTTTTTTCTTCGTCTTTAGTGTGTGTACGCGTGAGGCACATTTCGGTTAGTCCGAGGGAACCGCTATTCGCTCGATGCTCTCTCTATTCTTCTAAATTGCTTCAATTTCTTTAGATTAATTTAACGCGATAAGGACGGAATTAAATGCGGTTTAGTAAAATTGAGTTTTTATCCTTGCTTTTTGAAGGACGATTTCGGATTTGAGAGGACGATAAAAGTTATTTATTTAAACAAGTTGTATGTTGTAATGTAAAAACTTGATCGCTTGAATTTCCTTACCAGGGCTTAAATCTGCGCTAGAGTAAACAACACGTATGTACATATATCGGAGTTATCAGTGGACGATGACTGCAGTTAGTGCACTTTACGATGATGTTGTTTGTCGGTTGGTTAATGATCAGTTTCCTCGGGCTGTTAACCATGTCGACTATGATTTATTGATTACAAACCTAAAATGGTATTGTAAGTCTGTTTGTTGAAATTTGGGCCCAATTTAATTCTTAATGTGTGTTAACGCTTTTACTAACTTCTTTTCATAGTATGACTGACCAAGTATGCCAACGATGCAAATTCTGTTGTGTTTCGCAGTTAAACCAAAATAAGGCTAATCCATTATTAAATGATGTAAACGTATGTTTTTAACAAAATAAAGCGTTTCTTAACGTTAATAAAACGAAATATATTTGACAACTAGCAAAAAGAATTTAATGTTAAGATTATTTCGAATGGAATGAAGGAAAATTCAGTCTGTGAACATAACTGTTTAGGTGGATCTTGCTTGTTATTGAAGGTAGATGATGGTTTAAATTTGGCAAGGTTGATAAACCTTGCATTTTTTTATGAACCCGAAGAGAAAATTGACCTATCACAAATGACGTTCGAGATTTGGAAAAAAAAGAAAACGAAAAAGGTGGATTTTTTCTCTTACCTCTAACACCCTTACTTGCCCTTGCAGAAAAGAACAGAGGCTTTTTTTGATCCTCTATCTAATGGCCTATTCGAAATTTTTATATGGCGTTTCGGTTCCTTCTGGCCATCGTGGACTTTCTTATTGGGGCCATATTGGATTTTGAGATTCATTAGAAAGAATTTTTCTTCTGATTTCAACCACGTATAGTATGTTTAGAAAGGTCCTTTATTGACGAAGAAAGTACTTCACCGAACTGGAGTGCAACAATAACGAGTACAAGATATTTTCAATTATATCTCTATAGAAACCCGGACAACAAAATCAAGGATGGAATATATTGTTTTACAATTCTTCAAGAACTCAACGTTCGTAAGACTTAAATCAAAAAAATCATTTTTTGTAACAAGAAATTGTAAATATTCAAAGTGCATCTCACGGTGCCACTACTTCAGCCTACATTTGGGCTATTCCACCGTATCAAGAAATATACCGTCGAAAATTTAAAAACGTTTGAGGAAGGTATTCGTTGACTTCTTAAATACTTAACGAATCACCTTAACTCATGCAGAAAACAGAAAATTCCATTTCAAAGTACTTTTTACTGCTACAGTTAAACTTGTAAAATTTGTCTATTTTGATATATTGTCATATCTCCTTCATTTTACAAAATTCACTTGCGTTTAATGTTCACGGCAATCCACTTTACACCCTCTACCGCCCCTAGAGTATTAAAATATATTAAATAACATTTTATCAGTGTAAAAATTTTTACGATCCCCTGATTTGTGCTGTGTAGTCAGCCACACCCGTCATAGTACCATGTCACGTCAATTCTATCTTCAAAAATTTATTTCTATAAATATTTCAATTTTTTCCTTTTTTTTTATTTTACTTTATCTTCATAAACCTGTTAAAGCTCATTTATGCTAGATTCATTGAACAGAAATGTATCTCGACAAAGAACACATTATATAGAATTTAGCCCGTCACACCCGTCACTAGTCCAATAAACATTGTAACTCAAGTACTAGTACATAAAATTGAATCTTAAGTATGGTTCTGCAAATTTAAGGACTAAAATCACCAAATGACTACGTAACAATTAGTAATTTAAAGATATTTTTCGATTTTAAGGATAACTTATACGTTCAAAGGATAAAAATCGTGCCGTCTTGAAACTATTGCATGTGAAGAGCAATTCGCTTACACAAGTTAAAGCCGAGATGGACGCTGGTCACAGTTACACTGCACCATTATTTGCCACAGCGCAATTTTGGGCAGCTGAAATGGAACGTGGTCGTACCAGCTTGATTGACGATAAACATTCGGCACGGCTACAAACTGCCGATAATATCCGAAAAGTTGTACCAAACGACGTCAAATTCAGGTTGGAGAGATAGCAAAGACTATGGACTTCTTGAAATAACGTGTTTGTTACATATTAACTGAAACTTCGGTATGAAGAAGCTAATCGTGCGTTAGATGCCGCGGTTGCTCATTCAGAACCAAAAACGCAATCGAAGTCGAAGTTTTAACGTCGATTAATAACGATAGATGAAGCTTGGATGCACTAGCGTACTCCTGAAGCCAAGGCACAGTCAAAACGGTGAATTATGAAGAGTAAATCGGCTCCAAAAAAGACGAAGGCGATTCTGTTGTGCGGGATTGGGTGATTATTTTTTGGAAGACTCGTGGAATTTTGTTAATCGACTCCTTTGCAATAGCGAAAACAATAACATTACTTGATAAACCGAAGGCAAAAATTTTGGAGAAATGGCCACATTTGAAGAATAAGGATGTTTCATTCCAGTTTAATGCAACGTCTCAGACTTCAGTGGTCCCCAGAATTGGAGTTCGAATTGATGGACCACCCTAATCACCAGATCTAGCCCGAAAAACTTTTTTCTGTTTCTTAGGTTCAAAGTTTCACTCGGAGGACAGGGATTTTCATCGAATGCGGACGCCATCACGTTCGAAATGGGCGTAATAAGCGTCGCTAAGAAAACTGAATTGCAAGATTATGTTGAGACGTTCATGCGTTAGGGTGCGAACTTTTTAGAGCATCCTCGTACATCGAACTTAACTTTTAATTTGGAGAGAATCTTAAAGCTGCGTTAGGGGTTCAAAATTTGCTTTTAGGGTTGCAATTTTTCTGAATATTATTATTGTTGAACAAAAATTGCAGCTAGTATAAAGGTTTAGTTTAATTTAATTTAAATTCTCTTAATTTCGACAACATTTTACAAATCTGAAAGATCCTTATAATTACACGTTAACGTTTGAAACATTAAATTTTCCACGTTCTCATCCGTATCGCTCTTTGTCCTCCTTGAAACCCACCCTTTTGTCTGGATTTAACCTTCCATGTTAGCCGTACACCTTCTTAGGTTACAAATTGGACCTTACAATGTAGACACACGGATCTGCATTGGTCTGTACGGCCGGTCACTACACCGTATACACCGATCACATGACCAACATTATTAAATCAACTAATTAAATGCTCCACCTACCTGAACCGCCCTATCTCATTACATTAATGTGCAGCTCTTGAACTTGGGCGGGGCGAAACTTCCATGGCCTGGCTTTGATGTGTGACTGTCACGCGTTGTATTAACCTTAGTGGGATGCCCACGAGGATATTGGACAAGCGTCGAACGCATATAGGGGTTCCCCTGATTGTTTATTAAATGAGAATCCGACGCAATAACACAGGTATATTATCGGGTATTATTAACTCTGGGCGATGTACCAAGTGGAATTATATTGATTTTTAATCAGACAAGAGGCCCTGCTGCGCGTACGGCTCTCCAGGAACGTATTCATATCGGGGCATTTGTTATGATTCCTGCTAATAGGATTTGTTATTGTCTTATAGACAGATTTAGAGCAGGTTATCTGATGGAATGTTAACGACCTGCACATCGGTTTATTACCGTAAGCGGTTATTTACTGTGGATTATTGGATTTAAACCTGGTTGGGTGGATACTTCAGGAATTTCTTGAAGGATGGCGTGATTAAGCATTGCCGAGCAAATTTGCATGTGTTGATATTCAACAGGGGGGGGCAACAGTTTTCAAGCAAAAATTGTTGCCCCGTTGTAATGAGTCTTGTGAAGCAGTAATGACATCGGCCAAGAAAAGAATGTTATAAACATGGAAATGTTACATATACTATTTGGCTCAAGTCGAAAGTGAAAGTAATGGAATTTTCTTATGCAGTGCAAATGCCACTTGAACGTATGTCCAGACATATAATAAAACCAGATAAAAAGTTTGTTTTCAATTGGAATTAATTTTTAACGAAATATTAAACATTCCCTGAAATGAATAGAAGATTTTAAAAACATAAAAAAACAGTGATAACTGCGTTATAAATTGCTTTATCGTTAGGTCAGTTCCACAATAATATTACCCTGCTCCCATCAAGTTTATTATACACTCTAAAGCATCTGCTAACTGCTAATGAAACTCGCCGAAAAAGAGTTTAAAACACAAGAATTTGTCATCGTACGATGGCATGGCTACTGCAAATGGAACAACGAGGAAGACGCACGGAATGTTGTTATGTGAAAGCAAAGATTACCAGATTTTGAAACTTATTTAGTCTTTGATCAACATTTCCACTCTTACATCAAGCGTAAGCAAAGACCTCGTGACGTTTTGGCGCCGAAAGTTGATTATGAATGCGAGATAACGTTTGATAGGATTGATTACGTTAGGTACGTCCATAAAAAAGTTCTTTCCAATTACTACTTGCAGTGGTACTATAAAACAGAAAACAAGTGGGATGGCACTGCATAAAAAAATGTCCATTACTTTCACTTAGCTCTTGTTCTATCAAGAGATAGATGGTTAGAACCATTAGCGAGATATATGCATGGATAGAGTGGAAAATTATCAAATTTCAAAAATTTATTTCGCTCACTCTGAATGAGTATTAGCAGAAAAATATATATAATTGCGGAATAAGGACCTGTATGTGCTCTACATGTTTCCAAAGTTTCAAAATTTTTGAATTTTCACGTTCTGGATCATCCCTTGTTGGTAAATAGTTGTAAAAAAAAACACAAATTGAATTATTTAATAGATTTTGAGTGAAATCTAGAAGAAAAGATAAGTTATACATTCTAAAGCGACAATTTTGAAATATGAATTCAACATAACTATTAACGTAAACATATTTGATCATAACAATTTTTCTTCTATTTTCTTAGACATTATCGCCGCTTCGAAGTTATTGTTTTTGCATTCCGCTTTCCTCTTTCTAAAGGAAAAATTATGTATAGATTCTTACTATAGGATCACCTCCTCCGTAATAAGATGCTTGTATGTATTTTTTGAAATTATTTTATATTTCAATTTAAAGTTTTAATCAAATTAAATAATTCGTATATTATTGGTAGAAACCGGATATGCTTATGTCCAAAAGCACAAAAACAACAACACTAGCGTTTTATTGAAGTCCTTCCCTTTTGCGCATTTACAAGCTACTTTGGTTTATATTCCATTCTTGAAGGGGGTGCAGAATGACTTTGTAAGTCTTATTTTCAACTTAAAGTCCAAGTACCAGTTTTTCTATTGACCATCTTTTACTTTTATTTTTATGGCCATTGTTAGGCAGCTATATTAGCGAACGCATACCAAATTTATAATTGGTAATAATAATAATAATAATAATAATATATTTAGTTAGCTGACACATAAGTGCGTATAACTGGATAAAATAAATCAAAATTAAATAATAAAGGAAAAAGTCCTTAATCAAAGTTAACACAAACTTAAAATAAACTTAAAACTACCAAATTGAAATTAGCCACTTATAGCAGCCATAGTACGCGACAATCTTCATCCCAGACCAGATTACCCTCAAAGGTAACACCCAGAAATTTTGTGGAATTGGAATGCTATAATTATACTTGGTTGGTTATGGATGGGTTGCCAATTATTAAGCGTCTATACCTTGCGCGAAAAACTATTTATTTCTTCTAGACTGTCCGTCGTTGTTAAAAGTGAAATATCTGCGTATATAGTTCGGTAAATATCAAAGAGAGGCAGAAGCTAAGTAACCCGTGCCGCACACTCATTTTGACAGGTAGGACATGAGATTTAAAGTCTTCAATTTTTCCTTCGGCCGAGATATGTTCAATCTTAACAAACTGGATTCTATCATAAAGATATGAAGCAAACCAGGTTGCAGCTGTGCCCCTAGTGCCATACAACTGCAGCTTTTCTAAGAGTTTTTCTTATAGTGCTCTCTATTACTGAAAATTCAATGTTAAGTAACAAAAATAAAATTGTGTATAGGGAGAAGTAAATACCAACATTTGAATTAGGAGAACTAAGATTTTGACTAAAAATCTCCATAAGAACGTAATTGGATTTGTACCAAACACACTTTATAGTGCATATTGCATCGAGAAAGCTTCACGACCTGCAATTATAATTGCTACAATTCTAAATTATAGCAAATTAGGCTCCGCAAACCCGGGTATCCCTCCTACCATAAGCATTGCATTCTGCATTTTCTTATATTCCAAAAGGAAATATGTAATTCGCTTTTACAGGGCAGAAGCATAACTTCTGCAATCCAGAATCATCAATATTGCGAAGTTAATGTTATACACTCACCTTTTATTGAATGATATGGTTACTTTCGATAACTTCAGTCACGTGGTCCCGTTCAGCACCGGTTTTTTGCTGAAATAATGTAAACGCATGTTTTCCAGATAACTTTAAACACAATCTAGCTCTAAACTGAGCCATTTGACGGAAATTAACAAAATAAATCGGAACATTCTGTTAAAACAAACTTTTTGCTTGAGTTGAGAGAACTACTTAATTTTTCCTTTCAGTCCTACGAATTAAGTTGACTTTTATTTTTATTCTGTTGATAATGCGTTGAACCAAACCGAACAGTTTTTATTAATTATAGGGGACAAAATATTATTGCTCATTCTACGCGAGCTTTGCTTCAAAATACATACAAAACTTTAATTTAAATTACAATTTCAGTTCATCCAACCAAATATATTTAATTAAAACGTAAGGTGGTACCGCATATCCTGATCTTCTCGTCTTCAGCTCCTGTGTAACCTAACTTAAGCTCAAATAGATTCCGTTAGAAATATTATTTCAACATTAAACATAAACCATAGCAATTTTTTTCGCGGTATATGTATTTAATGTCGTTCAATTGACCTTTTCCAGTACATGTAAAGGTTTTCTTGATTTCTTTCACAGATATTTAAAGACTTGACTAATATCAAATTTAAAGAAATCGTAGGTTGAACTTGAAGCCTTTTTATCTTACGGCTTTTAGTATTGGTAAATGATACAATTGCAGCAAACTTAGCATACTTTTTGCGCAGTTTTTTGAATATATTTATAACCCATGCTGATACTTTTCATAAACTTGTTTTTCAATAAAATCTCTAGACTTTTTTTTACGTTTTCATTATTTAGATTTTCGCATTATGGCAGCTATTGCTGTCTACTCATTAGTCTTTTTTACAGAAACTTTAATTAGGTACCTATTTTCTTACTATTTTCGTTAACTATTGTCCGAAACAACGAAAAAGAAAACACTACCCAAACGCTACTGTAGGACAGATATACGATATACAATTACCTAAATATAGGATCGTCCTTTGTGGCCAGACCGAAAAACGATTTACCACTATCTGGATCGTAAATATAACGGGAGCTCTTTGCCTGCTGATGACTCTCTTCCGATAACCTTAATTAATGAATTAACCGGCAGGCCTTAATTCTTAGTAATTATTAACATGGTGGAAACATAAGTCAAGTCATACGGTCATAAAGATACTGGGCGTCTTTATTTATTGGTAGATCATTGTTTACATTGTACGTAAATGGTGTGAGATAACGACGTTTATATTTGATTAATAAATTTCTCGCTTATCGGGGATTGGTGCATGGTAATTACGGATGCTGTACAGATATTCATGCTGAATCGATATGAGTTCGTTTATAAATGGTTTTGTTGAAAGATGTGGGGATTACGGTGTAGACTCTATAATGGGGTTGTACAGAAAAAAAGCTGATGGTATTTTTTTTTATTTTATTAGATTTATATTGAGACATTTTATTGCATTTAGACTTCAATTTATGAGCTATAAATTTAATTATTTTACCAACAAAAAAAGCTTTACGAAAAACTCTCAGATTACTGAGGAACATCTTGATAAACGTATTGTTGTGTAGTGGACTAAAAAAGAAGCTTCTATATAGTGTACAAAGAGAAGTAACTTGGAAAATTCTTGCGCAAAGGAGAAATAAATAGAAGGGCAATGAAGGTAGCTCCTATACAGCTTATAACCAAGTTACCTAAAGTTTAATGCACGCAGGACGTAGTATGATTTAGAAGTTCTAAGAGGGCTAATATGAGAAAGAATATTCGGCCCTTTCTAATGCACAATTAAGATATTAAAATTAAAGCAACAAAAGTAAACTTCAAGAGAAAGTGTATCGTATGATGTCAAAGGGAATTAAGATTATATTAATATATCTTCAAAACAAGCATAAGCAACTGGGATCTATTATAGACGCTTCAGGAAAGGTTGGAACAGAAATAACGAACAGAATTCATAGAGTGGTGAAGCACTTAGTATAACCAAAGGTGATATGGAGGATTTATTTACTTTTGATTATTTCTAACAATTTTGAAAAAGCTTCAGTTTGATGTGCCCCAGGTTTCTTCTTGTCTTGCCGAGATTCCTGCCAGCTTCTCCGTAAACTAGAACTACGTCAATTTTCTCTTGTAGCAGGTAATATTAACAGCCTAACGGAAACAGTTCTTCTAGCTTTCGAAATAATCTTCGAGCTGAATAAAATAAATTGTTGCTTAAAGTTATTTATTTCTTGTGTAAGTTTATTTTGCGTTTTTGCAATTACAGAAAATACGTGGAAGAAAGGACGCGGCATTTTTTTATTACAAACGTATTGTACAATCGTATGGATAGGTTCTCAGTAGGAGAAATTAAAACAAATTGAGTTTCGTTGATTTCAGCGCGATCTATCATAAATCGAAAAAAATGTTTCAGACAAATCCTACATATTTCTTGATCTAGAATAAAATATAAAGGTTCCTATTTAAGATCTCAAAATTACCCCCCCCATCCCACCTACAATGAGAGAAAAAGGCGGATCAGTCTTAGCACTAATGTATTTTCCCGGCAGAATTATTAAATTTTAATTATGCAAATTTTTTTCGCGAAGTTGCTGTTTTTCGAAATATTTGAAACATTCATCACCCGGTATATTAACGATGTTTCTCAGAGCATGTTCGTAGTGATGTCTTCTTCAGTCCGTAATTGGGTGATTTGCAGCTAACCGATTATCCCGTAATGCAGATAAGACCACAACAATGGTGTTTTATGTAAGACCCACAGCCCGTCAAATATTTGGGTCTTTTGCTTGATCCCAAGTTAAGAAGGAAATCACATGTTGATTATACGACAGGTAGAATAATCTTCCAAAAATGCTACAACCTTTTGCATAGAGTCTTTAGTCTACAAAGAGGGGCTATCCGAATTTTAAACATGCCTCATTGCCCCATCGTTCCGATTGTCGCGAAGCTCTTCGGAAAATTTTAACTTTTCCTTCGCAGTACATTTTAGATTGTCTTTTGTATATTAAAAGAAACATTCATAGTTATGAAGCTAATGCTTCCTTTCACAGGAAATAAAGATAGTTTTAAGTTAAAGTAAATTTAAAGTTAAGGTATAGATTTCTTGATCCAAATAAGAAAAAAATAATAAAAAACAAACAAAACACGACAAAAGAAGTAATATAATAACAAGAAAAAAAGATATACCATATATGGAATCAAATGCAAGAGAATGTCAGTCTTCAGCATGATGCTGGTTGACTGGTTTTCAATTCCCACCGGAATAAACACAAAAAAGGAATATATATATTATCGCATAAGTAAAATGTCCGGATCACGCAAGACCTAATTCTGCCGCCGCAAGAGGATCTATTTTAAATTTCTTCTTAAAACCAAGAGGAGACAGCTGCCGGAGTTCTAGGGGCATTGCATTATAGACCTTGGCTTTGTTATATGAGAAACATCTTCTATAAAGCTCCAATTTGAATTCCTTCACGCAAATGCAGTGTTATATCGTATATTGATATTGTGCACATCGGTTCTGTACGTAATCTTATTATATAAATACGGTGGTGTCTTTTCCGAAATGATTCTGTAGAACAACACGGCTGCGTGCAATTTCCTTCGCGAATCCATGGTTAGCCAGCCGACAGACCAACGCGGTGCTGTTGATATTTTCTGATATTATAGACAAACCTCAATCAAGCGTTCCGAATTAACTGCAAACGACAGCGTGATGCCAAACGGGGTCCACATACGACGTCACAGTAATCTGCACGCGAAAGTACTAAGGCCCCACACAGCGTCGCTCTTAGTTTTGTATTGAAATAGCGTCTGTTAGTATATAGCGATTTAAGGATAATGTTAGACTTTTTAATTATGCTCGACGCATGTTCTCGAAACCGCAGGTTACTGTCCATCCGCAAACCCAACAGCCCAACCACCGCCTGCAAAGGAAGCGCTACAATATTCCTTTGAAAATATTAAAAATTTGTGTTCGAATTCCTGTAAATTTACTTTAAAAAGAGTTTTAATCGAACATTACTGTCCTCCAGTTTCGTTTTAATTTAGTGTCTTTATTAATGATTATGATACTGATGATTGACGATGGTTATTATTATTAATAAGCAAAACCATTTTAAAATAAAAGTGACGCTTCAAAGACCTTTTGGGGGTAGAGGTATTCGCGTCGAAGCAATTTTGTCATAAGTAAAATCCATCTAAGGAGGATCGAGAAATTTCCCAATTCTCGTAATAATCTACGAATTTTCACACAATTTTCAAAGTTCCATTTTGCAATTGATAAAATTGCGGAATTTTCAGAAGATTTTGGGAAATTTCAGAAGATATTCATAAATTTTATTATTTTTACCACACATGAAAAGGAAGAATTTTTTACTTTCATTTAATTCATCAAATTATATCAAATTATTGACGAAGAAATATGATAAAGTTTCCACCTGGACGGTAGCACTTTTCGTCAACGGGAGATGTCGGATACAACGACAATAAATCCAAGAACGCTTCAGGGATCCTTCCATTGCAATTTTGTTTTACCTAAATGACCTTATATTGTTAATTTCGTTAAGTTAACGTAAAGATACGCTGCAAATTTTTACAAAATGCTCAACTTAACGTTCTTATTACATGTATTTGTTAAAATTAAATAAAACAAATGCAACAAAATTGATTTACAGTAATATTTAAAGAATTAAGAATGAACGTTGGCTGTTTATAATGACATTATAAACTACCATTGTTTTATTGAAATTGTAGAATTTTTAAGTTGAAAATTGATCAGTCGAAAAATATTGCCTAAAATAACAATCGCTACTTTAACATTTAATTAAAGATATCAATATACTTCCTTAAGAACTGGTTCCAATGTAAAATAACTTCAGAGCAGCTCAACCAATAATTTATGTTAAAAGTATACGCATATAGAATAATTTATTCCCTGCCGCGTTAGCATTTCGCTTACCTATCATATTTACCAGCGTTCTAAATTAATAATTAACTCGTCGTGAATGCGTACGCTTTTGGAAGAAGCGATCTTAAATTTGTTGAAATTATTCTGATGTAAGTTCGCCGGGAAAGCGCCGTATTTTACAGTGAAAATACGCTCCCATTATTTAGCTTCGCTTGACAGTGTCTACCTAGGATTACTACACTTGAAACCTACTAATTAACTCGGCAAATATTTATGTACTGTGTGTATACTTGGTATTATAATACGTGCCGTTGTGGTATTCAGAATTACTGAGATGCTGCTTGACTATTTAAATAACTATTTATATATTTTAGTTGTGTTACTTCTATGCGCTTACATGAAGATATATGGCGGTAGTTAAATGTTGAGGACCAGATTAAGATATATGTTTTTGTAATGTTTTACGAGGGGGAAAATTTATAAATTTATGGTTTTTTCCAAAATTAATAAGATAAATTTAGGATTAGTGAGAATCGGGGGTCCCTCTAAAATACTTTTTCGGCAAATTAATTTTAATTGAATTTAATTTACTGTTGATGAATGTAAGACGAGCAATAATTCATTTACAAGACTACGGTTAGATACGCCTAAAATTACTCTAAATATAGCTTTAAGAAATTTTTATATTAACTTGTGTATGTTTTTGGAAATGAGAAGATGGATAATAATGATAGCAAGGACTGTGGCGTAGTATCGGCAATCTCCGCTCCACACAAGTTTAATTAATTCATCCGGGACGGCCGTTTCGAGGATATGATTGATACACATCTTAAAGGCTTCTCACATCATTCGGTTACCAGTTAAGAATGGGGATCATTCGTGTCCTCGAAACGGCCATCCCGGATGAATTAATTAAACTTGTATGGTGCGAAAGTTACCGATACTTTTGTGTTGAGAAGATGGAATACAAAAGAAGTAATTTTCCCATCTAACCACTACCGCCGTTGGCTGGACTTATAAATAACCCCTTACTTCCACACTCCACTAATGATAGTGCAGAAGAAGAATTTCCACATCAAATTGAGCTCCCCGCCGAAAGAGAAAAGTTTGCATTGAGCTAGTGGAGTCAAGGATCAGGTGTTTGCGTGGCGCTAATTACAGCCACCCTCGATGCTGGGAACATTACAAAATGATAACGTCAAAATGAGCATTAGTCATGAATGCTGAAGAGAAGATCCTAGAAGATGTTGCCGCTATTGTCTTAAATTATAACGGCGAAAACTTTTTTGGCGCATTGTGTATTAAACTAGAGATACAATTTTACTTTTAGTTTCGGTATTTCAGATGAACGTCTATTTCGACGTTGTCGCAAGGTCGCTAGTTCATTTTTGCTTTTTTACATAAAATTGCAAAACTTTATGTATAGGTATTAGCCAAGTGTTTACGCGCTGTTTTTCATTCAGATTAATTATGCCACACTAAGCTCAACTTTTTAGATATGCATAGGTACTTTAAAAAAGCACTGCTGTGAAATTTGGCGTCGAAAAGAGCATTGAATTGATTGAAGCATTTACAAGCAGTGACATTTTTTTAGCAAATTCGTTGTGTTTCTTGTTGTTGGTGCTTTACTAGCCAATTTCATGTTTTTGATATTGATCTAAAGTATCACAGTAATTTCTGTTCTTTTACAAAAAAGTTCAAATGCTGCAAGGAATGGCCATAAATGTCTGCAAAGATACCCGAGAGAAACAAGAGAATTGCTTCAAGAAACCTCATCCATTTTATGTCGAACCCAAAAGGTGAAGAAGGTCGTATTTTACATTTTTTTTCTGATCCTATTCATGGTATAACCTTACTGCACACAAACGCAAATATTGTAACATTACAACAATGTCATATCACAGAAGAAGAATTACCAGTTCCTCCAGCTGCCAAAAAATACAACCATCTAGCTGCCAGACATGCTTCACACAACGATATCTGGTTCCTTCTATAGAGCCTGCGTGAATTGTGATAGATCTGGTTTTACTTAACTGCCTCAGGTTTGATTCAGAAGAAGCAACGCATGAAAAAAAAACAATGATCCTCTTGCAGATATTCGGGAGATGTGGGATATTTTCACTGAAACTTGCAAACCATTATACACATCTTCATCTTACCTCACCAACGACGAAAAGCTCTTAGGTTTCCTATGTACGATACATACCCAATAAGCCTTCAAAGAGTAATATTAAAATTACAATGTGTGCCCCTCCACGACAAAATGTATAGTAGATGCTAGTCCGTATGTAGAAAAAAGAACCAATAAGAATGGTTGCCGCTCATTATTTATTTTGTAAAGGTATTTACAACATCCGTCCGTGGAACTAACATGGATAATTGGTTTACATCCAGATGATTTGCTCCAAGACCCATCTAAACCTATAATAATTAGAACACTACGAAACACTACGAAAAAATAAAGAAGAAATCCTTCCAGAACTGTTGGCAATAAGGCTTAATGTTCTGTTATAACCAACGAAAGAGAATATTTTCGTATGTACCAAAGAAACAGAAAGTAGTACTGTATCGTCTGCAAAGCATAAGGGAGCTGAAATTGTAAAAGAAACAGCCAAACCAGTAATTGTTCAATATTATAATGAAACTAAAGGGGATGTCGTCGCATTCGACCAAATGTGCCCAAACATGAAAAGCAGAAGGAAAACAAGAAGGTGGTCCCTATTTATGTTGTATGAGATGAGGAATATGGCCAGCATTAACTCCTTTATGATTTATTCTACCAATGCTTTCAACAAACAAGGAAAACGTCTTTCCCGCTATCATTATTCGCTATATTTAAATCGTTGCATTGCTGAGCCATCGATAAGGCATAGAATATTTGACTACTGTGTTGCGCTGAAACATTCGTGAAGATCTCAGCCCTTATTCTCAATGTTCCAAAAGATGTGACACCTGCAATTCAAGAGAAAAAGTGAAAAACATGCTTTTTTGACCTAATCAAAGAATATAGCTGTTACGTTGTATATTCTTTTCTGCACCTTAATTCCATAAGACATCCCTCCATTCCGCCATTGTATAGTTGACAATAAAATCTCCACAAAAGACCTTTAGGAAACGCTAGGTTCTTCAATTCGAGCCTATTTTTTTAACGGAAACGTCTATCGAAGAAGAAAATGGCGCGATTACCGGAACTGTACTTGGAAGAAAGATGACCGCGTACCCGAAATGCGGAACAAAGACAGACGTAAAACCGCTGAATTAATTGTGAGGGTCGGTAATTTTCGAATCCTACGACTTTTTCCTTTAAGACGGACTAATTGGGAAGCAATAATTTATTCACAACTAACGATTGCCAGGTTCGAATCCCTTCTGACCGTCCGATTGGTGAACCGCCTCATCCATTATTGCTAATGACACTCTTAAGAAGTTCTAAGGCCCCGGGACAATTACGTGAAATAATCAAGGAATTCCTAATTATTGTTCGAGCTCCCATTTAAAAATGAAAAGTGCTACCGCTCCTTCGTTTCCATCGTTCGGTCGTCCTTCTTTAAGCTCCCGGCTTTAATTCCACATCGTTTCTTCCTTTTCTGATTCCCATTCTCTCTTATTCTTTTGTCTACCCGTTGATCTGTTCGTGTTTTCGATGCGGTGCCAGTGGAAAAAGGAAAAGGAGTAAAAGAACGCCCGATAGGGTCGGGTGGGGTGGAGCAAGGGAGGACGCGGCTTCTTTTAAATTGAAGTTGACATCCGTGGAAAGAATTAACGGAGCAATTAGGGACGTTTTTCGCTCTCTTAATGTGTAATAGAACTTTTGGTTAGAGATTAATTTAGTGTGAATTAATTAAGGATCAGAGGGGCCAATGGTGGTCGGACAATTAGAGATTTTCTTTTCAAGTTCTTCGGGTTCGAGTTCGTCCCATCATCACATGAAATTTTCGTATTTAGATCATTTCCTTTTAATGTGGTATTAATGGAATTGCTCGTCATTAATGGCGCTAATATCCAAACTCTGATCTGCATCCGCTCGCTAATTATCAAGTTTGAATTATATCTTTTTCACAAAAACGCAGAATATTTATATGCTGCTAATAAAATAGTTCTTCCCATTATAAATGCACTTTTTTCTTATATCTACTTTCTTATATTTACGATTTAACGATGTTAAAAGACATGAGAAAGTGATGGCATTTTAAATGAGAAAATAATAGTTAATAGAGACATTTGAAACAGAAAGTGTAAATGGACGTGACTATCAACTTATATCACACTAGAACCTTTCGTTGCTGATTAGTTGTGGGCAGATCATCCAAGAAATCTCTAACATTGTGAACAAACCGATCTTACAAAATACCTGTAAACGTATGAGCCGTATACTGTATACACTATTTAGTTTTTTTAGTTGGGGCCACTAATCTCAAGATTGTTGCATCAATAACTCCATTTATTCATACAGTGCCCTTAGAGAGTCCTTTTGGCGTATCATAATGGAACGAAACGGAGCTTTTCTGCGCAGTTATGAGAGCGTTGATAAATAGACCTCGAAGTTATAGATCGTTGACCGTTGTTACTACTGAATGTTCTATCCATAAACTTTGGACGGCGCTAACACAAAAACTATTGAAGCTAATTACATGAATTTTTCTCCCATGTACACTCATCCATTTTTCAAAATATAAATGAGAAAATTAAAATTCCAATAAATCTTTCTATATTTGCTCTGTTTGCCTTTGGACTGAACTTCGGCTCATATTGTTGTGCTGCTGTGTTCAATGCGCAGTTTACTTGTAAAAAATCTCTTGCCCATACTTGCCCCTTTCAGAGAAAACTGCGTAAATCGAGGTACCACTGCAACTGCAAATCTGGTGAAATGGCTACAAGGCCTACAAAATTAACCTTAATCTGAGTAATTAAGCAATTTATTGCATTTAAATATAAGAATAAATACGATTATTTAGCAATTTAAGTAAAATATATGTCGAGCGTATTTAATTACCAAAATACAGTTTAAGGTAAACAAGGGATTCGTGTATTCCGCTGCAAAGCAGAGGACTGAAAGTTATTGTACGAAAACTGTCAAGTAATTTAGCATATTTATTGGTTTAGTCCTGTTAACGTTATAACACGTTATATGGTTTACGAGGCTCGAAATCGAGTGGGCGATGACGCATACTTTCGTTATTTATCGCTATCACTCTAGTGTGGGATTCCATATTCCTCTACGCTTGCATTTACAGATATAGTTCTCCTCTTATTTCTTCGTCGTTCTAGTGTACAATACGCGCTTGCCCGTATATCTACACCACATACTCAGCGTTGTACTACTTCATTGTGCGCCTGATTTATCGCTAGGCGAAGATAATGAGGCTGAAATTCTCTCTTTCCTTTCCGGCGTGTTTTGTGCTCAAAGTTTATCGCAGACCAAACAGTGTCTCTAGGCTATTCCGAACGAAGCATTTACGTACATCGAACATTTTGTTAGGGTTATCTGGCTGGCTACGATATGCTTATTAATTGAATTTATTGCTCCTTTCACGGACGTTGTGTTTACTGTCTACCAACGAGAAGACGACACAATATTGATAACGTCTTCGTTTATACCAGTACGAAAGTGTATATGCCATACTTGTGGATGTAGGTCTATAAGATTGGTCGGCGGGATGAATGAACATATTGGGATAATTTGTAGGCTTTTAATTTGAGAACAGCGGCGATAAGTTTATTACGAAAACTGAATTGTGAATAGACGTTAAGATAGGATAAGTACCGTTTATTCAATTTATTGGAAAGGAGAAATTCAATTAGATGGTGACGGGTACGTTTAAAATAGATAAATCTATTTTGCGTTAGGAAAGCGTCCTCGTAATCTTTGCCCAAGTCAACGTAATTTTTAATTTGTGTCATAAAGGAGTTATTAGAAACGATAACGTTCAAGTTTATGGCTGTTTATGTCTAAGTTTATTTTGCGGTACTCTTTGAAATAACAGTTTCTATTTTAACCCATTTTTAACATAATTTTTTTTTATATAATATAATATTAGGCGAGTTCAATGCAAAGTTAAGCAAAGAAGAAGTTTACAGGAGAGGAAAATTTGCACCACGAAAACAATGTAAAGAAAAACATACACAAAATAGCGTGCGGTTTCCCTCGTGGTTACACCAAGAACTAAATAGATAATAGACGGGACAAAGCTATTAGATATTGCGGAAGTTATAAAGGAGCAAACTTTGACGATGGTTACCTTTTACCACAACAGAAAATCGAAATGAGCTGGAATTAGGATAAAATCAAGAAGTGATGTAGCAAACCAAGCAATAGAGGAATTATGGGAAATGATTAAGTCGACAATAACAAACGCAGCAAGCTAGTATCTAAGAATAAACAAAATAATTGATACAAGAAAAGCAGTTTTATTCAAGTTACAAACAGTTTCTATTAAGAGAGAGAAATAGAGCGAAAATGAAAATTAATGGCGACAGAATACAAGAAAATAAGAAAAAAAGAAGGCAGCGGAAATAGATTTGTCAATAGAAAAAGAAACAACAATTGAAAAGCGAACTGAAATTATAAAGATAGAGAAATATTTCTGTCAAGGTGTCAAGAAAGCAAGGCGCGATCAACGACTAAAGAGTAATTTATTGTAGAATCAAAGAGGTTCTGTTTTTAGAAAAGACATGCCAAATATTAGACAAATGGGCACAATACTTTGAAAAGCTACTTAATGAAGATTAAAATATAGAAGAGAGCAGCTGGTGTACCAGAACTAAATGAACAAAAAGAAGTGGAAGAACTAATAAAAAATGAAATAAAAGAGGTAATAAAAATAATAAGAGCACTGGCGGAGATGAAGACTAGCTATAAGGACAAAGTAGTGGCAGAACATTAAGGATTATTTACTTCGAAAGCCATACAGCACAACAGTTATTATACAGGCTCATGATTCTATTTCTAGAAAATGTTTAAAGAAAACCCTTGGAAACCTAGGAATGCTTAACAAACTGGTAAAACTGATAAATATTACTCTGTGTCAAATACACAGTAAAGTTCTAATTGAAGGAAGCTTCTCAGAGCAACCAACTAAAGAAAACCTTAGGCAAGGAGATCCGCTCTCGACAAACGTATTTAACCTAATTCTAGAAACAACAATGAGAAAAAGCGAGATCCAAATATCGGGATTATTTTACCGCCATAAAAAGCAATGCAATGCTTACACGGACGACATGTTACTACCAACAAGATAAAAAAAAGAGCTGGAAAGAGTATTACAAATAAACAAAAACGAAACAAAGTACAGTCCGTCTATTTTCCAGAAACAGAACAATGTGGTCACTGTCAAAACTGTTAAAGGCAAGAAACACCCGGGACAGCTAAAATACATACGTGCGAAATAGTTATACGCCCTGTAGTTTTGTAGGCACGTGAAGCGTGGACAATGACCAAATCTATTGAGAACAAAACCGGATATTTGGGAATGAAGAGGTGTAAGGAAGACATTCGATTGGACGAGAGACCACGGTGGATGGTCGAGGAGAGGAACAAATATGGAAAATAATATTTTGTGTGGTAATAACCCAAAAAAGAATAAAAGAAAAAGGACTAGAAGACTGAGGCATATGATCAGAATACCAAAAAACGATGCGGTAAGGAAAGTTCTATATGGAGGAGAGGGAAGAAAGAGGGGAAATGGACGCCGCCTAAAGGAAAGGTGGTATTAACAAGTAAAAGAAGACAAGAAGGAAATCGAAGTTTATAACTGGAAAGAGCAGGGTAAAGGACGGGCAGAAGCAGAGAGAACTAGTTAAAGTCAGCGATTAACGATTAATGATTAAATTTTAATACCAATTCCGGCCTGGCCACGATTGTGATTGAACCTGCGCGACCCTCTCCATTTATCAATCGGCGAAAATCTTTTCGTCGGAAGAAGGTAAGGCCGGCTGTTTTAGAGTCTAAACCAACAGACGATTAGTTACCTATCAAACAGATAAAATTACTATTATCTAGCCTCATGCATCACCACTCTCACACAGAAAAGCACTTGTCTTGCTTACTGCAGCTAAGAATTATTATTTTAAAGATATCTCCCCGACGTTCGCTTACATAAATAATTTCGGGGTCACGTGACACGTCCGACTCGAATAAAGGCATCTCGAAACAAAGAATAAACAACGGCCGACTCGTGTTCGCGTGTGTTGCAGACCGACATCGCAAGGGTTAGCTACCCTCCATTGTTGATATCACTTATCATTGTTATCGTTGCGTGGGAGAGACTGTTTAATAATCGCCGTCGGTCGCAGGTCCTATGCATAGATGGTTCTCTGTATACGAACGAATGCACGTGCAACGTTAAAAATGGACGGTGGATATTTTTATGGAAAAACAAAGGCGGGCAGCACATTCAAGAGGAACGTTCATAAATGATAAATAGCTGCAAGGAGTTTCTTGTAAAATATTACTGGCGATATTAATGTTATTTTTGTACGTTTGTAGATATTATGGCAAAGAGTTATAATGCTGTTAGTCCATTGCGGGTGGTATCATTCATCTTTTCTCTTCTAAACTATCTTTTTTTGTTGTATTAAGCTTAGACAGCCATCTTTGTATCCATTACATTAGCTCCCATATCACTAAAGTTATTCGCTCTTCGTGCGCTTCACGAAATTAGCAGAGACTAAACAGACCCGTGTTTTGTTGACTTTCGGGGAAACCAGTAGGCAACACGAACCTATTCTCATGAGACGAATAAACTAGTCTCTGCTAATTTCGTGAAGCGCTCGGAAAGTGGCGAACTTTACATATCACCACTTCTAGAAGAATTTGGTGGAACTCGAGGTTTGATTTGGTATTTGTGAATAATTAAGGAAAAGAAATTGAAGATTTTTGCAGTGAAGGTAAGCAATGCAACATTACAGAACAATAAAATTCAGCCGTTTATAAAAGCTGTTTGTTTTGGAGTTGAGAAATGTGCCGACCAGCGAGTCCCAAAATGTCCTTCGCATAACGTTGTGATGCCGCGGAAGTATAATGGAGAGAAACCCAAACTCAAAGCAAACCTTAAATTCTTTTTTGGAAAACAGCGAATTCTCTGCAAACATTCACCTCCCTAAAGCGCATTCCATAATGTACTTTCCTATTTTATAGGGAGAGAAGAGAAACTTTCAAATTCTGTCACATCGTTTATTTGAATCTATAAAACTTATTTTAAATTCTTTAATTCTTAACACAGTCGGTACATTTAAAGTCGGAGTATTAATGCTATGAACAATTCAACTGCCGGGTAACCCTAATATTTTTAAAGAAACCAAGTAGCTGGATAATTGTGGCTGTTTCAGTAGCTTCATCCAATTCAGTTGGTTAGGCCCTGATTAGGTTGGTTAGTACAAAATTAGGTTTACATGAAAAGAAAATTGTCATTCAGACGATATTACTGCAAAGAGAGTTTGAAAAGCACTGATTTAAGCTACAGCTTTTGTTCACGACCAATTTCTTTGAGATTTGGAAAATTCCTATCACGTGTTGATGTGTAAAAATTAATCTACCTAGTAACATAGATCACTTCTATTGAAATCCTTCAACTTCGGCAATGCTAATTGTGTCTGGAACAACATGTCTCAAGAATACTATCCTATAAAATGCCATCCTTCCAGACGATTCCAAGCCAAGTAAAAATATTCCAATTAGCCAAAATGAAAGTAGAGGGAATATGGTTAACTGCAGGTAATTAGGAAAGACCGTATGAAGTACAGTGCAGTCTCGATAACGTGAACTAATTATAGACGACCGTGTTCATATATTCGAGAAGTTCATGTTACTGGATAAAGTCAATCACAAACAAAGGTGGCATTAAAACTAACTTAAATGTGTGTTTCGCTTAAAACATACTTTATTTAAAAAAGGAACACATCAAATAAACAAGTCTAATTTATTCTTCTTTAGAAAGTAATCTAATTTTGACCTGATTGTAGTCTAAGTTTAAGTCCTTAATTTTTGCTGCAAGTTTTTGTAAAAATGGCGAAACCAGCTCTGGTTGAGAAGATAGTTTTTCGCCAGTTATTGTCAAAAATCGTATGCCAAATCTTTTCTTAAATTTTTGTAGCCACCCTGAGCTAGCAGAAAAAGTAGACTGATCTCCATACAATTCTCTATGAAAATATTTGGCTTTCTCTTTCAAAATTGTACCACTTATTGGGGCATTCCTCTCTCGTTGTCGTAAAAACCATCTGTATAAGGCCTTTTCCATTTTCGGGTACTCTGAGGGTCTAAGAGATTTTCGTTTAGACGCTCCAGAAAATGTCATGGCAACTGTTGAAGTAATCTGGGCCTTTTTGTTCTTAATCGCACACACTGTAGATTTCGCTATTCCATACTTTTTTGATAAACAGGTAACTCCGAAACCTTTACTAACATCGGATAAGAGTTGGGCTTTTTTCTCTAATGTTAAATAGTTCACCTTCTTAGTAGCCATCATGCTTGCGTATCGGTTGGCGCATAAACACCGACTAACGCTGAATATGTACACAATATTTCTTCCGATGTAATGGCGGGCTAATACATACAAAGGTAATTTACCGACAAAAGGATCGCCGCATAGTTGGCGGCCTAATACAAAAAGCTAAAGTTACCGACACAAGAAACACGACGAAATTTCATTTATGTTCACGTTATAGAGGCAAAGTGTTCTTGACATTCACGTTTTGGAATACGCATATCAATTTGGCTGTTCACGTTTAGGGATGTTCACGTTATGGGACGTTCACGTTATCGAGACTGCACTGTATCTGGATTTATAACAGGTGAAATCTTCTTGAATCACTGCAAAGAGGTTGGTGCTCAATTAAACACTTCTACTTGAGGAGTATTACCTGCAACAGGTCTAACCTTCAGCAAGAAGTGGATTGTGAAGTTTACAAGTGCTTGGTGAACTTGAAAATTGATTGGGAATAGCTTGGCCATTTCCTTTTTTTAATGTTTGCCAGCGACGTTGCTTACTTATGTGGAGATTTCCAATATATCAATATTATTCTTTGATGAACCTTAACACTACTCACAGATCTGCTTCCTTCAATTCACCAGATGTTAGGGAAGGCTTGCTGATATCGCCTATGACTAGGTGCCATCGCATTTGGGTAGACGACGAATTTGATTTTCTGATTTTCCTGGTTTGCGCTACTGATATTTTAGGGCTGCACGATGTAAGTAAATAACAGGCCGTTAGGCGTACAAAATTGCATATTTATCTCAGACATTTTGAATATCAAACCAAACTGATCTAAGATGCTGATTAGTTTGTTTTAAAGATATTTGTATAATGAGATCTTTTTGTTGACTACATATGTAGGCTGGTATATGTGCCCCGCATTTGTGTGCTAGACTTTGTGCTATTATTTAGCAAACATATTTTCTTATCCCAATTAATCGCAGGTGACGATAAGCAAAGAAGTGGAGCTACGAATGGAACACCGTTAAGCTAATGGATGTGACTAAACATAAAATTGATGACCCTGTTACATGGTAATTGATTGCAGTAGCAATTTTTTGCCAATATATGCATTTTCAATAATCATTAATGTGGGATTGAGCAATGTAGCAAGAGAAAAGGAGAGTAGGAGGAAGAGTCTTTTCTATATTATATGTGATTTCTCAATCGCATAATACCAACCAAGTTCCATCACAGTTATTTGGACAGATGTATGCTTTAGTCATTGACCTTATGCATATAACACTACAGAACCTGCTTCCTTGGATGCAGGATGTGTTAAAAATAACCAATCCAGATGTTCAGCGCTTTGTGACTAATCACAACATATTTGAACAGAATGTGTTCTGCCGTCTCGAAATTTATTTGGCATAAATTGATTTTCAGCTTTCCTAAGTTGTGTAAGTGATGCACGATCTATCAGTAAATGTGGCAGAATTTTGGTATGCTCTTTACTAAAATATAGCTTGGTGTTTTGTGCTGTTTTTCGTGAACCTGCTTCGTCCTATTTCCTGTTTTAAGTAATTTCCTTGACTAACATCCAAAACGAATACTAATCAGTTGCACTCATATGGTTTATTTGCACCCCTTTTATCGGCTAACTAAGATATTGTGCATAATTTGTTTCTTTCTCAAGAAAGTTCCAAATTATTCATGTTTTGATTTCTTCTTGATAAAAAATATGAATCTTTTCCACCTAATTAATTTATTTTTAAAGAATGCTCCTCTTAAAATTTAAATATAATAACGTAATATTTTCTCTGATAATTTATTGCACGTACACAAATTGTGCATTTAATGAAGACATAAACGATTAGAAAAAAAAGGGAAAACCCCCAGAAAAAAGATATTAAACGCGTAATAGCCGGCCAAAACCGTCGTATTAGCGCATCTCAAATTTCTGACTCACGTAAAACAGGCCCTTAAAATGTCATAGCCGAAAGATTACATCTCCATAGCGATGTTAAAAAAAGGAACAACGGTAAAAACCCCCCCGTCGACCAAGCCAGCGGTGTGTACGCGAACGCTACTTGATATTTGAGATGGTATCTTATTGTTTATAAGCGGACAGATAATTCTCATATATTTCGGGACGCAGTATTACTGTCTCTCCGAAGAAAAGCACATCTTGCAAGATCCGAATATGTTCGTCTTCTTCGTTCTTTTCTCGAACATTGGATTGGTCGTCCTTGTTGCGTGGATGTAATCTGGCATGATGTATGTACATGTGAAAAAAAGGTTGAAAAGAGTTTAAAGCTTGTCCAAAATTTTGAAACGTGAGCTTTAATGTTTGTAAAATAAATCGGAGAGAGATTATGTGGAGGATCTCTATGATGCTTTCTTTGCTTTTTGGTTACTAAGGTGGTATTACTGAAAAAAATTATGCTGTTTTCTTGGCACTGTTGAAAATTATATTCTTGATTATTTGTAGCATTTTAGAAGTCATTGAATACTGATATTCAACGCATCAACTCATAGACAAGCAGTGCCTTACACAGAGTAGGATAACCTTCCCCGCAGAAGTATAAATCGTATGGTTGTAAGAAATGCCTTCGATTCTAGTTTTAAGTATAAAAGGACCTATAAGTATGGCATTAAAATAAAAACCCTACATTTTCCTAAGTCAAGCACTAAAATATCAACATGTCGCTATGCTTCACACACCATAAGGAATAAGAAGCTGTTCACCTGTAAAATTTGAGTGTGATGATGTCCTGCCTATAAGGCTTTTTGTTAACATTAACTGAATGTTCGTCATCGTCTAATAAGGACCAACACTACCACACTCACATACAGCACACAAAATGGTAACTCTGAAATAACATTTGGGCGTTCAAACCACACATTTTTCAATAAATCAACTTCTTCATACGCTGGACTCAATATACGCTGCCGTTCAGAGAAGTTCGGTCGGTTAGTAAAAAACATGAAAAGGTTACAGAAACAAACGAAACTAAAAACAAAATGCAATTTTATTGTATGTACAGATAAAAAAGACAAAAATAAATAAATAAAAAGTTATTCTGGCGTAATATAACATACTGAACATTATATTTTTTGTTTCATCGAAAGAACCTCCTTTGCTGTTAATCACCGCTCGAACTATTCTAGGCATTCTTTCGATAAGTTTTGTTAAAACGGATTGTGGAATATTAATCCATTCATGTTGCAGAATATTCCGTAAATGTTCTTGTGAAGTTGGGCATATTTTTCGAATCCCCCTGTCCAGTTCATCCCACAACAACTCTATAGGGTTCAAATCTGGGCTTTGTGGGGGCCATGTCGTTACTTTCAGGGTGTGCTGTTCTTCTTGCTCCTTTAGATAGTTCTTACACACTAACGCAGTGTGTTTTGGGTCGTTGTTGGAGCATTGCTAAACAATTTTCCTTCCTCATTACACCCTGCACTCTGCATAAATCTCCCGTCCCAGCAAAGGAGAAACATCCCCACACTAACACAGAACTACGCCCTTGCTTCACTGTAGGCACAATGCAGTTCGGGATCACTTTTCGGTTTTAGATCTTCGGACATAAACTCGTCGATTTTGCCCAAAAACCTCAAACTTTGACTCGTCACTCCAAAGCACGTGTTTCCAATCATCTAACGACCAATCTAGATGAGAACGGGCCTACTGTAGCCGTTTTGCTCTGTTTCCCCGACGTAATAAGGGTTTTCGAATGGCAATGCGTTCATCAAGGTCCGCTTGTTGAAGTCGACGTTTTACCGTACTCGCCGAAACTCGTTCTTCACGGCCGCGATTGACTTCGGCTGCTATTTGTGGGGCTATTAATTTTCTATTGCGTTTGCTTAATAATACAATTCTCAAATCTTCAGCCTTTGTTGTTTTCCTAGATGCTCCGGGAGGAACACGATTTTTTATAGTTCCAGTTGTCCAATATCGCTTTATGATGTCATTTACTGTTGAACTTCTCATATTTATTTTTTCAGCAATTTGTCGCCCCGAATATCCTTCTTCCAACAGCGTAATAATGCGTGAACGTTTTTCTACACTGGTAGGCTTGCCACGTGCCACTTTGAAGTAAATTTTCTTAAAACTTTCGCGCAAAAGCGACAGATGCACACCAACACACGTTTAACAGTAAAATGAAGCAAATTTATATCTTTACGCCTGTGATAAATAAACAAGAATCATACTGCGGTATATTTGCTAAATGTATTGTTCGTTAATAATCCCCGAACGGCCCGTTTCAAAAGATCGGTACTTCCGAGAAATTCTTGGAATGATAATAAAAGGGACTTTATTATGGTTGTCGCAATATTTCTACTTTACATAATAATTTATGGCTTTAATCCCTTAGAAAAGAGTGTATGCTTAATATTTTTCTAATTTTATGTATTAATAATTGTATACAGTGTGATATAATAGATTTTTATTGTATGACGGAACTTCACTGAACGGCAGTGTGCATCCACAATGAATTTATGAACAACCAGCATTGCATTTGAACATGCGATGTATGGATATTTCACTAGTTTAGACGCAGTTCGTCGTAGACTTCTTTAAGGAGATGCACGACTTGGGCAAGAACGCCTCCTTTGTTATTATTGCATACTGTTCCTCTACAACCTGAAGAGCCTTTACACTGACTCAATACGCGACCAGTGCGACGAAATTTCTCAACAATTGCTAACATTAGAGTTTCACTGGGTGAATCATTGTTGTCGATGTTTTTCAAATGCCTGTTACAAACTTGAACCTTCATCCTGAGTTGTCAATTTCGATTTTTTTTTTATGGCGAAAATTTACTCATATTTTGAACTATTCTAAAAGCTACCACTGCGTTAAACGTATAGAAGTAAATGCACTGTAGTGTTACTAAATTAAACCTTCTTTCTTGGTAACTAACTGCAACTAGGTAAATCCACCAGATTAATCAAACAATATATCAACGTAATTTATTGTTTAAGAGTTTCGACAAAGCTAATAAATTTCGACCTCGCGAGCGAAGAGAAGAAGGATTTCCGCACGGCATATACACGAAATATATTAAAAATCTAGAATCATTAATCCACAATGAACTAACAAGGTAATCCCGATCTTCGCGGGTATGAAGTCGAAGCGGAGCGGAGCTGCGAACGCGGCTGATAGTGATATATAGTTTAATTAAGCTTGTCTTACGCGTTGTATTCATTTGTTTCGGAAACAGATTGCCAACCTTTGTACGATCTACTGTAGGCGTGCTACAGAAACGTTCTATCGGCGGAGTTACCAACATAGACAATGAACTTCTCGTGGATATCCCTGCTCTATTATCATACAATTATACTCGAAAGCTAATCTTGATTTCGAGATCTCCTCAGCGCTGACATTTACATATGTTATAAAGAGCCGTTTAATGTGGACGCGTTTATCATCGGAAGATTAGAAAAAATTGAATAGAATTGTGTCCGTGTCGCGCTATCGTTAAGGGTCTTCGCTCCATCTTCTCCTCCGCCTTCTATTTAAATGTTAAATAGAAGTTATTGTTACGATCCTCCGAATGACTGCCTTTCGCTTATGACACGAAAATGAATTGAAATGGGTATCCTGTTTCGTATCGATGAAATCAAATTGCTATAATTAGTTTGAGCTTTCGAAATTGTTTTTAGAGGAGGGGTGAATTGATTTTCGATCGTTAGCCTATTTACTAATAAATCACAATTGAGCACTAAGCTCAAAGCTCTTTAATATTAATAATTAAACACGAGAAGTGCAAGCTCAAAAAATCGTGGTGCCTCTACAGTCCATTTGTAAACAGAGAAGAACACTATTGTGGAAGAGGACTACAAAGGATTAATGAAAATACGACGCCTTAAATTGTTTCCACTAAAAAAGCAAAGATAATACGCCCAACCTTCATAGCTTCATGAACTTATAAAGCGTTCAGGAAACCAATTTTTCTTATCTTTATTGCAACTGCAACTTGGCAACTTTTCTTTCTAAGTGCGTCCATGTCTGAGGCGTTCGGCATTGTTATGATTATTTTTCACTTAGTTCCATAATTTACAACATCTTATCAAAACGTAGCCAACAACATACACAAGGTTCGCATGGGACTAGTTCGTATCTCAGAGCATAAGAAACACGGTATGACTTCGTAAGGTCGCAGTTCACCAATCAGCCTTCACCGCAAAGAAGCACAAAAGAAAAACGCTTATGAAAACAAAACAGACCAGACAATCAGCGACCCCAATATCGGGGAGTAGCCACCCACAGCGATCCATAAACTAGTCGGCAATCATGCGCTGGTTGTTACCGATACTGTATATGCGATTCATGTGCAACATCCAGCTCCATATCCGAAAGGCAGCGAACAACAGCTGCCCGCTAAATAAATTAACCGTACACAAGTCGGAAACAAAACTGAACATCGTGGCAGGCGGTATGGTCCCTTTGCGTCGGCAAAAGTATTTACTTAGGTCCGGTATAATCGCGCTTCGATGTTGATTTATGCGATTTTTGAGCAGCAACGGACGCCATTATATGTGGTTTTGCGGAATGCTGATCTATGCATGTATCTGTATGTTCTGCGGATGTTCCTAGGCTGTGTTTATGTGTTGTGCGATCGTGTCGAGTTAGAGCATTGTTTAGGTGAAAGTTGTAGGTCGTAAATCTAGTAGGCGTAAGTGTGTTTAGAATGCGTTTAAGTGGATAGGGTTGTAGTTTATGTTTTGGTTTGTAAATTGCGTCATGTTTTTTGAGTTTTGTAAGGTATGTATTGGTGCAGTTGTCTTAGATTAATTTGAAAATTGTTTTGAAAACAATAATGTGAGTATTTTTTTCTCGCCATCTTGTCGATGTTCTATATTATAAACTTTATTTTTGTTGAAGTTTGTAGTTTGTACTGGTAAGTTGCTATATGTATCTACTATTTAGGGCATATGCCTGTGTTAAAATAAAAATAAGAAAACGACATTTATGTGCTCGTATAGAAAAGAATCATTTCTGTTAGTAAAGGCACACTCCTTTACCTAAAACAATCTTTTTATACGTGTAGGTATGTTGGCTACAGACGCTCTAACCAAAAATAATTTCAAACTGTTCGTCCATTCGAACATTTCAAACACATAATTCCGCTGCAGCTAACGCGAACGAACCGATCTCAATCATCATTTATCGTAAACTTTATCCTCATGTTTACATCCCGACCGAACGTGATTATTAAGTGATGATCTTTCCTCGCGCTCGGCCGGCCTTCCCGCGTGAGCCGTCGGGTACAACGTTCACACAATTCCTCCTCCACCTTCCTTTTCATCTCTTAGAAAGTAAACTACTTAAGTTATATTTGCTGACGTCGTCGTCGTCGGCCTCATCGCGTTTGTCGACGGCCGTACGCCCTAAAATGAGACTTTATTGAGTGTTGAGTGGCGAACGAGCCCGATAACTAATCTCAAAATTTAAGTAATGACTGGTGCCACTGACATTCCACATGCGTTCGTTCCAAACGGACCAGCGAACGTATGTATGTATTATGAATACGTTGTATACTAAAATAGGCGTATATCCCCTATAATACGCGTTAAAATTAACGCGATGCTCGTAATGGTCTGGTTTTTCGAATTTTTCGAATATTTTGAGGATGTTTAGTTGTAGTGGATGTTTGAACATAGACGCGCATATGCATGTATGCGCATGTATTCTAAATTTATCAAGAAGGTCGTATTTCTAACTGCTTTCGAGATATCTACTTTTAGAGCTGCGAAGAAATGAAAACATGGACTTTTAAAATTTAAACTGTAACCCTTTATCAGGTTTTCTTTGGGAGCTCTATCGCTTTGAGGACAGGGTATTAGAAGATCGCCAAATACGGGAGCAGTCTGTAAACTTTCACCCTGTATTCCTCATTCCTTGAAACTGGGTGGTATTCCCCGCTAGATTTCATCAATTCTTGTAGGTCTCATTTTCCTTTAAAGAGGGACTTGCTTGCTGGTATTAGTTTTTTGAGTTTCACTTTTCCATCAAGTGGAAGAACTGTTAAATCATATTTGGAGCTGTTAAGACGTGTGTTTAAGGAAGTGTCTTCCATTATTGAGTTTTTGGATATGATTTACATATTTTGTGGATTTATTGGAGACATAATTATTTTCCGTTGCCACGCATTTGATTTTGGTGTTTGGACTATTAGAAGTTGACGCGGATGGCATTGGAGCTCCGATTATTCATAATATGAAAACAGCGTCTTTAAGTATATTTGACATTTTCTTAGCATATGTTACGGGTTTTTCCTTCTTCCGCTTCTTCTTCTTCTCCCTTGATCTTCTTCCGATTGATTTATTTCCGGTTTTTTGGATAAGTTGACTTTTTCCTGAATCTTTGGTTGCGGGATTGCCGATTCTTGGAACGCATAGTTTTGGACCTCCTTAGTTAGTACACACTGGAAGGTATACTTTTGGAGGCTCACTAGCCTGGATTCCGAAGAATATTCTTGGATATCCTACATTTCTCGAGGAAATCGACACCTAAGTGTAGGTTTAAGCTGAAATCGTATTTTCTACAAAATTGCCACTAATCTGATAGGTTGTTTTCCTGTTCCGGAAGTAACAAGTACCTGGCCCGTAACTCATTAGATTTAATTTTTCTCCTCTCCTTGGCGTCCCTCCAGGTGGCTAGCATTTCAGAAATGCATATGGCTAATGGTGCTAAACCAACGCCAATAATGATGTTAATAATAAATTTCAAATTTGGTATTTAGAAATGTTGTACCGGAAGTTGACACCAATTTAGTCATTTTCGAAGATTTCCTTTATGTTTCCCTCTGTTCATCTTCCATCGTTCTCGAAGAGAATCAGTTTTGATTAAGTTTCATGATATAGCGACTTCAAACTAAGAATCTAATAACCGGTAGCTACGAAACTGAAAATGTTTGTTAATGTAGTATAAATGTTTAGGTACATTGGTCCATGCGCTTGTTGTTGAGTGTTGTATATAAATCATTCCTTATGAAATAATGGTTAAATCTTTTAGGATCTAGATATATGGGTCATTCCTTAATATACCTAATCCTTTATATATAACTCTATTTGAGTGGTTTCAGGTGTATCAATATATAACCTAAGCCAACTGGATACGCCAGAGCGATCACTTTCAATGGAAATTGCTAGCACATCTTACTCCCAGTCCCTCATAGGTATTCCGTTCCGTTTTGGCAGTTATCTAAATATTAATCTAGATGATTTGTGACGGTGGACGCCTCAACGTTCGCCAGCGGCGTCATCTCACTCGACGTGAGACCATTATTTATTCAGGAGAAGACTTCTGTCTGCCGACTTTTTCAGAAATCCTCCTCTGTTGGTTCGACGAACTATTTCGGTATATACGGACCGGTGACAAACAGCGCGCACATGACCTTACACCCCTGCATTCCTCACGATGCCGGGCGCATGTTTCACTAAATATGTGAGAACGTCACGTGTCGGAACGTCCTCATTTAGGCGTTTCTCGGCTTACGCCGGACTTAAAATAACACGGCGTACACGATTCTGCGGCGAAAGCGGCGCGAACAACAAGAAAATTGATGGAACGAATGGGTGTTGATGGACGAATCCATATGCTCCTTCACGTAAAGCTATTAAGGCGGAAATAATAGGGCGTTCGTCAATAGGAGGAGTGGTGTGAAAAGTAAATAAATCAATTGTGCGATCGTTATTAAGACCTCACGCGAAAATACAACTTTTCCGTTTGAGAGACTATATTTAGCGAATGTTGGTTCCTACTAAATCGATAAATCGATGGATATTCAGGTTTGGTGAACGAATAGTATAACTGGAGCATCCCATTTAGGCAAATTGAATTTAACAAAAATCTTAAAGCAATTATTTGTATTTACCACAACTTTATTAAATAAGCACACATTTTCTGTTTAAAGCAATCATGTGACTAGGCACCATCAAATAACCTATTTAAAACGCGAGCTAATTTATTAATTGCCTTAGTACAATGTTTATTTAAGAAACGTAACACTTAAGACGTAATTTATCATCGTTTCAAAGCAGCCATCTTCGCCTCTTCAAATGTGTCACAAACCTAGAGATCCTCGGAGAGACATATCATAACGATGCTATCTAAATAACCTCTTTTATCCGTAACAGCCGTCAACGAACAGCTTATACTTACTTATATACGAATATGCGTGTCGATCTTGTTAATATAAGCAACTCTTAAGGAGAAAATTTATCTCCGAACAACCTCGTCCTTTCATCATAAACGTCATCCGAGCAGCACCAAAAATAAACATTTGTCGCTTTTCTTCTTCGTTTTCGTAGATTAGAGGAGATGATCATCAGCATCCGTACATTTATGGGGGCCGAGAGGACGAGCGCATTGGAATATTTTAACTGCCAGCGGATTTATCTCAATTGCCAATTACGTTATCGACGTTAATTTGAGAAATTCTCGCTTTAATAATCAATTTCTATGAGTTAGGGTTTAGTTTATTGGCCCTGGTGGAGGCTGACAGATGGCAGCAGCGTATAAACAAACAGAAAAAGCGATGCTGGAATAAGATACGATTTGCTATTGCGTGTAATGGTATTCGTAATGCGCGTACGCGAGAAGGTATACTTAACGTACAGATCTCGATGGGTAATAAATACTGAAACTGTGGTGCATTAACACGTTTATTGAGCGTGGAAACGGATTCAGCAGTACATGAATAGTTATATTGATGCTATATGCTTAAATACATTAACCATCTGGGTCTGTATATTTCTTCATGTATTTTCTATACATCAATAATTGTAACGTATATAACGAATCAGTAGATTACCACGTTATTAATAATTAATCACTCCCTTGTGGGAAACGATAAATCCTGACTCACGGTAAAAGGAACAAAGATAAAGTAAAGTAAACCTTGAATAATGATGCTGCTCCGAAATCTAACTCGTTGCAAAAGGTTCTTCTCAATGTATTTATATAATTTATATATATTTATCTAAAATATGAATAATAGATATTATTTTTATTTTTTTATTTATTTTATTTTTTATTTTTATTTTATTATTTTTTTGCTGTTGGTGGTTTGGTGATTTGATTTTCTTGACAACCAGATAGGTACCAATGGAAAGAAGCACATAACTGCAGAATACGCGGAGAACCACTCGGCTGGCTTAGTTCCTAATTAAAAAAACAAAAAAGCATGAGGTGTGCCATAAGGACCAGTGCTGGGATCCTTGCACGGAAAAAAAACACCATAAAGAAATTTATTAAAACCCCGTAAATAGTTTTTTGCGGAAATATTTAATACAATAAATGAATTTCACTGGATAAGGGCAAAGACGTGGTTTTGGAACGGAGAAGTATCAATTTCGAAGCCCAAAGAAATATAGAAGACTATTTTAAACGATTTTTTAAACAAAGGATATTATGTCACAATAGAGACTTTTCATAGGAAATGGCGAAAAAAATAATAAAAGTAGGGAAAGGAAATTTATTATAATGATCAAACCGTCAACCCTCAACAGATAGATCACTGGAAAATTGTGCAGTTCAGCAGTCTCCTAGTGACAACAGCGCAGAAATTTTCCATACACTGAACACCTCTACTGAGGCAATTCAACTTTGTAGTAGTGATGGTACTAATGTAACTTGACTATCTCCAAGTAGTAAAACAACCACAGGAAAACAAAGAAGGAAGGGAGGAAAGGAACTTCTAGAAATGGGAAAGAAACAGTTACAAATTGAGGGAAAGAGATTTAGAGAAGAGTTGAAAGAACAAAGTAAGGTTCAAAAAGAAAGAAATGAAATTTTAAAACAAATGTTAAATAAAAATTAACGTGAATTTACATATCATATATGCCCAAATACATTAAAATATTATTTAAAAGTCGTGAAATATTATTTCCTCTTACAACAGCTTTTTCAACAGGTATTACTATCTTCATTTACAAATATTTTATGATTATTTCCATTTTCATAACGTACGTTTATTTCATTTCTATCAATTAAAGAGTTGTAAAGAACACATGATGCTGCTACAATATCATTACCTAACTCCAAGTCAGTTATACATTTCTAAACATTTCAAACGACGAAATTTATTTTGTTAATATCCCCAAACTTCTTCCAATTCCACATAAAGCTAAGCTTTATGTTAAATTTTATTTCAATATAAACGAGATGTCCTGTATCTTTGTATGGACACATAAAATTTTTCGCAAGGAAATATGCTGAATCACCTATGAGATGATGCACATTCAGTGGATTATTCATATTTACTGATCGCTCACACAATGTACTGTTTCTGAAAACCCTAATGTGCAGAGCTACCTATAAAATAGCCAATAAAACGTCCCTTGCTAGCACATGTTCCTGCACAAAAATATTATTGTATATAAATGTTATAGATGTTTCAAAGAAATATATGTCCTGCAAAATTATGGAATGAAATCACATTCGATTGTAAAAATCGTGAGCATTTCCTTTTGGGTGCTTTATTGGTAGGTGGCAACTATCAATTGCCTCTATAACTCCGGGAAAGCCCCACGGAAAGCCAATTAAAAAAAAATCAAAAAATTATGGGACTGCAAGATAAAAAAAATCTCCAAAAGCTCTTACTTGTAGCGATATTGCACGTTGTTTTGCATTAGGGAATCGCATATAATCATCTATCAATTATCTTAAAACGGCTGCTAAAAAACTTTCAGGTTTTACCAGCAACCAAATTGTTAACATTTTCCCCTAAACTAATCCGATCATTTCTATAGTCAAAACCTGCACGCGACATTCGAAAATGCTCGTTGAAGAAACCGTCGTTAAATCCCAGTGTCGTTGCCTGAAATCTTCGTTTCTTGAGGTCATTCCTTGTGACGTCAATGCTTCTAATAACTGTTCGGCAATGCCCTCGACATGATTTACTGGATTTTCATTTACCTCATCGCCATCCGCGGCTAAATGTATCATCAAATCTCTGCCTTGAAGCATATTATTTTATGACAAAACTTAAAGTGGCTATGTTTATATTAAGAAATTATAGTTTGTGGTTCATCCCTGCGCACGTCGATCACGTATCGCCAACGTTTCGCTATCTGATTTCCGATACTTTTAATAGGAAACTTATATTTCTAAAGGAATTAGACAAAAACTGACCTAAGCTTCTGGATCTTAAAATAATGTGAAATGAAGAAAAACAAATAATTTAAAAATTGTTTAAATAAAATATCAAGTGGGTCATATCATTCTAAAGGTAATTTTATATGCTTTTCAATAGTCTCAAAATATATAGGGTGTTCCATATAAAAAAACACAGGTCTTGATAATATCTCAAAAAATAGAAGTTTAAAAAAAGAAAAAATTCAAGCATAGGATTCTGCGTCAAAAAGCGCCCTAATACAGTTTTTATATAAATCAAGCATTTTCTCAAATAAAAAAGTTACAAGGATTTTAAAAATTGCACATTTTAAGAAAACGCTCTGTATCTCTTATATTAAGGAAGGTATAAAAATAGGGATTTCACCAATCGATTTCTCTTTAAAATCGAGCTCCAGAAGCTTAGGTCAGTTTTTATCTAATTTCTTTAGAAATATAAGTTCCCTATTAAAAGTATCGAATTTGGCCTACCTTGTACCTGTATTATCTCTCAGCTAGTGCTTGTGCTAAGAGGAATTACACTGTCAGTAATTGTTACAATGTATTTCATACTTGCGTGTATGAAAATCACACCATTTACAAGAAATTTTCCAGTGAAACAACAAATTTAAAGTGCATACAATATCAATGGATGGGTTTAAACCCACAACCAACCATTACTAACAGTTTTATTTGATCTTTTCTACCCGACAGTACTAAAATAATGCTTCCTTTCTCACTAAATAAATTTCGTGAAAATCCTCCAACACAAGACCTCTTTGGCAAATGTAGATTTACAATACCTCGAAAAAACCGTTTGTAACACTCTCGTAAATATTGCCATATTTTGACAGCAGAAACCATGTCGCGAACCCGCCTATATTTTGTTTAAGCAGCCTTTAAACGAAAAGTCCTACCTCTCCGGTTGTATCACACATCGGATGAAACCGTAAATTAACCATGCCAACAACCTCCACTTCTAGCATTACGACAGCAACAAGAAGGATTTTTACTCGCGAACATGTTAGCTAATTATAAACGCAGAAAATTTATAACCGTACACCAAATAACAAAATACTTTAGTGTCCTCCCTTTTTTTTTACAGAATATACATAACATATAGATGTGTGGGTACGTATGTATACAGAATATATACGTTAAGTGGCTCAGCTGTGTGGCTTGCAATAGTCGAAAAACAAACAGGAAAAATGAATAAGCGCGTTGTACGAGCACATTTTATTAATTGCCTCTGTAAATGCAAATACATTAATTAAAATTTGTTCGACATGTTCGCGCTGTCAACATCATCTGTTATTTTTTTCTCTAAGGTATTGTGGGATAGATATTTCGGCAGCGGAAACATGCGCATAGTACCCGCTGCTATACGCTGATGCGTGTTGGAAATATCATGTACTTTTTTTTCATTTTGTAATATTAATCCCCACGTGTTAGTTTCAATATTTTTTTGTTCCATTACACATAAACAATTTTTTTTGTTGCACGTATGGCGTATATTATTCTTTTTTTGTTTTTATTTTTTTTTCTTTGTAATAAAACTATAAAAACATGTTTCCGCTATAACTAAAAAGAACAGTTAATTTTTTTTGTATATTATAGAGTTACTAGCGGTGCAAAACAATACTAGCAGCAGTCTCTCATTCTACATATTCGGACTAATGTATCATACCTGTACAGATTTTTTCGAAAATGCCCTTCAATGGCGGGGTTTCTTGCTTGCGTTCAATCCAATGCAATCTACTACATCATTAAAGCATCGAGACCGGCTTATAAGTGCAGCGGTGAAACATTTTAGTTTTATTATTGTTGGATTCAGTTTTACTTTAAGTTTTATTTATTTAAATATTTAAAATTACCGCGAGTGTCGATCAAAAGAAGGAAAAGGAAGACGCTACAAGATAGAGAGAGAGAGAGCGCCGCCAAAAAAAGAAAAGAACCGCGTAGTATTATGCCGATGAGTTTTCCACATTTTTTGACTGTTTATGTTCCGCCAACGCCAGCGCAACCGCCCGTAGACGTTAAAGTATCACAATTATAAACCAGTTGACAACCAAGTCTGATTTAATAGCTACAGACGTATCTAACAGAGATATTGGTATTGTTACGAATTGTCGTGATAGGGTAGATACTCGCTTAAAGAAACGTCCACCTACCTGTTAAGTGCGCAGCTTAGGGTAAAACCAACGAAACTCCTAACTTCGCTTTCACATCTATATTAATTTAATATTGAAGATCTCTCCCAGATCCCTTATTCTCACAAAAGTACCTATATTTATAACCTAATTACTCCCTACTACTAACAGTTCTTCCGGTGTTTGATTGGGAGCATCAAAGTCGGATGCCCTCGAATCGACCGAGAGATTATAATCTTACACAGCTCAGTCAGCTCGAGAACACCGCTCACTGATCGAAAAATAATTACGCAACCATAGCATAGACAATACAAAACCAGCGGTAGTCCAAGTAGCGTCTTCTCGAAAAGTAAAAGTAACAGCAAAGCGGTTATTCGCGATAGTATTTCCGACGTAATCAACTTTTTCTAAAAAAAAAACATCGTCCTGGTAGAGAATCGACCCTGGCATCTCCCGTTTGCTAGACACTAATTAGCTACTATAATTGGCGCGTAAGAATAAAAATTGTATGAATTGTTGAAATATTACGATATATTTGTAGATAAATAACATCCGGATGTACTGGTTAGTGCAAACTGGAGGTGCCAGGTTCGATTTCTTACTGGGACGAAGATTTTCAAAAACAACTGATTATGTCGGAAATATCAAGAAAACTCCGTTCTGCGTTCGTGAGATCTTTAGGAACAGCGTGTAACATTCTCGTGCATCGTCTGTTACAGTATAATTATGGTGTAATTATGGATCTAAGTATTTTTTTAATCCAAATATTTTGTATAAAATTCTTTTCTTATTCTTCTATAACTATATGCATTAGCTAAAGTGTATATATGCATAAAAATATTTAAACATCTTCTCCCACGTCATTCGGTTCGACATAGTTTACAATGGTAACCTAGGAATTTCCGAAATATATGTTCAAAATTAATTAAATATTTTATGTGGTGCCGAGTGTGCCGGTACCTTATTCCTTACCCCCTAGTTTTCGTTATTTTGTGTCTGTACCAAAAATTGTGGTAGATCGATGTAAATGATTTGTTTGTTTTCTTCCGACGTATTACTGTTGTGTGTTAAACCCTAGTTTTGCCGATACTTAGTGTAAAATTGAACTTGCTGTAACTGAGATGTTTGTAAATTGTGTTGCTTACACAGATTTTGTACTGCCAGATTATGCGAGAAGTCGAGAAAGTCAGATATCAATCCTAGACTAAGCCCTGTATTACATTTGCAGCTTTTATATGCAAACAAGATCAAATTTGTTGAATTCTTCCCAAACGTTCTACAATCTTCAATAGAATTAAATTAAAATTATCTTATAATTCTCGATTTTTTATTGAAACTCACAGATCGACCTACATTGTAGAAAAAAAATTTGAATGGATCTAAGAAACAAACAATACCCAGTGTCTTTCACGGTATATAGAGTACATAAACAATTAAAAAAAACATTTATTTTTGTACGTAAGTTCTTACAACTTTTTTTATAATTCTACACATTTTCTAACTGACGACCGACTATTGCCGGGTTAAATGAAACCTTCATCATACCAAACTTCTATATAACACTGGGTTAAATACAATCGCATGGCCAATGCAAATAGATTGTCTGTTATAAATGTTTCCTCTTATACCTTTGTATATTTGTAATTTACGACTTCTAATCCGCAAGTGGAAAATCCGCAAATAAGGAAAAAAAGAAAATGAAACTGACTTAATATGCTAAATTATGCTTGTCAATAATATTACATTTAAAATAAGTACTATGAAGTATAAATTGCTTATTAGCAAATGTCCATTTATTAAATTAAATTAATTAATATTGTACAAGCTATAAATATTAAAGCGTTATTAAATTAAACAGATTAAATTTGTAGAAATGTTTTTATTATTATTTTTATTAATTATAAAAAATTACGTCATTATTTAAATGCAAACGACACATAAATATGCATATTTGAGCGATCGCTGATGTGCATGCGCCAAGAGATTTACAACAAAATGCCAGACTGCCTAAAAACTGCAAATCTTCACATCATTATAAATTTTTTAAATATTCCTCTACTTCTGTACGCGTCTGTAAGCTCCTTTAGCACTACCATTCAACATTTTACTGAAAAACGTAGAAACGCCCCGAACATAACTTAAACATACCACATTTAGCTTCACTTCAAATATACTGAGCAAATAGTCTTTTTCCTCCTTTCAACTTGAAATGACGTATACTTTCAGCAACCAATCACATTATTTCAATTTGTAAATACCAAATTATTACGCTTAAAATTCGTTTAAGATTTGAAATAAGAAATTCTTTTCTTCACTCAAAAAACATTTTAAGAAGAGAATTTATTGCAACCACGGCTATATTGCGCCTAGTAAGTTTCTTTGTATAGAAATTTACTAGGAAATTTACTACATTTTACTTCGGTGCCTCAGTTAAAAAAACAATCATCTTTTTAGTGTGGTGACAGCCCAACGGGGTGTATAAACATTTTAGAGCTCCTCAGAGGCCTTTGTGTATAGATTGTGTATGTAAGGTGGCTTTGTTACTGTAACATGTACAATAAACAATATTTTCGATATACTGACAATTTCCAAAGCTAATTCCAGCATTGATTCGTCCAGCATTGTTAAGAAAGATGTAAAGAAAAAAAAGAAAGAAAGAAAAAAAAACGATGTGTAAAGAAAAATATACATAAAAGTTGATTGTGCTTGCTGCGAAAAGGTAGATTCACATTCTGCTACTTTGATTCTACTCAATACAGCGCAATTAATCGCATAAGTGGCATGCTGTAGATTAACACTAGCATGCAGTAGTACCAAATGTCTAAATCAACTGAAATTTTCCCAGAGAAGAAATTAGCCCTACCTGCAACGTAAATTACTGAATAACTACAAATAACTGACACATATTCTCGCAACAACAAAGAAGTAATAAATCAGATTCATCGCCAAGTATACGAAAGCATCAAATTGACATCAAATTCCTTATGAGGAGTCTATCCAAACCCATTCGTATCTAAAAACCATCAATAATAGTGCAAATTACCGACAAATACCATATAGAAGACCGCATCTGGTGCCTTTTACCGACCATTTGACTATTTCTCAACCGTCTACTAGCGCGTTGCCGCAAGCAAATAGCCACATTATAATTTAATTATAGACAGAGGTACACTTGTAACATGAATAATGCTGCATGTAATGAATAAATAAATTACTTTTATTTCCATAGTACGTACGTACATGACGTACGATAAAGCATGGTTGATTATCGATAATGAACCCGCGGGAACATTGTTTATAGAACGACTGTTTGTTACATGTGCGCTTAATTTGTTACGTTAGGCAATAATATCTTGGATTTTTCCCGCGAGGAAATAAAATATTAACAAGGTGTAGCGAACGTACTTCAATACACATGCTAATGCGTTAAATGTTATTGCTGTAGTAACTTATCTCGATTGTATTTACAACTGATAGTTACAAGATCGTTTAGTATGTTTGTAGAATTCATTACAAAGTGAAAATAGGTGTGGAAGTACTGCATTTATTAAAATTCTACTTTGATTTTACACAATTTGTCTGAAACAGTAGTGTTGAAGTAATACCTTTTACGAAGGAGCCTGTATTGATACGCGTTGCGCGAAGTTAGGCCATTTGGATACGTTATAGGTATTTTTGGGGCACAATTGAAAATCTGTTGATCCAAGGTCCAAGATTATTCAATTCGGTATCCTTTTTAAATCTTCATTTCAAAGGAAAATTTACAGAATTATTTGTCTTGAGATTAACACGAATATATTTTGTAAAAATAGTGAGTGCTGTTGAATTCTATCCAGCAATAAGATTGCTTATAATTATCAGGAAAATCTTGATCGTGGCCATAATCATAGTTGGCAATAATTCTGTCTTTTCATAATTTGCATTCATGAACCTGAACATCTAACTTGTGTATTTGAACAAAGATATGCTTTGCCACAAAAGATATTCGTCCTTTAACATTTGTAAGCAAACGAAATTTCATCAAAATACACATTTTGCCTAATTTGCCATATTTTGCTTCTAGTTTCTCCATTTCGGTTTTACATTTGACACTGTCGGCTTTAATGGCACAATTTTGATAAAAATTTCCATTGCATTTATCGATATTTAGCTAAAACCCATGATTCATTACATTGAGCAACGACGAGATTGCTTTTTAAATGAAAACACTCAATTCTGGATGAATTTAACGTGTCCAACGCAAATATCACTTTAAAAAGGGTTGCTCGCCTTACAGAGATCGTTTCTCCTTTACATATCAAACTCAATCTCATCAACACTTTGGTAAAAGCTGTGGATAAGAACGGGCCAGCGTTCAAGTACCTGAAAATTCCCTCGGCTCAGTGAAGTCAAAATTAAAAAGGACGATTTTGTGGGATCCAATATTAAAGACCTCTTCAGATATCCTAGTTTTGGGAAACTGCTTCAAAGCAGAGAAATACAGACTTGAGATGTGTCTGTCGAATGTCAGCAAATTTTCTTGGGAATGAGAACGCCGAAAACTACAAGGAACTGACCGAGGACATGTTGGCTGTGGTTCATGTGTTTGGCTATAATATTTCCTTGAAAATCCACTTACCTCACTCCTACTTGAATTTTTTCCCTAATAACTGCGGGCAACTTCGTGATCAGCATGGCGAACCTTTCCAACAGGATATTGGCAAAATGGAGAAACATCAGTAAATGGTCTACCTCAACATTGGCTGATTAAGGTTGAACGCTCATCCAAGAGAAGACCTGAGCAGATTAAGGTGTTCTTATGCATAGTAATATTTGCAAACTTTTCAAAAATTTAGTTTTTTGTTATCGATAGTATGATCGTTTTAATCTCTGAAGAATAAACTTTTCGATTTTTTTTAGCCCAATGTTACCATAGATTAATAATAATTAATCCTTAGATCCACTAGAACTGACTGCCATCCACTTATTTTTGTCTGAGTAGCTGGGAGCTCTGCTAGATTATCTGCAGGCATTGCGTACACGGCAGTTAAAGTAGCTACTAAACAATGGAAACGAAAGAAATATGATTTTTACTATCAACGGTCCTGGATAGATCCATGCAAACACTCATACCCTAGCAGCACAGACAGTTGGCACAACGTTGGGATCCGATCACGGATCGCTTGGCTCGACGTTGGCATCGATGTCGACATTACGCATTACTGGTTGGGAAATCCTTTGGATTCATCCTAATGCCAGAAGTTCCTTACATGGAGCCTAAGGCCAAGAGCAAGGCGTCGTGCTTTGACTCAAACTCTCCGAAGGAGATCTCTAGATGTTAATAAATATTAGTTTTCTGCTTATTATCTCCATCGCACTGCATCAGTCCTGGTTTCTGTACTCTTCTCTTTTAGATCTGTAATTTTTACAAACGGTATCTCCTCTCTTAGGAACAAGCAGGAGCCTCCATAAATACCTATCTCATGCACATAGCAGGATACCACGAAAAATTCCTCCACTCCAACCACTGGGAGCTTATTCACACCAAGCCTGTGTTTAGTCAGCGCCGCTATACCCACGCGTTTGTCAAAATTTTGATTCACTGGTCCCGATTGTTAGCGAAAATTCTGATACGGTCTCACAATTGCATGCTCTGGCCACAGATTTTCACCAGAAACCTTTTCAATTAATTTCTCGGAGATTCATATTTTTAATTTGTTGCTTCGTAAGCTCGTTAAATTTGTGTATTTGTCAGAAAATGGCTTATCTTGTCTTTTGCTTAGTTTCATTGTATTTAAATTTGTTGATAAATTGTCTAAATTTTTGTTATCCAGGTGTACCCACTTGCTATTTCTCACTATTATTTCATTACAGTGACAAATAAACACTTGTATTCTATTTTTTATAGGTATCATTTCAAAGGTTCGGCAAAATTCAATAAGCAACAGCTGGAAAGCTTTAAATCTAGACCTTTAGAATTGTAAATAATTATTGGCCCTAACATGGAAATATTACGGATTATAACGATGCATGTAGCGAAAATTTTGCAAAGCTCGTGGAATATCGTATGATCCCCATTGCAAACCATAAATGCGACTATCAAAGTTATTTCAACCCTTTCCTTCAGAGCCATATCTTAGCACCATTGTTTTTTCTTATTCGGCGCTTTATTTAGAGCGACTCCAAACCCGCCACCGTACGCGATTCAATTTCGCATTGAATAAGCATCGCCGAGCGAAAAACACAAAAGCATCGCGGTTACATATCCGAAATGGCGGTCTCGCCGCCCGCTCGGTCGGTTGCGCAACAAAAGCCTTCCCTGTTCGAGTACCGACGCGAACATCCATTACAATCAGTAAGAAATTAGCATTCCGAAAAGCGGATCCTGCGGCTCCGGAATTTAATTATACACAATTCGGCGATGTAATATTTATGTATTTATTTAAATGCGATGGTAATCCCCTGGCCAAGAGGAAACCGATAACGAGAGGGAAGCTTAACCGAACCCCATCTCCCTCCACAAAAGAAGAAGAAGGTAGTGTAGTGGCGTGACGACGTTGACGACGCTGGTAAAGGCGATGAAGCAATAAGAAGAAGCAGGGTGGTGGTGTATAGAAGCGAGGGAGGAGAAGCATGAGCAAAGGACTCTCTTCTTTTCTTGCTTATTTAACTCTCCCTTGCCGAAACCAATTTCGTAGACTGTTTACGGTCGCCGGACTTAATGACTTCTAAAGGTGTCTTAGGGGTTTTCGGGTTGGTTTTATTTTGTTAAATTCTATTCGGGGATTTTAAAATTTCAATTATGTATATTAGGCGATTTCGGCGGAGGAGCCGGGCGGTTTCGGTGTGCCGCTTGCGGATGGAAAAAGCTGGAATAAAGTCGGAAATTTATGTGGAATGCATAATAAGCGAGAATGTGTCGTTGTATTATTATCTCATAACACGCGCGGGGCCGATGTTTTCATAACTCTCTAATGCGGATATTTCTGTATATACATTTTCGCGGGGTAGACGAGCGCTGATATACGCTTTTTATTCGCAAGAATATCAACGTCGTTGTAGTCGCGTATGTGTATATGAATGTATTCTGGCGGTCGTTGAAGATGTGCCGCGACAGGAATATATGTCGTTCTTTAAAATGTAAAAGTGTATGTTGCGTGTTGTAGGGTGTTCGTGTATGCTTTCTAAAATATTATGTACAGGGTGTGGTTAGTTTCTTTTGATTGGTAATACCATTTCGCACGTATCTCAATGCAAACTATTGATTTTTTTTGTATGAATAATAGAGAGCTTATTTGCAATATAAGCAAGTGTACCGGTGCCTCAGAGCCAGGCGATTGGGCAGAATTAAGCGCTGTGCGTTCGAGTCCTATACTAAGGCTTCCTAAGACCTAATACCAAACTTATACACCCCGTTGGCTTCCCGTTTGATAACAAAATATTTTTGATGCACCCCGTCTACTTTGTTTATAGCTCAGTTTCAGCAGGAACTTCTAACTCAACCATATCTCGAACACAAGAAGGGATTACTTCAGAACTACGATCTCGTACATCAGTACAATAACTATACCAATTCTTAAGGATACCCAGACATTACCCTTCCAACATGGCGCAAACGTACAAACACTTAGTTATTAAGGATAACGCGCCCTCTAAGGGCGATATTTAGGAAATAATACACGAACACTACATATTTCATATGGAAGGCGCGCCCGGCAAAACACCATTTCACAATCAACGAACTAATGCCGCGGACCATGTAAATCGCTTCATTACAATCTCTTTAAATTGCATCGCCTGATGCTCGGTAGAATTGCCCGGTCGTACATTAAGCGTCCGTGTTATGCGCGCTTTATTAACGCTACGCCGCGTCGTCCTTCTCAATATCTTAAACTTTACGATGCCGCAAGAATGTCATATGCGAACGGGCGACGTCGTCATCATCGCGCCATTTCGCCTTTGCCATTTTTTTTATGAATAATTTCAACGAAATATTCGGTCGACGTATACAGCTTCTTGTCGTAGTACTTCGAACAATGCGCCAATTTATTCTCACATTGTATGATGTTGTATGATGGTGACGACAAACATTTAAGAAGGGATATTAGAAATTTCATAGGGAGTATGGATTATCGGGGTGGTACCACAAACAGGACTACTTAATAGACAAATGCTACACAGACCAAGTTGATTGGGTGTTATTTTGTTGATGATAAATTGTGGTAAATCCCGAAGAAATGTTCTTTTTATTACCTTTTGATCTATCTCTAACGTAGCTACCCTCCTTGAGGAAATCAACTATTGGTAAATTTTTGCATTGCAGAAGGAATTTCATGAGTTCAAACGCTTTTTTGATTCTTTTCTATTAGAGACCTATTTATTGTCTCTAATAGAAAAGAAGAATCATTGCTGAGAAAGATATGAAAGAAAACTTGCAGGTTAAATATCTACAGTTTCGCTTGAAACGTTTGCTTGGTACAAAATGAAAGCTTTATTTCCAAATAATGCAGATCCTAAGCAGACAGTCCACAGTTGTCCTAGAATTACTAACGAAGCTGTTATTTTTTTGTTATTCCTGTAAGATGGAAATTTCCTGAAACCTCACGCAAAACCTTCCAGAAAGTAGACCATAGCTCATTAATGAGAGGAAAAGCTTGCTACTTAAATGTTCAATCAAGTCCAACTTAATAAACGCAGGATGGAGAGTCATCCGACGTTGACACCTTCGTGAGGTGGTTGAACATTCAAAACTACCATTTGAACAAGCACCACTCGCTTTACCTGGTTTTAATGGTCCCCATTTGGAGAGCACAATCTCCAAAATTCCTTCAAAATTAATAAATCGGTTCTGATATTGAGGCATTGAGCTTAGCATTTATTACCATTACCATTGGGTAGCACTTGTGCAGACTTCACGTCGAAAAGAAAAGGTGAATAGAGGCTTAAAATATGTATTTTATTTAGAGAAAAGTATATAGCGGTCTCCCTCTGAGATGAAATGAGATTCAATGAAATAATTAATCTCAGAAATAGAAAAGTAATATACGCCCTCAACGCTATAAGAACGCCGTCAGCTTTCGAAATGGGACAAAAGAAAACTCCCGCAGAATGAGATCCCGCACCGACCTATGACCCCTGGCGGATATCGTTGATTGATAACATGACGTGCGGTAGAGAGAAAGCTATTGAATCTGCAAAACCCCATCAGAATTTCATAGTGGCCATAAAAAGTTTGATAATCTTACCGAAAATTCACAATAAAGCTCGGGTCTTATAATTTTCTAGAAAACTATAGAATTGGTTATTGTAGCGTTGTAGATGTGATGTTCACCAACAAGTATTACCTTCTGCTACGATCGCAGTACGACGAGCAGGTTAAAGCTAAAGTCACAGTTACAAGTAATACGACCAGGGACTGTAAATGCATGAGAATTCGTCGCACGATACTCAATTTTTAAAGGATATAATTGAATTCAGAAGCACCCGCGCTGACTCCTTTACGAGTACGTTTATAGCGTCGTTACGAGGCCGCGTTATTGCCGTCTTTATTTTGCGCTTTATGCCTCTTACAAATCAAATTCTTTGTTTTGCGCTAGCTCGGCTGTAGGGTGTCGAGTATAGTATTTAAATTTCTATATTTATATACGCTGAAAGTTCAATTCGGAATGACGTTGGATTACATTTTTTCTTCAGATTATGTCTTTTAAAAGTGTTCTTGAATTTGAATAGTAAGAGCTAAAGTTGCTTTATATGTGTTTGAATGCTCAATGCCTCGGCTACTTTAACCTGCGTGCGTTAGACTGAGAGCCTCTTTCAAGATATCCTACACCTAAGTAACTGGATACAAAGGAGCGTCTCCCTATTATAGCCACAAAAACTAGAAAATATTTTTCCGATGGATTAGATTTCAACTATGTAATAATAGGATTAAGTGATGATTTTTTTTTATAGATACCCACTTGCTTAATACTTGGTTTCAAATTTTTCTGGCAACGTAAAAGACATAACTGGTACACCTGTACTTGTGTATAGACTCATGTTGCTATTGTAAAGGCAACATTTCGAACCACATTTATTTTTAATAGAATACGCTAAAATATATACAGAGCCTTCCAAGGAAAACTATCCACCCGAAAGTATTGTAAATTGACGGATTTTCAGGAAAAATCTCGGTGGGACATCTTTTTGCTTATTTATCGGCGCTGTAATTTCAGCTCCCACATATATCTTTGATGTTGCACGTAAAATATCCTTTCATCCATTTTTACCACCGGTTTTACCTGCCCTGTCAACATAAACGAATCTTGAGTCGATGTACGGTGAAAGACACGACACCTTTGAACGTATAAGTTTATATCTTCATGCCTTAGGTGGTCTTTTTGGGTAACTGTAGTTACCCAAAGTTCTATTCTTAGAATTAGATATCATGGCTGCATATTCCATATTTGCAATTTGAATTTATAAAAGCTTGATATCTCTTCATGGGTATAGCATTGATTAAACATATTTTCCTCTTGACTTCACCCTATAACTGTTCTTAACGATTCTATAAGTTTTAAATTCAGTGAGGGTGCTGGTCATGTAAGAAAATTTAACCCATTTTGTGCTAAACATCATTTTACTTCTTTGGATTTTAATTTGTTTTTCTTTGGAAGTGAAGAATAAATTAAAAAACAAAAGAAAAGGTTCCAGTTAAAGGAAGAGGAAGTAAGAAATTTTCTGCATCAAAACTGCGAATGTTTTGCAGCTTTCTCTCAGCCAAATAAACATATTTTCAGTTCACCAGAACTCAGACATTGCTTATTTTCCTCTTCTTCTGTTGGGCTTCCCTTGGATGGATATTCGGAGTGATATTAATCTATGGAAAACGATATACAATAAACTAAAATAATGGGGTGCACAAATTGTATTTATGAAAGATTTTCAGCACTATTCGTTCAAATAGGGAGATAAATTTGGATAAGCAATACTGTGTTTAAAAAAAAAAAAAAAAAAACACGAAACAAAAGAGGATGTGCTCTTGGTACTGTCGACTTTATTTAAACTAATTTACAAGAATATAGGTTTCGACAGCTTAGTTGACTTCATCAGAAGCTAAAAATTATACAACAGGAAGTCATGTGAATGGAACAATACAATCACACATAAAAGATTGCGTTGTTCCGCTCATATGATTTTATTTTGTTTAATTGTTAGCTTCTGATGAAGATCTACCAAAACGTCAATCCTAGTAAATTAATCTGAATAAAGTCGACATTATCAAGAGTAGTTTTTGTTATCGAAGTAAAACGACTAAGAAAAAAGGCAAAATTCCTTAATTTTGTAGAAAATTAGTGTTAATATTTATAACTTTTTAAGAGAAAAGCCAAATAATTGTAGCCACATATTTCTCTTCAATCGATCTTTTTTTTTAGTTAAATGTTTTTGAAATATCATATACCAGACGCATGTATCTCTTGTATGTACCTTCTCCTTTGAAGCACTGCTTTTGAAGAACCATATTTAAGTTAATTCTCAAGAATTGAAAGAAAATACAATAAGAAACAAATATCACAGCTATCGTAGAAACAAAGTTTTTCGTAAAATTTACTGTATACAACCTCAGGAGGGTACAGCTTAAATATGAATAAAAGTACAATAATGTAAACAAAAATTAAGCTGAAGCAGAGAAAGTTTGTGATACCAAAAGCTGCTCTGTCAGCTGTAGCACATAAACCATCTTCCAAACCCTTAGTTTGGCGTTACTCTTTCTTTTATACCAAAAAAGTATCATCCAAGAGTAGAATTATCAGAACAAAGGACCAAGTACTTGCATCAACGATGAAAACTAGCCTTGTTCAATCTGCCTGCTACGGTCCACCTGAACCATCTTCTAAATTTTTAGTCTAACATTACTCTTGCTTTTTATGAAGAGGATAAAATTTTGTTAAAAATTTCGTCCACATTTAAATTTTGTTTGAATTATTTATACTTTATTAAGATTGTCTTGTAGAAATTTAATGTCAGATGAGGAGTCTGTAATACTGCATGTTTTAATGTCATCTGGACCAATTAAACAAAAGCGAGCCTTTGGTAGACCAGATGCAGAAAGAAAAGGGTTAGAACTATATAAAATAGATGTAGTTCACTCTATTAAGAAAATAAGAACGAAGTAGACCCAGAAATGATCTACCAATACTGAAACAAGTTACCTTCTCCAATAAAATGCAGTGATCGATCAAATCGATGCGGTTTTCATCAAGAGGCTCTGCTGTTTCTTGCATTATCAACGCTAGATTTGTTGTGGTAAATCTGCCTGCATAAATCCATGTTGTCAAGTAGAAAAGAAGGATTTGGCACCATATGAGACGCATTGGTAGATCGGTTTCTTAAAACACCTTAGCAAAAGTGCAGATAACTGCAGGAGTCCTATAATTGCATATGTTGGAATTGTCATCTCTCCTTTTAATTGGTGTAACCCAAATTGAAGATTTTACACAAAAATGTAGACACAATCTTTCACTAAAAAGCAAGGAACATTATATTCGTCAGCTGTTAATTTATTTTTTGCATTTAAACTAATAGAGGATAAGCATAATGGTGACAAATTTGAGTTTATATTAAGTACATTAGCGTACGATTGACTCTGATGAAAAGGAAGTGGATCTTCGTACTCGCTCTTTGAATCATAAAACTTACCAAGAAACTTCTCAACAACACTCTTTAGGCACCTCACATTTAAAATATCTCTCGTTAACTCTGTTAAAGATATTCGCAGACATACGATTAAATCGCACAATAACTTCTAGTTCACCCTAAAGGCATCCATTAATCATTCGCGTTTCGTACAGCTGGAATGGAATTCGTCCGTTGCGTCAGGTATTCTCCCTGAATCCAGACAACAATTCCTAACCTTCCAGACAACAATTAAACATTAAACATTTCTCGACGAGAGGCGCCAAAGAGAACATCACCGACGACAAGATCTAAATCGGAGCCGTCGGATGAAAATCCCGCGCGGCAAACGCTAAAACAAGAATAAAGCGATCCGGTTGCATAAAACGACAACGTTTCGAACTCGCTTAATTCGCCAATAAACGAAACAGGGCACGTATCCTTCGAGAGCTCACTAGACGACTTCCCATCATCATGCTAACACCAATTAAAAAGGAGAGGATCGAAGAAAGGAGCCAGAAAACGCGCAGAAGAAACGGCGAATAAAGAAAAATAAAGAAGACGCTCTATGTGCACTCCATAGCAGACGGTTTTCGTGGCGTCAGCAGCCATCTTGCACACGGCGGCCGGACTTGTTAACAACGCGACCGTTTGTTTTTTTTTTCTTCTTTCGTTTTCCGCTTGGCCGTAAGAGAGAACAGGTTGTGTACACGAGGTAGCCGTAGGTGTGGTTTGTATACGATAAGCTCCACCTCCCTCTTCTTTTCGAGTAGAACGCGAGGTTGTCGTTAAAGGTACACAGGTAAATTGAACTTTTGTTATACGTCTGTACTCTCTTGGTGGATATAATGAATTGAACATGAGCTTCGAAGTCGAGGCGGTAGTGGTAAGATACAGCTACTTTGCAACCGTACACCTCACAAGTAACCCTATCTACCTTTTACAATGCTTCGTTTGTATAGCTCTGTATACATGCACTTTGTGCAATGTTCACGGTCTTTGTATTCGCATCCTCTCGTGTTAATAAAAGATGGTCCGGAGGATTCTTTCGATACCACGCTACAAAGATCAAAGCTCCAAAACGAGCAATCCAATGCTTATTTATACAATAGTATTCGCGTTTGAGCATCTGTAACTTTGTAGAGTTTATGCTGCGCATTCTTGATACATAGTAGAGCAGACAATTCATTTACTGTCTCATTTTCTTACTCTAATGTTCCGTTCCTGTTTTGGCAGCGATTAGAAAGGCAAACGGGATTATATTGGGGCATAAATGGCTAAATAAGAATGATATCTTTATGCGACATTTTCCTTATAACAATGACAAACTTTGCTCTTTCATTTTAGGAAGTTTTCTCAAAGAATCTATCTGGTAGTACACGGTAATACACGGTTTTATCATTGAACAACCAAAAGATCTTTTTAGGGTAATTTTCGGGAGCTTATTCCAAATCCACAGTACGTCTTTCCTAGGTCACCAGAATTTTAAAGTATTATGCATCCGGTCTATTATTACAAATTAATTTTAGACTCGTATTACTTCCGGTTAAAGCAGATCTCACAACTAACACGCTAAATATAAATTTAAAGCAGTTGTAATTTTGTAAATAATGTGTTTAAATGTGCAAAGTTTTGTACAAAAAAAACCTTGAAAAGAACTAATAAATGATATGAAAAATGAAGGACTTAAAATTAAAAATTACACATGTCCTTCATTCTGTTCGAGACATTGCAAAATTTGCTATTCTCTTCTTGTAACTCTTCGAAGTTCATCGTGGTTTGAATTTCCAAAACTTTCCTGCACTTTGCTTATCAGATCTTCTCTATTCCCAACGGGAAAAATAAAAGTCATGAGGACGAAGGATGGGAAATCTACGTGAGTAAAGGTCAAGGTCCATTGGGGCCAAACCATCGATGTTGCTCGTAAACTATACGGCAGGTATAGGAACATTGATGGCAATTGCGTTATTGTTTACAAATCTGTTGATTCCTTGAATTGAAGTTTGGAAGTTGGATCTTCTGAAATTCTGAACACCCAGTATGTGATAAACTAAATGTTGCATTATAAATACTAATAATAACCATTTATTATTAGTATACACAACACCCCCTGGAGCCACATATGCAAAACAACGCAAACCTAACAGTACAAAAAAATACATATGCTAGAAGCCTAGGAGTCACTGCTCCCCAGCAAAGATGGCTGTTAATCTGGCTTTAAACATCTGTATCGACAGAATTAACAACAACATTAACAACAATTAACAATTAACAAAGTACATTAGTAGTACATACAGTTATATATAAAAGATCTGGTGCATATAGCGGGTGCCACATAGCGGTGGATCGTGGTCTTCTAATACCATAAATAAATCCAAGGCAAGCGTTCTGGACCCTCTGCATGCGATGGGTCCCATCACAGTCTAAACAGAAGCCGTGCACGATAACACAAAGGTTGAAGTGGGAAAGAACCAGGGTATTACACAGCAACTTCTTCAATTTCGCAGCAATGTGTTCCTTACTGCTGTAAACATTTTTTAATTTCGCAATTCGGGTATTGGAGTAACATGGTTCCCTAACCTCAAGTCCCTATCAAACTTTCGTGATCGATGATACGAGCTGCAGGTCTAGGCCAGGCATTTTTTGCTGGATTTAACTGAAGTCTATTAGAATTAATTTGTTTAACAACCTCTTCAAAATCAGACACCGCAATAAAGTAATAGAGTTGGACAGCATGGAGGTACGTGTGACGTATTTGCAATAAGGAAGGGGGAGAAGGAATAGAACTGAGCGAGGGATCCAATATGCTTTCTTGTGCAACGCAACTCGTTAAATTGACCTTATTTGAAAGAATTCACGGTATCAAAAGCTCTAAAGTAATCTAAGCTGACAAGTACACAGTTACCTTACGCTCATCAATATTGTCTACGACAGAAGTAAAATCAGTTCTGCAACTATGACCACAATGGAAACCCAACTGACAAGATGATGAAAATGTGAGCAGCAACTCTCTTCACGACAAACAGACAAAGTTGGAAAGGCACTAATTGACCTTAACTGTTTATATTCGGTTGTATTAGGGACCTTAGAAACAGGAACTACCATAGTCTCCTTCCAACAGGAAGGAAATAAACCATTAGATAAAGAAAAATTCATCATGTAGGTGAAATATGAGGCGAAAGGTGCGGATAGCACAGACGCAAACAATTGGATATTTAGATCATCGCTGCTTAATAGTCCTAAGAACAGACAAAACACCTTCCTCAGTAACAGAATGAAAAGCAAACGGCGAGACAGAAGCATTAAACTTATTAGATGGATAGAAGGGAAGATTCATCGCAGTCCGATTTATGGAACCAACAAAAAGCTGATTAATCAGAATAGCATAGAGTAGGTGAAATGCTTAAGATGACTCTTTTATAAATATTGTATTTATTTAGTTCCGCCGAAATCTTTAGTTACTAGAAACTATTAAGCTTTCGTCATATCTGGTACAAAAGATAACGTAAAGTCCTTCAATAATGATTCTGGTGCTATTGTATTGTAAAAGAACAAGGAAACATAAACATTCAAATATCTCAAAAACAATTGATTTTAGAGGAAGGGTACCTTGATACAAATCATTCAACAACAATCTGGGGATTCTAAAAAAACACAAGAAGTATATCAATAACGTAGGCTTCCACGGCCAGAGTCAGGTAAAACTAAACGTGTTCTGCATTTAGACCGTGTCACGGTAGTTAAAAGAAACCCTGACCATTTGCACACAATTATATGGTGTTTCATCAGGAGAAGGAAAAGTGGTGAGCCACAGTTAGTGTCTTACGGTCTAGATTGTTTTTGATTATTTTGATGCGGCTATTTGTAAGTTTCTGTCTGGATTAATTTAATTTTTTATTTTCCCTCATTATTTGTTTCCCGTTTAGTTATATATATATATGAATCGATCGTTTCATCCTTTATAATTGTTTAAATTTAATCAAACCGATCTTTTATCGTTCTTTTGACTTCCCGTCCATATTTTCTCCACTCTTCCGATTACGAATCAGTTAATTCTATCAATTCACCTTCTTTTATAAAGAACCGTTTTCGTGGCTAACGGTTATAGTAATTTACGAGCTAGTAATTACCAGCATTGCAATTGGAATTAGTTGTTGCTTGGAATTGGTCCTATAATGACTATTGTGGAATACAGGATTCTATATTCTCCTAATGACCTGTTGCAGCAGTCGATTTTCGCCTCTGGCATGGCTCATATGCTAAGTGTTCAATTGCTTCCAGCTTAATTAATTTCCTATCTGACCGCGCTAACTGTGGCCTACCACATTTCCTTCTCCTGAAGAAGCCTCATATGATTCTGGTCGAAACGTCGAGTTTTCGTTTAATTACCATGACGCGGCTCAAACCTGGCACAAGTTTATTTTTAAAAACTAAGATGCTAATACATAATTATTTAGTGTTTGTTGTTTACTTTTTTCGAATGCAAGACTACGTTGATCTTTATGTAATTTCTTAATTTCCGTTAACACTCTAATAAATACAATATGCTAAAGCTCGATCATCTGAAACCAATGGATTTTCCATTTACATAGTTTTTGATTTGTTCATTTAGTTGGCCAGATGTAATTTAAACGGGCACCAAATTGAATCCCAAAACTACTAACTAGTGTATGTTCATCGCCCCATTCGCTTCTAATTTTTAGCGCTATTTTACAACTCTAGTTGTTAATAACAGGGGCGAATCGGTAAACTTATCAATATGACACTCATCATTTATGCATGTATGTTGGTACGTATCAACCGTCTGAACAGTTAAAATTTATCCTCCGATAATTTATTACATTTGCAAGTGACGTTTTGATTTAGTTGCGAATCGCCGCGATAAAAATAAAATTCCACTTTTCCATTGTCCGCCGCTACCCGTAAATGTTTTACAACCGCATTCTGTTTTAATATAAACGCCAATTAATTCCGCTCGATGCGCATATTCATTAAGTTAAAAAATGGCTTTTGTTGTTTCAGCAAAACAACAACAACCTGCAGTTTTTCGTATTGTTCGGGTATATTTGCGATTATTTATGAATGGCAAATTGAAAATATTCTTTCTGTGTACTTTCATAAATATTTTCTTTTAATTGAGCAGCGTTTTGGTTTATTTTTGAACATCTCCAGGTTAGAAAGACAATTTTGAAATCAACATAGGAGGCTAATTTTTTTACAACGGCTTGAAATTAGGTTTTGCTCAATTTTTTTGACATAATCCCTAACTAGCATAAAGGTTGTTATTTGCACCCGAAGAAGTTAAAAAATGCCATCAGAATATCAAAAAGGCTAGTCCCTTATTCGTCCTTCTATTCCATTTATCTTCAAAATTTAATTACTTTGATATTTGAGGTCTTTGGAAAGAAGAAAAACATTTTTTCTCCTTATCTTTCGTTTAATGTGTTGCGCTTCGTTCCGCTACTTGCCTACTTGAAGTATAAAAAAGTATTAGAGAAGATGAATAAGTAGAACAGCAAGGCTAGGATAGTAGGAAGAGAACAACAAAAACTTTCGATATATATGTAGAAGGTGAAGAATTGGAAGAAGAAGAAACTTTTATATATTTAGAATCAATAGTTACGGAAGATGGAAAAATGGATGGAGAAAGAAAGGAAAGAGCCGTGATTGGGGGAAGATTCTTCAACTGAATCCGAACGGCTTTTCACGGAAAAATGAAAGCATCAAAAGGAGGTCATCCAAGGAAAACAAAGTTCTCGAGAAAGCTGTAAATCGCATTTAGAACAGAACCACGGACATTAACCGAACAGCAAAGAAAGAAATGGCAACAATAGGAATGAGATATTTAAAAACAATTAGGGATAAAACCTGGATCGATGATGGGAGAAGTGTTCTGGCGAAGAGAGACATCTCCTCGGAACAATCGAAACGGATTACACAGAACAGGGAAAAATAGAGAGAAATATAAAAAAAAACGGTGACAATACAGAACTGAGATCCTGCAACTGCCTTACACCAACAAGGGTAGACGGGTTTGTTGATTATGTAATATTGTCTCCGTTTAAACGGTAATTTTATGGATTGAGATAGAGGCAGTAACTGTAACTTGTAAGAGTCTGCTTTTATGCAAAAAATTTACAATTTGGAGCAAAATTCCGCGAAATCTTACATATCTTCTATTTTATAATTTGTTTTTTATTTGTGTTCATCCTACATCTTCTCACTTTTATGACAATTATTTTCAAAGAAGATTTTTCTAGGCCACAGCAAAATGGGAAATAAAAATTGCAGCCGCTTTTAGGTTTCGTTTACCACTTTACAACACCTTTATTCGATGTTCTGAACAATACCTAGAACACCTTGGCTGCTTTTATCTTATCCAACTACCTCGTAACAGAATAAGTCACCCTCATAGTTCACAGCTTCACATCCTCAGCAAATCTAAAAAAATTACCCACCCATTTTGTCTCTTCAAGCGTAAAATTCGTAAAACTTTAAGTGTCTATTCTCATCAGGTTGTTTCCAAAAGAATCTTATCTCGTACCTACAAAAAAAGCAAGTCCTCACCTTTATTTCGCAACTGACAATTCCCCAACCGAGAAGAAAAAAAAAATACAAACGCCAACATGCCTTCTACGGTTTTACTACCAGAATCCATAGGACACTGATGATGTTTCACATTCTTCTCTTATCGAAGTCGTTGTTTCGTTTCGCTTTTTATCTTTTTCCTCTTATTCTTCTCTCCTTCTCTTTTCTCTCTTCCTTTGTTTTTTCTGTGTATGTGCGTGGATTCGTCCGGTTCGGTCACCGGGATTTTACAAACGAAGTTCGGCTATAAGCTAATGGGTCACTAAAATATTATTGCGGCGAGAGCCGAGTTTAAATCCTTATCTGGTCAATAAACAAAGACCGTTTTAATTATGAGTCCCTATCGAGAGAATATAGGGACGGTCGAGAAAGTATAAACATGTTTTTTACAACTGCATCATCAGTACAGTTTTAGATATTTTCGTTGTTCGTTCGGCGGCAATAATATATCATTGCCTAGATGGTGTTAAGATAAGGCGACAAAAGGAATGATACCCATACTATACGCTGTACCATGCGCACCAATTGAGATGAGGCAGAGAGCGAATCTGGTTCTCGGGGCCTTATCTTGCCTGCGTCTCTGGACCAAAATAAAAAGGAACAATAATGTATCGAGAAGTTGATAAATTTCGAAGAGTTAAAGTCAACTATTTACATATGCATATATATGTAAATAGTTGATAAAAGTAAAGGAGTAAATTAGTATTCGTTTGGGTGAATATATATATATCGTTTTTGTTTTTTTCTTAATTTATACCGATTAAGTTTTGTAAGGGGCTTTACCTACGTTTGTTGTAAGTTGTAATAAATTTTATTTAATTCAAAGTGGTGCATAATCTAAAAATATTTTCACTCTACAGAGTGTCTAGAAAGTAGGTGAATGCGTACTTATCTCCTTACGTGAAATGGAATGTCCCGTTTATAAGTTTCTACGCCACAAACAACTGCGCTTTATACGGGGTATTCAACGAAACTCGTTGCTTACAAGTTTTAATGATGTTATTATTAACTTCTTTATTTTAAATACAACGGTGTACTTCTTATCATCTTGCAATCGATTAAATAAGCATACCATTGTATTTAAAATAAGAAAGTTGGTAATCACTTCCTGTTTAACCGGAAGCGTTTCGTAGGCAAAAATATTTTAAATGATCCGATGCTTACTCCAAAATTCCAGAGATCCATTCATAATGATAGCTAACTAACGGGTTCCATAACATAACTACTCTTAACATTAATGTTGCTACAGAACTTCCTAAATAATGACGCTGGTGTAGGGGCTAGTAAAAGTGAGATGATAGGCGCGAATTTAAGAATATTATACAGCTGCCCACTTTAACGCTGAATTTTAATACAGCATAACCTGAATTTCTATGGAAGCTTCAGCGTTCACTAAATTGGAGAAGGGAAAATTAGGGAAAAATATACTTTGAGAGCTTGATGGAGTTCCAACCTGGCATCCGATATTTGAAACTCAAGCCTGTTTCGAGATTGTGAAAGAAATCTTTTAGAATTCGATGAAGACTTGTTAGCATTACGTAATTGCGTCTTCAGTTTATGCCTTATTGTCCTTGTCCTAAAATGTATTTCCATCCACAGTGAATACATGTTTGCATGCGCCAAAATTAATCTGCAAAAAATGTTCTCCAATCTTCACGCGTTGGTCATTTATTCCATTTTTATTTTGAGCATTTAAATATTTGGTCGTTCGAGAAGTTATGTGCCTGAGCGTCTTTTGCATCTTGTGCATCTTTTTGTAAGATGATGCTTCCTTTTGGACGTTCTTCCCGAACATTTTGAAGAACTTGAGGCAAACAAATAGTACGACGACCATCCAATGCTACAATGGGAATGTCCCGCTATTTCAAAAAATGTGGCGACAGTCTTTTTATTTCGCCTTTTAGTGTATTTTCTGTACCATGCCACGTGGTTTTTTTTTTAACTGGAGTCAGATTGTAGAAAATCCAACGGGCTCAAGGCTATATGCTATCAAATGTTAGGGCCTTTAAGAACCACGTTCAAATTCATCGTGGTACCACTTCCGAGGTACACGACTTGTCGTCAAACACTCGATTGATGTTCTTAAAACATTCTTTACGATTACATAATGCTCTGCGATTATATGTACAAAGACGTAAATTATTGTTTGTGCCTTTTCTAAATAAATAAATAAATAACCAGAGATTGTACAGAATCTACCAGAAAAATCTGCCATGCACCCTGATAGGATTCGAATCCGCAGAGCCGAACTCTGCTAACTATCGAGTCATTTCGTAATAATGACGTTTCTTTATTGCCTTAGATCCACGTATACATAATATCAACATGATAATAGGCTTCTTGGAATTTGGGCTCAAGGAAGTTAATTTTTGTATTGAATAATGTTAACATTTCACTTAATCATGTATTTTTATGATCAAACGGCATTAGATTAATCACTTGTTATGTCCTCCCGTTATCCAATTTTGCTCTGTTTTTGCCTCCTTCTCCTTCTTATTCGAGGGCGTGTACGCTTAATTAAAATTTGAGGTCCATAAAGCGTTAATTTGTCTTAATAACCGCGATAACATCATCTATTACATTTCCAGCGTCTTCGTTCTTTGTTCGGTCTAATGCTCGCTTTCATATATTTCCATTAACTGGACGTATTCCTTTGTACCGTCCTCTAAGTATTTTTACAGCCTCCTCTAATTAATTAGGAGAAAAGAATCCATGTTCACTTAATTATATTCATCCAGACAAGAAATCCTCTTTCTTCCGAATTGTACCGAGCGCCATCAAAAGTCTTAACCCTCCCAAGCGCGGCACCGAACGTATTCTAGCATCTACCGTATATAGAACGGTCTGACGGGGATGTATTTTTTATGTCGGTTGCCCAGTTTCTTTTATTGGTTTTTTGCTTGTTGTCAACGATGCCCATCGAAGTCATTTAGTTGTTAAAGGTGTTATAATTGGTCTAAACATGGAACCTGGCGTCACCGAGACCAGACACTCGGTCGGCTAGCAGATCATGGATCTTTTTCTTATTCGTCTGTCGTCCTTATTCCTTTAGGTACCTCTTACAAGAGTCTCGCTCGTTTCGTTGTGTGTCGTCTGGTGGTATACAAGGGATCCTCACGGTCCTTCTTCGCTAAGGATTCGTCGTTATGGTCCTCCCATGTTACAGCTACACATAATACATATATAGATAATGCTAATTCGCCCACGCCGATCGTTCTCAACACGGTATGCGATCGTTCTCGTATAATCGAATTCAAGGTGTGGTATAATATAATGAGATGTTGCCGAGAGTTTTGCTAAGCTCGAGCTTGTAGAATGAACGGCGGAACATGGAAAACGATAATGAAATAGCGATGTTAATTATCTAAGTGAATTTCAATTGACTTATAACATAATAGAGTGTGGAATACTTGCGAATGTATTTTGTTCGCTCTTGTTGTAAATGACAAACGGATTTTATGTTTTGCAATACGTACAAAAAAAGAATATGTTAATGTAATCCAGCTCAAAGGGCTCAACAGATAAAAATTAATCAAGAACTTATATTCTATTGGCATGTTCTATCAGCGTAACGAGAATCCCAAATTGGTGTAAATGGGACTCTTAAAATTTAATGCATATTTTTAGGAGGTCTACGTACAGTATTGGTTATGTGAAAGGAAACAGATCCACTTGTATTTGATTGCTGCTAAAATTCTGAAATCTCAATAATGTACTAGCCCACACGCACATTGAACCGAAAAATTTTGCGGAAAATGTAATAAACAACAAGGTTGCTATTTCTAACCGTAACCGTACTTGAAATATTCGCATTCTTTGAAAATGTTGGCAGATGAGCAACGGGATGTGGATGTTTAGAACCGCGAAAGTGTTTAATTTGGAAAATTGAAATTTTGCAGTTATAAAAGTTCCTTTGCACTCGTCCACCCATCAAAAATTAGAAGAAGAAATGCAACTATTTTAAATATGGTTAGAAATTCCAACATTGTTGTTTTCTCAAACAAACCACGCCGTTTTCTTGAGACACCCTGTACTATTGTGATGTCTATTTTAAAATGTATCTATTTTCAATCATTTAAGTTTGAAAATGGGTTTGTTGATATTTGAGGCGCGAGGCGAAGCAATGCTGATGACTCTTTCCCTCGAATTTCTCCCATATCAATTTCTTTTCTTTGTTTTGCACATTTTGGGTAAGAAGTATTTATTTTAAACAGAGAAGGAGTCCGTTTAACAGCTTTCAATGCGAAAAACAAAACTCACTAACAGAAAGTTCAATAAAAAAAAAGGGGGGATTATTATTATCAGGGGGATTATTATAATTAGGGAACAGTACCCGGTTTATGTCGCTGCTTCCTGAACGGCAGGCATGCGTTTCTTTCGGCACTAGAGGGCGCCAAGAAATGTCGAGTTTGTCGTTTTGAAAGTTGTGGTATTAACTGTGAGGCAACAGCGATAGAAGGTAGAGATATGAAAAGTACTCTCGAAACCACGCTGATGACGACGTGTATTTTTCTCTCTCTCCTTTTATTGCGTTTGCCGTGAATTACTCCATTAATACCATGAGGAAGCTAAGCTACCTTAGCATTATTTTTTGGTTATTGTTTCTAGGCATTTTCTGATTTGTTCTAGAAAGTTCAATGTTCAATATTTCTTCATTTCAAAATTCATTAATCGCATTGGATGTCAATGTTTGTAACACTACTCACATGCAATAGTTAAATGCTGTTGTTAACATTGTAGCCATAAAGCGAAAATCATCTTTGGGGGACATTGAAAGCAGAACAATGGAACTGGATTAGAAAACAAAACAAAAGTTAAGACTAAAAGAAAACTTTTCAAAAGTTTAAGATGAATGTCAAACTATTTCAACATTAATGTTTAAAAACAACATAACGAATCAATTTAGGGTCCTCTCATATCAAAATTATGAAACATTAATCCAGATTTGAAAGAAAAAAACATTTGGATCTGAATTGGTTGAAGCGTCGAGGCAAGACGCTAAGACGCAAGACAATAAATGGACATCGAACTAACATTTTCAATTGAAGAATTGCAGTGAGTAGTTGCAAAATTTTAAACTCAAATAAATGAAAAAAAAATTATTCAAATTTAGAAGCACTTAATTAAATTTTCCGACTTTACATTTTATTTTTATTTTTACTGCTCTTTTTGACCGCCTCACTCGGCGGACAAGTTATGGAAAAATATTTTTGGTCAACATTAAGTGCAATATCGTATATTTCTAACTTTTCTTTATTATATTGCTAAACTATTTTCGATCATTATTTTTTGCACATCGTGCCGATATCTTTCATCACTGTTTCTTTGTTTTTATTACTTGCCCGTTCACTATTTCTTGGCATAATCCGATTTTGATACGTGTTTGAAAGCATTCGCGATCATTGGTTAATTTATTTCTTATTATTTTTCAGCACTATTTTCCCAGTTATGAACTTTTTTCTCGTTGTATTTGATGTTACTGATTAAATCCATGTGCCGGTTTGGATTTGTACTCATTCAGCCGCTATGTAATTGGTTTCATCTTATTTTTTTCATCACGTGATATCGTTTGTACTAATTATTTTTTATTTACTTCTATTACTGCAATCACTCCTACTGTTTGAGTGATCTACCTTAAACTACAAAGATTTTTGTATTCACATTATTTGCATTGCAATCTGTTTCTTTTTCTTGTCTTTAATTGGATCAACCCACATTATTTGTGCCAGTATTTTACTTATCAACAATTTCCCGTATTGCTTTTTTTTACTAAATTTTCTATTTTAATTTTAAATTTTGAATTCTTACATGCATTATCAATGTATTGTTTGACTTCAATTTAAATTTCAATTGTTTATGATTCTGACCAGCTAATTTTCCCATTAACTCATTTATTTTTCTCTTTTTTCCTTTTCCGGATCACCATTTGTTAACTAATCAAAGATTGTTAATTGTTAAAATAATACACGTGTTTATTTTTTTATTTGGTTTAATAGAGCAATTTTAATTGTTAATACATTCTTGTTTTGAAAGAGAGTTCTTTTTGTGACTTTGATAGAGGACAGCAAGCCTTGAGGACAGTTTGTTGTTTTTTCCTTAGAAATACCTGGTGTCATCTTTCTTTTGTTGACGACCTAAGTACTCAAAGATTGTTGTCGTTATTCCTTATAAACTGTGCCCCTACCTTGAACTAATCTCCTGTTCTCCAGCAAATATCCAGGCTAAAAATAATTCTTCATAAATTTCTTCGTTTATAGTTTTATTTATTAAAGAAGTCTCAGTATATATTTTGATTGCTAGTAATTCAACCAGTGATGTTACATTATATATTTAATTAAATTCATAAAAACAACACGTCGGATATAAAGAGGTACTTTATATCAATTTACGATATTGTGCCCAGACATAGGATTTGGAAGGATATGCATTGGAGTGAATTAGCAGTCATTGTACAGGATCCGCAGAAGTATAGTGATAACAGGAAACAAAGCTCCAATGAGGAAAGTGATGCCAAAGTACAAAGACTTCTAAACCAACAAAATATGGTATTAAATGAGAAGGAACTAGGTACTAACCTGGAGGAAACTAAAGTAGTGGAGGAGTCGAGAAGGCAAAATCTTTTAAATATTTTGAGCAGCTGAAGACAATCAAGTACCCAGGAATGAAATTCAATTATAATTTTAGCAAACGAAGTAAACAACAGAAAAGTTGACATGTTATATGTACAAAGCTACAATCGTCCCCACCCTAACTTATGGCAGTGAATCCTGGGTTCTGACCAGCAAGCACTAAAGGAGTATATTACAAACATTAGAGGTAAAAACATCGAGAAGAATAAAGGGCATTTCAAGAAGGAAACATATAAAAAATGAAAAAGTATTGATCGATTGGGATCATAGAAGGAAACTGGTTGTGGTAGTTTGGCCATTTAGTGCGAATCCCCGATAGCAGACTAGTGGAAGGCGCGTGGGAAGAAGAGGGTGCGAGCGGCAAAACGTCGATAAGGTGTACTAGAAAAACATAGAATGAAGAAGTCGCGGAGGTGCTTGCCAAGAGAGTACCTAACTGGAAAAGGACGAAAAATGCTGCAACGTACATAAATAGATAGAGATAAGTGCTAATCTCCAATCTTGATACTCCTAGCGGTATGAGAGACCAGAATGAAGTAAAAATATTTTTTTTCTGTTTTTTTCTACATTGGATACTAAAATTGGATATTAAATCGGTTTTGATTGCCAACCAGCATATTGCTATGTCATTATTTACTTATTAGAAAGAGTTTCAGATTGATATGTTTAAACTTCTAGTTCTTTTTTATTGCGAAGCGAAGCAGTGCCTCTTCCCTCCAATTTCGCCAAGATTCCTCGAAATATTTGTATGGTTCCTCACATTGCCCGGCACGTATTCTGAGGCATATTCTAGCTAATTTTAGGAAGTTTTTTTGCATTTTTCATTTATTTTTGAACCACGCCAACCGCTGCAGATTTTCGAAAATTCAATATTTAAGTAACTGGTATTATCTTAATATAGAATGGATTCAATAAAGACAAGAAATTGAATAAATCCGTCGCCAGAGGTTTCACGTTGTAAGTAAATTGCACAATTTTGAATTTCGATAATCAACGCAATTTCACATCCAGCCTTTAATTCAATAAGGTAACCAAATCTATTCGCATTAACGTAATTCTACCATTATTTACGCATATTTTCAAAGATGCTCCGAGCAAAATTCATCCCGCTTTTTCTTATTTTGTCCATTTTATTTAATTTTGCCGATATTTGCGTACTACGCTAATTGAACAAAATAACACGTTTGGAGCAATGCTTCCATATAATACGAAACATAACTTGCTTGTAAATAAAATTAAAGCATTAATCTGTGTAATATTCTTTTTTAATTAAAGCGTGCGTATATCTTTCGTTTGGCCTCCGGTCATAATTATAAATTTTCGCGTACGCTATACAAGATATTCGCAATTACCTCTTCCCATTTACAAAAAAAAGCACACAAACGCGTAACATATACAACGAAGTACATATATACATTGTTACCAGAAAGTCAATTTCTTTAATACGCTACGTGTACCGCTGGATGGAAAGCAATTACACTTATTAAATATAAATAAATAATTAATATAATACGCGAACATCTCACGAACGAGTTTTTCGTTTCAATATGCGTTACCTCCGCTAAAAGGCTTTCTTTCCCATTTTCATCAATGCAGTTTCTACTCTACCCTGTTTCTTCCGTTGCTGTTCGTTTTATTATCGTAATTATATCGCTTACAGTAGCAGTTACTGTATACCATGGTTATATGCACACACACAAATAATAATCATGGTTATTACGAAACAATTTCGCCGGCATTATTTTCAAATTACCTCGCCAATTTACATTTCATAACATTAACATATATTAACATAAGAACGGGCAACGCGGCTCCCTTCCTTATCGGCGGATTGGATACGTTCTACGCTCGAAGCTCGAATTCGAAAACAAGACTAGAACGAACCCTCTTGTCCCTGCTGTTGCTGCACTTACTTGCGTACAGCGTTCATATTTAATAATTGGCGAATGGAGAGGTGTCGACTCGTAGTGTAGTTACGACCCTCGCAGCTGGGCCCTATTGCTGTTTGCTGCATAAACACTCTCTCTTCTCGAATATGCAAATCGCATATTCGAGTCGATATCGTATTACACACGACGTATCTAGGGTGCATATAAGCTGTAAGGGTTGCGAGGAGTGTTTAAGTTTCTTATCAAAGTTGTAACTTAGTTGGTGGTAATTGAGGAGGGTGTTGTCATCAGTTGCAACGTTGCTATATGGACAATTAGCTCATTATTAAGCGTGTTCCTGACATTCCATAATATTGAACACTGATGCTGCTTCTGTCGAAACAAGGAAAAGCTATAATACAAAACACAACAGATCCCTTTTTTCCATCTCCAATTAAGCCTTGTACAGCCAAGCAGCATCATATAGAAAATGCGATAATCGTTGGAGTGCAAGCAAGCCGTCGACTAAACGAGACATGTGTTCCAACTATAAAACGAGCGCTCGTTCGAGAAGGTGGCCGCCTGCGAGAAGTCAAGCGAAGATAAAGTCGCGCGGAGTACAGCATCGAGTAGCGAAGCGCATTTCTTGCAAAATTGCACTCGCATGAATTTTACATTCGCCCATAATCATATCCATAATTTATGTCTGTTATACACCGGTATATTACGGTAGATCCTATTAAATTTGGGAAAAAGTAATTTCGCCAGACGTTTAGGACACTTGCCTCGACGACGACGACGGCTACGCTTTAAAGGGAAGCTTTTAACGGTGACGACGAGGGTAGAACGTCATTCGCGTATAGCAACGATGGCATCGGAGGTGTAAGACCCTGCGCTTGGCGTGGAAAATCTAAAACGTCGTAGCCCTCGGGTTGTTGTAATTAACTTCGTGAATATTTTATGGCGGTTGAAATACTTGATTTGACGATGCGAGAGTGTCGGGGCGTCTGAATAGAAAAAGAGGATATAGGAAGACGTTTTAATGCTGTTTAGATTTATACGGATGGTATTCAGCGTGTTCAGTTGCTATGAACAATAAGAGTAAATGATGACTGTTCAACTGATCTTTAACTGACAACAAAATATGATCTTTTTAGCAATATTAATAATAAAATTAAGGGAGATAGGAAATTGTTAAATTAATTGCAATATATGGTATAAAAAATATGTTGACTAAGACATTAGCTAGATATGGTCATCATAATGTGCCTCGGGCAACATTAAGGCGCCATGCACGAAATAAGAATAAAATTACTGCTAAAGGAGAAGAACGTTTAGGCAGGTTTAGACCTACATTTTCTGCTGAAATTGAAAGGCTAGTGGTCGACCACATAAAATTCTTTTTGGGTTAACTAGAGAAGAACAATAGAAATGGATACAACCACGGATTTAAAAAAAAAAGAAGCGTGCGATTAAGCGAATTTCGAAGGAGGAATCCGGATATCTCTTTGCGTAAACCTCAAGCCTTTAACAGACCTCAAGTAACGAACTGTGCTGGAGGAAGTTTGAAAGAAGAAACCATTGTTTCAGTGCGCATATATAAGGTTGATGAATCGGAAGGAACAAGCTAGATGCATCATTAATTCTTAAAGAGGATCCCATGTGACTAGCTTGTTACATGTGCACGAATGCAATCTATGTTCCGCCACGCTTAATTTTTGCTAAGAAGAACATGAAGAACGAACTTCCAGATGACGCGCCTCCTGGCACAATTGGCTCAGCTCAAGAAACAGAATAGATGACAGGCGCTGTGTTTTTAAACTGTCTGGTTTCAGGTATGCACTGGTGTGTCCAAGATTCATCTACAATAATCACTTGACCCATGCCCAATCTTCAGTTAATATATTATAAACATGTTATTTCGAGATGTCCACGGCCTCCGCTAGATCACCTTAATTGGATGGCGGCTTAGCACTATTGGTGGCGAACTTCCCCGATGTTATCGGCAGTAGTTGCAGTTTTCGGCCGTCCCGAATGTTCATGGTTAACCGAGCTGCTGCGACCAGGTTTAGATTCAGTTGCCCAAAATTTCACTGTGGCAAAAAATGGTGCAGTTCTCGTAAACAGCGCCCATCTTGACTTTAATTTGCGTAGATGTATTGCCTTTAATTACCATTTTTACAGAAACACTAAATCGACTGACACGAACGACCGTTACACAACAACTGAGTCCTCAACATTGATGGAATTTTCAAAGGAATATTTCAACCAATACGCAATTGTTTTTCCAAAATTTTTTTAATAGGTATCACCATCTCCATGCTGATGCTTGAAACTTTCTAAACTATCTCCGTAACGCAGAATAAAGTAACAACAAGTGCGATGCTTTACGAATCGGAGGGCTTACTTGAAATGGTAAGAAGAACCCACGAAGCAAAATCAAGACTGGAGGAAAATCTAGAAAAACATGGGAAAAGAGGAAAAAGTAGTGGAAGAGATTGCACACAAGAAGAAGTTCCTCCTAATAAAATATTCCTTGATTGTAAACAAACTGCATAGCGTTAGCAGCGAACCTAATTTTAGTTATTTCAATAATTTTTATCTCCCTTTGCATGCAGACATATCTCAGAATAAACCATTCTAACTTATTCCCTACGTCCAAAGGAAATATTTACTTCAGCAACTTGAAAGCAGTGTAATTCGGCTTCATTACAAGAACCCATATACATATTTATCGCGATAACAAAAGCTCGCCCCCTGAAAATAAATCCTTCTAACTACATGTAGCTGTAACTTAAAAAAGCGGACGGACCGCTTTTCGACAGAAAAATCCATTTATGAATGGAGCCGAGATCCGTTGCATAAACACGCACACAAATACACGTGGAATGGAATGGCGACCGCGCGTAGAGTTAATCAATCAAGTTGGCCAAGGTAGACACGCGAGAATCGAACGTTTAATGGGGATAATGTGGCGCCACCGGCACGGCCAAAAAGACGAAGATATCACTAGATAGTCTATATGGTCCGACGAGAATCAGATCTTTTTCGGCGATAAAAGGTCCGCGGACTCGCCTATTGGCCCGCTTCGAAGGTATAAGGTGTCTTTTGGGCATCGCCAGAAACAACCATGTAAACGGCGGAAAAAAAATCCACCGTCTAGGTCTACAGAAAGGAAAAGAAGAAAGATGGGATAAGAAAAAAGCTTAAAGTAAAGGATTCGAATAGGTTCGGTGTCTGCCTGCGTCGAAAACACGACGAAAAGACCAGATTTACGAGTGGCCGCTTCTTTTAATGGGTGGCTCGCCTTACATAATTACAACCACCACATCGGATCGGTATACACAAAGTTTTCCCGACTCTCGTCCTTTCGGTATGCTCGATTGAAAGAAACGCCAGAGGAACGGCTTTTTGTGGCCATCCGATCGCGTAGAACGACGACTATGGCTGAATGATTGACTTTAGCTTACGTTTGTGATCGTTTTAGGCGAATTTCAGACAGAAAAAAGTTAAGATTAAAGCAGAAAATGTTTTATAATATCTTTTTCAAAGTATTTTGTCAAATAAAGTAAAGCATTTTATAATTACATCTAAGAAGTAATCACCCCGCAATAAATACTTTAGCATTTTTCTCCCATAATGATTGTTTAGGGTACTTCACACTTTATTGGTATTAGCAAATTCGTCGTTTCATTGGTTTTGCTTTGCACATTCATTTATCTCAATAAGAAAGGCACACAAAATTCAACCAAACGTTTAAAACCACATTATAACTAGCACTTACATACTAGAAGCTCCGTCATTAGTTACGGATAAACATTAGACGGAGAATACGACCGCCGCGATAATTGCTTGTTGCAGACGTAAAGTCCATTCATCGCACAAAACTTGGTTCGCGTGACTGACTTTTATGTATGGGGGTAGCATATACTAGATGTTGTATAGCCCCGACCAGGCATTAATGAAGACATATTTACGGCAGCTAAGTGCTTCGCATTCATATTAGGTACACAATTAAAGCGAACAAATAATCAGAATCTTATACGCCCAAGGAAAGCAGTTGGTCCTCTCTGCGCACAAGGAACATACAGCGAAGCGAACAACTAACGGCGTCTGATCTTCAAACAAGGAGAACGTAGCAATAATCAAGTTGTGTGGGCAACCCCATTTTGCTCCGTACCTTTGAATTATTCCCATATCCAATAAGAAAGTACTCGTTTACATGTGGCCTAACATTGCTTTCAAAATATTAACACGGAACATTAGCATTTAATATCAATGGCAGACGGCCTCTTCAGCAAGCTCCATGGAATGAGCCATATCTTATCGAATACGTCAGCTCATAAGATTCACGACGAAGATATTGCACCAATATCTTGGCATAATGTTTGGCATTTCCTATAAAGAATATACATGAGGTTTCAACAGTCAGAATCGCCTGATTTGGACATATTAAAATACCAAAACCATAAATCAAAGAAATTAGTAATTGCAAAAATTATAAATGAGCTTGACGCTGATCAAAGGACCTCGCACCTGCTACGCATCTGGTACGACAAATTACAACGGCAGCTGTAATAGACATGAATTCGCGTTTTATAGCCATACGTAACGACCCAATATCTCTTTTAACGTAGAAAAACCATATTCACACTTACCTAACCCACATCTTTGTAAACACGGGCAAAATACAATTTTCACTTTCAATTATGTCATCAAACACTTGGTTGTATTGAAGGATTTTACGATATCGTAGTGAAATGTAATAAGAATATAATTGTTATGTGTCACGTACATGTCCCTCATCATTGCAATTGTTTTGGCTTAATACATGTTTTCTATAGAGGCATTAGTAATTGAAAAAAAAAGAAATAATTACAAGACAGCAGTTGCTGTCTTAATAAATTTAATAGAAAATAGAATCTAACAGACACATTTTGAGCGTTTCAAAGGATATATCTAGAAATTGCCTGTAAAAAAAATTGTGTAAATATTGAAAAGCTGAAGAAAAAAGCTTTAGTTACAGAAAATTACAACTATTACAAACTTGGTTTTTTTTTCTCTCCTATGACATTTAGCTTCTTCATAAACGTCTGCTTTTCAAGAGAACAAAAGCTGTATAATTGCCATTATTTTTGGCTAGCTTTGTGTAATGGGTGTTGAACAAGCCTGGCCAGAAAGATTACAATTCTGATATTTATCCTTCATCTTTCTGGAAAAGTACCTTAAACAATTTTCAAAAAGGGAGCAAAAAATGCTTGAAACATCAGCTTCTTTTGAGAAATTTTAAAATTACGCCCTTATTTTTGTATTTATTGCACCATTGATTGAATACCTGTTGTACCAATGATCTGCGTTGATACTGGATTGTTATTTCTTTACATATAGTTTTGGAAGTTTAGGTAGTGCTGACTCTGTGTGAGTTAATCATCATATAGTCCTTTTTCTTTTACATGATGATGTTTCTGGATACAGTTACAATCCCGGCATCGAGGTACCGGGTTCGAAGCCCGTTAACTGCTAGCCCAGTGCAATAGACACTGCGCCACCAGTGGCGTAAATACCGCATAATTTGGTAAGTTCGTCCTAGGTTTTCCCTGTTTTCTTAGCAATTTAATTTTGTTTGCCCCAAATGATGAAGCGCAAGAGTTGGATGTAATTCATTTAGGGCCTGATCAGATTTCCAGGAGGAGAGAAGTGTCCAGGATTTTATACATCTGGACAGAACAGCAAGGCAATGATTTAAGAGATGACGATAAAAAAATGTACAGGCGAACTATTGGTTTTGCTTAAATTGGTTCGGAGAGTTCTTGAAATTTGCAATCGAATTTATTGTTAGTCCAAAGCAAGCAAACAGGATAGCCAACTCCTTTCAAAATGTTGGTAGCTTTCGATATCTCGAACAACGTTTAATCTTCGTCGATGCTATCAATGGTGGTCACAGCTGGAGGTTGTTCCACAATATTACCTTTGAATTCAGCGATGATTCCTTGCATTTCTACAAGAATTCACGGCATCCTGGCATGTACCCACAAATTATATCAATTATCAACGTTTAGTAATGAATGAAAGGGATTTGTATAAGAAAAAAATGAATGAAAGCAAAAATAGAGTGCCATCTAAGAGATCCAGGTTACACTGCGTTAAAATTATGCAAATATTCAATACTAAGTTTGATAGTTAATTAATAAAAAATATGCCAATGCAAGTGTGTCGAAACTATTACCATTTTAGCATGCGTAAACGCAGAGGGCATTAACATAATTTGCCACCAAGCGATAAGGTTGCATGAGGGGCAAGAATCCGGCTTATGTTACATCAGAAATTACATTTAAATGGCTCCCTAAATTCTTTGATTCGCGGAAAGGAGCCGATGACGTTTTCCTGCTTATGAATTGACATTCTTGCTGCCGTATCGGATAATGTGACCCTATTTCGCTTGCTCAGCCATACCACACATTGACTTCAACCGTTTAAGCGATCATTCTTCAAGGCCTTGACGACCTATTAGTCGACCTACACGTCGAAATTAAGTTCATAACAATTCTAGTCGGAAACTAGACTAACTGTAGTTCGCGCTACTTTGAAATAAAGCGACAACGATTCAAAATGGAGTTCTAAAATTTAGTCTTTTAGTCCCGAGCAAATTCCCGGGTACGTATCTGTCGTTGACGAGGTAGCACCGATTAAGAAGATCCCAACTTAGAAGAAAATCTCACGGAAGATCAAAATGCTATCTTGCTACTGCGGTTAAACAGTGAAGATAAAAAGTTCTTTAGAAAAAATTTTACAGGTTCCTCGCATGGAACTAGGACCAAGGGTTGTAAATCTTGTTAGATACAACTACCAGGTGTGTCGGTAATTCCTTTCCGGTTTTTCCATCAGATGTCACTGGCCATAAGTATGAAATGTTATGATTTGATACATATGTAATTTTATTCTACTGACATTAACCTTAAAACTACACAAGTTACGTTCCGCCAAAATAACAGCGTTATAGATTTATAATTTTTTGAAAATGTCGAGTTTTGTGCCTGAAAACGTGCATTTGCGGCACGCATTACTTTTCTTGTTTCATCAAAAGAAAAAAGCCGCTGAAAGTCATCGTTTGCTAGTAGAGACTTACGGTGAGCATGCTCCAACCATAAGAACATGTGAAACGTGGTTTCGACAATTCAAATGTGGTGATTTCAACGTTCAAGATAAAGAACGTCCTGGTAGGCCGAAAACGTTTGAAGACGCGGAATTGCAGGAGCTATTGGATGAAGACTCAACACAAACTCAAAAACAATTAGCAGAAAAGTTGAATGTGGGCCGAGTAGCAATTTGTGAACGATTACAAGCTATGGGAAAGATCCAAAAGATGGGGAGATGGGTGCCACATGAATTGAATGACAGACAAATGGAAAATCGAAAAATCGTTAGTGAAATTCTGCTTCAAAGGTATGAAAGGAAGTCATTTCTGCATCGAATAGTAACGGGTGATGAAAAATGGATTTATTTCGAAAATCCCAAGCGAAAAAAATCATGGTTATCACCTGGCGAAGCTGGCCCATCGACTGCAAGGCCAAATCGCTTTGGTCGCAAGACCATGCTCTGTGTCTGGTGGGACCAGATTGGTGTCGTATATTATGAACTGTTGAAACCGGGAGAAACAGTTAATAGTGATCGCTACCGACAACAAATGATCAATTTGAACTGTGCATTGATCGAAAAACGTCCACAATACGCTGAAAGACATGATAAAGTGATTTTGCAACATGACAACGCGCCGTCTCATACAGCAAAACCAGTCAAAGAAATGTTGAAATCACTTGGATGGGAAGTTTTATCGCACCCGCCGTACTCTCCAGACCTGGCTCCATCCGACTACCACCTTTTCGCATCGATGGGGCACGCGCTTGCAGAGCAGCACTTCGCCGATTTCGAAGAAGTTAAAAAATGGCTCGATGAATGGTTTAGCTCAAAGGAGGAACTGTTCTTTTGGAATGGCATTCATAAATTGCCTGAGAGATGGACAAAATGTATAGAATCAAATGGCCAATACTTTGAATAAATAAATTTTAACTATCCATTCTAAGTAACGTGTTTTCTTTAGCGAAAAAACCGGAAAAGAATTACCGACACACCTGGTAACTTCACCGGAAACGATTTTGTGAAACAAGCAAAGAAGAAAGCAAGAAATATGAAATTAGGCAAAAAGATGATAAACATAGAAACTTAAGAAACAACGAGGAAAGAACTAAGTTAACAGCTTTAAAAAAAAAAAAAAATTCGCACACAGGTAGCAACGCAGGAAACTCACGACTCGGAAGTCGATATTGATGAATGATAATTTTGCGAAAACTGTCATCTACAACAACAAAAAAGAGCTCCATTATTATTAGGCAAATATAAGGCGCAGCCTTCGCAATGCGACTGAAGCGGTTGGTGAGCCTTTGAAATTTATGTTGTCATATTTCCCGGTTTTATTCTACCACTTTTTTCTGTAAAATGAAAGATAAGACAGTAAACAAGAATGGTTCTGAACTATTTGGTATTGACTCTGGTAAAGTATAAAAATACAGGGGCATACACAAGCTCCAGTGCTAGCCCAGCAATTAGCTACGTAAAAACTTTAAATATTACATCATGCCTTAGCGTGTTCCAAATTGCGTCCTCTACGTAGCACAGTAAAAAGTGACTTTATTACCGAATTACCACGGACTATCGCATATACCAACAACGAAAAAAAAGAAAGCAGCAATAAGTATGGCAAGCCGTTTCGCTAAAGTGCTGTGTTTCGACGCATAAAATTTTATTAACGTTATGCGCTAACACATTCGGGCACATCACTATATACCTAATACCTACCCTGCAACTTTGCATGGAGTCAGCAATCGCTTCTGGAATTGACGAGCACTAAATCCGTTACACATGCTTCGCGTATCGGCCTCGCTCGCCTTTTAATAGTGTTTACACTGTACGAGTGCATATTAAACGTAAGTGCTCGTTCAGAATTTAAATGTATCGCGCGTACAGCCTGATAATAAAAGCTGTAACAATTGCAGCGACAAGCGCTGGAGTTCGCTGTGTGCGCCGAACGTTTATAGCGATTTATTGGCTTTCTCTAGCGCGAAGAGATGCACATGCGAGACGTACGTACTTCTGGTTTACTAATAATAACATTACCGTTCGTGGGAATTTTTAATTGAATGTTGAATAAATGACTAGATTAGGAGGAGGCACTACACAGATTTACACTAGATACACTAATTTTTCCCTCGCGTCCATTTGCACAGATAGTTAGAATCAATGAAGACTGCATCTACAGAAGATGATATGATTCCACGAAGATATTCTTGTTCTCCAAGTTTTACAGAATCAAGTAACTAATTTGGAGGGCTTAAAGTTGCATCTGAGAAGATGTATCGATTTAAATAAATTCAAATTAATAAAAATAAATCCACAGGTTAGAATAGATATTTTTTTCAACGAGGTACTTCCTTTCCCCGAAAAGATCAAGCATTTGGAAGAAACTGCTTCAAAACCGGAATAACTTTGTTGTTTTTGTTCCACCTGTTGTTACGTTCTACGTATACAGAGCATTCTAAAATTCCAGTTACAAATTTCTACGGCTTATAAATGAGACTAGCAATAAGTTTTGAGCAGAAACCCATGTTCGAAAGCACACTGCTTCCGTGCTAACAGGCAAAACAAGCACAAATAATTTTGTTTAAACCTTCCGCTTCTACTGTGTGAAATAGAGAATGTATTAAGTTTATGCATGTACAAGACGAACGCATTTGGTAGCCCTAGAACCTTATAATGGCTGTTCATACATGGTTTCAAACACTTTCATGTTGTAACAGTTGGTATTTTGATAGCTGTTTATGAACTTACTTACATTACTTTATCACCCAGAACGAATACAAAAAAATTTAATAAATTTACATTTCTTTTCAGAAAACGGTAGGTGCTTTTCGTTTATTCTAATTTTCCAGCGTACGGATCGCACTAAAAAATGGAGATCCGTTTTCCTTTTACGATTATACCGCTACTCCTCTCCAAATAATGAACACCGAAGTCGAACTACATAGAAAGCGTATATACACCCTAAGATCCCCTCATCTCGTCGGAGAGCTTAATTTTTATGGATACGGTGGCGAGGTACGCGCCCGGAACCGTGTTATTCGGCTGCTCCCAATGCTGCTGTACGGAAAGCGTCCGTGAAAATCTTCGCCGAACCGAAGGTGCAGGCGAAGGAATAGGAGGAATGGGGAGAAGTTTATGAACTCACTTTTAAAAGGATTTTAAAAGATCGGTTAACGGGTTTTAACAAACCACCCCGAAGGCAAAGTGGATGGCGTCGTGATTACTTCTTATTCTTCTTCTTTTTCGGTCTGCTTGCCTACTTTTTCCCATACTTTTTAACGGCGACCCGACCTCGTCGCCTTATACACCTAATACTTTTACTCCTGCCGCTTTTCCTCGGGAGCGCTAGCAAGTTTTTTAATATCCAACAAGCGATGGCGTTAAACACGACACGCAATTTTACGAAATTTCATTTTTACGGGTTGGTATTAGGTTATGAATGCGGGGGCGGCGCGGGTCCCATAAGTGAGGACGGAGGTTTGTTTGCGTAAATGTATTTTTGATGCAGATTACGCTGAAGGAAATTTAAGATTTCGGCAATACAATTTGGATTAGGGTAGTAAAGATGGGAGTAAATTTTTTGGCGAGGCGTTTATATCACACCGCTTACGAAACAATATCATTAATTTTAATGGCTTCTTCGCAGTTTTCTCTTTTATTCCTTTTGAATAGGTATGTGATTATCACCTGAATTATTATTTTTTTACCACTCATCGCTATATCGTAACAATAAAGTGATTAAGAGGGCCTGACCTTGACCTGGCAGAGTTAAGCGCTGTGTGCTAGGATCAACAAATTTTCTTGGTAGGTCCGGAACACTCCCGAGTCACCATTCGCAGTTGGGGTACAATTAACTGCGCTTCGCCCTTTACGGCGAAGCGAAGGGGTGACGAGGAGGTGACAGTAGCAAAACCATGGAACACTTTACACACACAATAAAAAGCTCCTGCGGTTATGACAAGCTTGAAGAAGCTTATACACCCCGTTGGGCCGTCACCACACTTAAAAAAAATTGTTTAAATTCCAACTGCGGAATGCTTATCTGCGGTTTGCCTAATTGTCTACCATTGCCAATGACATCAATGTATGTTGGTGAATAATAATATAAGATCAAGAGAAGTCAAAAGATGTTAGGAAGTATTATGCTTCTGATCTTAGTTAGTCAAAACATTTGTGGTTCTAAGGATAACTTTAACGGAACTGAACGCGAGTTCAATAATATTTTCAACTTCTGGCAGAAGTCAGTCTATTCACAAGACGTCAGTTTTAGGAATCGGCTGGTCAAATTTATATCGCAAAGATACAATGTTTAAGACGGCCCTGTGGATAGCTGCATCAAATAAATATTCCTTTCTTTAATATTATCGAATGTCTTGTTATACGAACGAGGAAGGTATGTAAGCCTGTCGCTTGTCTTTTAACATCTCTGGAATTTACTAGAAAAATATTTAGGGAAATCTAGGGAATTTTTCATGCTAAGCTACGGAGAAGCTAATAACTGGTAACCCTGGTAAGATCACACCTTTCCCCATTCTTGAATAATACATTTTTGGCAATTGGTACCTACCAACTAGTAATAAAGACGCATCCCGTACACTGCCTAAAAGCTTTCTTTTTTGCGCTGCTAGTAAAATAAATCGAAGAAGGCGCTGGGACACACCACTATATTTACAGATTCCCTGCTATCATATACGATCCCATCTCACCTACCTACAATGCGCGCCTCTTCCATTCGCCTTATTTATGTTAGCGTATGATTTTCAATAACCTGCGCGTTGTACGTTAGGTTCTATACGGTATCTATCTATGCATGCATATACCATATGTAGGTATGCTTGCGCTCGCATACAAGACACAGTGTTCGTCGCGCTGTAAATTTAACACATTCCCCGACACATCAGCGGCCGCGGCAGCTCATGAACCAGACGACCCCGGCGATGTCACGTAACATAAACTAAAGGCGTCGTTTAAACTTATCAGTCCGTATCTTTGTTTTGTAAATACTACAACTTACAAGGCGCTACGGGTTACCTTCGTTCGATCCGTTCGGAATTGTTTATGATGTTCGATGTATAATTGAATCGGATCTTTGTATCGGCATTCTGGTTTTAAATATCTGCATGTTATATCGAGATCGCGATTTCGCCACGGCCGCGTAGGTACGCTCCGTTATATCTATGTATGTGCGCCTGTGTTAAACGCTGTGACTGAAAGCAGTTCAGTATTATGATTCAGGATACTTTAAACTAATTTACTGTGTGTGAGTTTCATACGCGTTGACTGTTGTTAGTTAATCTTTGTTTTATCATCAAAGATTCGTGCAATATTATTTGTAATTATTGATTTTAGTTTCAGTAATTTAATGGGCAAGCTCATTTTTCTCTAACTGAAACTTATAGCTGAAATTATACGACAGATCTGCATTTACAGCTTCCAGCAGCAGCCCAACCAACCTGTAACAACGGATACGGATGAAATTCCTCGATTCGTAGGCATTTTGCTGTTAATGTTCTCAATTCGACATTCTCCTGCTAGAAGATATTGTTTTTCAGGGAGCAGAATACCTCGATTGCTGATGATTAATATTCTCTTGTTATTATTATAAAATGTGTATGCTTGTTATTGGGACGTTTGAGTCCTGTCGGCGGGCTTTCCAATAAATAAAATAAAAAACGAATCATGTCAACTTGATTATGCCTAACACTACCAAAGTTCATATTTATGGAAACCCTGCCGTTTTTTAATATGTACAATTTTTTTTTTTTTTGATGTAGTGAACGTATCCATTTGTTCGCTATAAATAAATATCCTCAAAATCCGTCCCCATTGACCAAATTAATTACGAAATTGCATCGGGTTACGTACACAGATCCATCCGTACATACAAACGCGGGCGGCATCGCGATGTTTATTTTAATCTCGGTGCATGCACAACGCATGCGACGCACCGTCCGTAATGTGCGCATATTATCCACGTGGAAACATTTACGATTACTTTGAACCACTCAATTAAAATTTGATTTACGCATAAAATAATTAGTAGCCGCTTTGTACGGCACCGTGTAATTTATGTAAAACGCAGATCACAGGAAATTTCGTTTCCAGCTAGTCATATCGCGCGGTCCGTCACATACGTTTACGCGCTCCGACGATATTTATTTGTTTTTCCATCTTCGGGAGGCACCTATGTGATTTATACGGTTGTTATTCGCCGTTATATCAAGTAAAATGGTGGTTGTCCTTCGGTGGACGATGCGGCTAGTGTAATTATGTGCGTAATGCGTGTTTGCGTAAAGGTAATCTATTTCGGATATTATGTGGGAGATTTCAAACAGGAAATTAGGTTCAAATGCAGCGCGGTTTTTAAGAAAATCTCTTTATTTCTCACCAGTAACAATGAACGTACGTTCTTGGTTTGGTAGTCAAGTTGTATACTACAAAGCCAAAATAGTTGGGCAATTATGAAATCCTTCGAGTTAATAATAAATTATTCGAGGCCCAAATACAATCTTCTAACGCTTAGGAAACTAAAGAATTGCTACCAAATTCTTGCTATACTCTGTGTCCAGTCTGAAGGCAGAGCATGACGTATCTACAATATGTCTCCAGATAGAATGTTCCACTCTTGTAAACTTTCTGATTAAAACAAAAATAATTTTTGATCAATAGTTTTGCATATTTTGAAATCTTGAGTACAGTGCCCGAAACCTACGATAAAACATACAGGGCTTCTACACAGAGAAGAATAAGTTCTTTATTTGATTAATTTATTTAATTCAAACATAGTCTCTTGAAACAAACAATCTCGTAATATGCTTGATTGAACAATAGAATATAATAGAATTCATTGGCAATAGTAAACAAGCAGACAAAGTTGGCTATAGCAACCAATTAAATTAAATTGTACCTGCCAAAAGGACTAAATCACGTAACTCAATATATTGTAACGTTTTTCTGCCTTTAAAAACGTTGTCGGGGCTCAAAGACAAACAACTCAGGCGATATATTCAATATAAAAATGGATTTATTCCCCACTTAACCTCTATCAACATTAACAACATTGTCAAACTTTTAAAAATAGCAAACTAGATAAATGAAATCCAACACT